>QEPC01002020.1:705232-743725 GCA_003113815.1 Sphenodon punctatus
TGTACAAGCCCCTCCCTAGAGCTCTGCCAGCCATAAGGTTCCATGCGGTGCTTAGATGGACGCCAGGGACAGGCAGGCCCCTCCCTCTCCCTTAAGCCCCACCCCTCCCTTAAGCTCCACCCACTTTGGGGGTTTGGAGTGCGCGCGCGTGCTTTGCACGCGCGCACATTAGGGGCCCATAACTAAGGCTTGAACCCGGGCCCTTCTCAACCTTGCTACGCCCCTGATAGCAAGAGTCTGCACATGTGGCCTTGGTATGATGGAGGATTCTAGTCATTACACCTTAGAATGCCTCTTTTTTGAGGAACTGAGAAAATGGCTTCTTTTTCCTGTTCTTCTACGTGTAAAGCACACGTCAAAGAAGGAGAAGTTAATATGGCTCCATCAACAAACTGATCATTAGGTGATTCTCAGACTGGCAGCATTTGCAGTAAGGGCAGCGGCAATTAGAAGTAAACATCCTATACTAAACATTTGTAAATGAATGTAAGTGAAGATCTAGGGGCAAAGTATTTCGTTCATCCCAGCCCCGAGAGTGTTCAGGCAGCTTTCATTTAGGGGCTAACTATTAACCTGGTGAAGGGGCTAACTCCCCCCCTGGGATTCAGCAGTGAATTCATGTTAGCCTACGAAGGGCGAGGCTTTTACCATTCAGGGGCCAAGCGCTAGCCGTTCACAAACCTCGAGAAGGGTGAGGCAGCTCTTTGGCAGGGGCCAAGTATTTGTCGTGTGCAAGCCCTGTGAAGGGTGAAACACTTACTCAACAGGGATTCAATCTTAGTATGTAAACCCTGAGAAGGGTGAGGTACTTGCCATATGTTAGCCCCAAGAAGGGCAGGGCGTTATTCCAACCTGTTAGTTCCATTTGTTATGTAACCCCTGAGAAGGGCACGTCTTTTACTACCCATGGGATGAATCCTTTGTTGTAAGCTTGACTGGCTTAGGATTTATACACAGGGCAATAAGCTTGGGAAATCTTGTATCTTCTGCTTGAAGTATATTTCAAAATGTACTGTGTTTTGTTTTACTGAACCAATAAATAAATAAATAAATATTATTTGTCTCATCACAGTTGAGCTGTGCCTGCGCAACAGCTGCAGGATGAGCTGCAGAGTCCCATGGTGGTGACCAGGCCAGGGAGATGCTGACTGACCCTCATGCTCCAGTGTAGTCATGGCTAAGCCATACTGACTGCTCTGGAACACTCTGGTTGTTTTGTTTTTTTACAGTTCTCACACATTTCATCGCTTCTATGGAATACACCCAACGCCATGTAACATCCAGCATCCCCATCTCAGAAAGAATCCTGTAAATATACAGTCCAAGCTACTCCCCTCACTGCCCTTTGCTGCCTGTCACATAATGCCCAGATTGGTTTGTCTCCTGGAAAGGCTGGCCACACGGCCTGGAACTCAACTTGCGACTTCCCTCACGCATGTCAGGGCAGGATTTAGCGCCCTTTAATGCGCAAGGGAAGCCACAGCACATCTTCTTCTGCTGCGTCTTCCGTCACAGGTCTCGCTGCCACAGATGCAAATGCAGCCTTAGCTATTAACTCACTGAGTGGCCTTGGGTAAATCACAGCCTCAGTTCCCCATCTGTAAAATGGGAATGTATGTATCCTTGTCTCTCCCTATGTTCCCTTTCCTTGTACATCATAGATTGCAAGTCCTTTGGGACAGGGATCTCTCTCTAATTATAGCTATTCAGTGCCAGGCACATTGCTGGTGCTAGATAAATTATTAACATTTTAGACCAACATATACCATGAAATAAGCCATTTTTTACCACAATGCCTCCTCCTCCCCCCCCACCCCGTCTGACTAATATGGATTTAGTGTAACTTGCTTTCCCACCCAGTTCAGTCCTCCCTCACCTGCTCCCTCATAAACACCCTCTTTCTAGCTCATTTGGCAACACAACCCATAGGGCTTGAACCTGGACTTGCTGGCTCTGACATAGTGGCCTTGCTCAGTGAGTTCCTGGGAACAGTTAATGGCTCTGCTCCAAGCATCTACAACCCTTGTGTCTGATAACAGCCTGGCTACAAGGCTTCTGATTGGTTAGGTGTGTGACCCCTATAGGGATTGGCTGGATGAAGCTATTTGACTTCCAGGCCACCAAGTCTGTGACTCTTGCCAGTGCAACAGATCAGATCCGTGCTTCCAAAGCTGCTGTCTCTGACTTACCTATTCCCAGTCCTGCTCTTAGCCTCCAGTCCTGATCCTGGTCGCACCTGCCTTCCAGCCCACCTGCTCCAGCCCTTGGTCTTCCATCTTTGCCCTGCCCCTCTCAGACTAACTTACCAGCAGTTGATCTCATGGTTATCTTTCAGACCCTGCATTCTGGATTGCCCCTGTGTGGTTACCAGATTGGACTCGTTCCTGGTGTTGACCCTCCAGCCTGTACTCTGGTTGGTCCCAGTAGTCATCTGACCTGATTTGGCCCTGATCCTGCTTTACTCACTGAGGATTTGGTATCGTGCAAACACCACCCACAACCCAGTGCCTTACACTCAGTGGACAGGGCTGAATGAACCACTATGGGGACAAGTGTCTCCCCACTCATTACTCACCCATCACCCACCCATTGTGCGTGTTGCAGGACTGCATAGAACACCAATGTGGCCCTGCAACATGTATGATGGGTGGGTGATGAGTGCAGAGAACTGCGCCAGAGAACTCCCAAGTTAAATACCAAACAAGAGAAGACAGGTGGTTGGACAAACAGACAGACATGGGTAGTGCAAGAAATATGGGGGCACATGAGGCTGGATCCAATAGGATTCCAGAAATCTCTGGGGGATTTACTTACTGACCTTGACGGTCTCTCTGTTGATGCCCTGGTGGATTTGTGGTATGCTGTTGGCCTGGGCTGTTGACACAGTGGCACCCAGGTGTCTGTTTTCTCCACTGTGGCAGCACAGGTCTCCCTGGTACACGGTGGACTTGAGGCTGCTAAAGCGTGAGGGTAGATGATTAGAGCACAGGCGGCGCTCGACTCACACCGAAGCCGACCGACTGTGGCATAGACTGTTTTTGAAAGACCATACTATGGCTGTGGCAGTGGCAAAGAAAGCTTTCTTTGCTGCTGCCATAGCATCTGCAAAGTGTCATCTGGTGGAGCTCTTCCGTGTGGTGACTAGCTTATTAACTCCTGCCTCTCTCCACCTGGAGTTACAGTCGCTAGCTGCCCGCTGTGATGAGTTTGCTACAAACGTTGAAAATAAAATGGGTTGTATTTGCCTCGCAGTGGGCGCTGCTACTTTGAAAGCAGAGTCAGAGTTTGGGGTTGGGGGGCCCAGTCTTGTCTGGTTTGCTTGGATTGGCTTCAGTTGGTCTACCACACCAATGTGGACGCTGTGTTTGAAGTGGTGCAAAGCAACCAATTGTGAATTGGATCCACGCCTGTTCTGGCTGGTGAAAGCCAGCTGAGAGACATTGGGGCTGTTGCTGGCTGGGGTTGTTAATGCCTCCCTACGGGAAGGCGTGGTACCGAAACTGCACTTGTGGCCTTGGTTGATGATCTCCACTTGGAAATTGACTGGGGAAATTGCACCCTGTTGATTTTGTTAGATCTCTCAGCAGCCTTTGATACAGTTGATCATGGGGTGTCGTTGACACAGTTCAGTTGTGGGACATGGAGGAGGTGTATGGAAGCTCTCAAGTGGTTCTGCTCATTCCCTTGTGGGGTCCCGCAGGGTTCCATCTTGTTTCCACTCCTGCTCAGTATGTATCTAAGGTCCCTTGGTGAGATTGTTAGATTGGGAGTGAAGTGCCACCAGTATGCTGATGACACCCAACTCTCTCTTTTTTATCTGACCTCGGCCCTGTATTCTTGGTGCTTACTAGGTTCCTGGCTGCCACACACACATTTCTCCTGCAGGTTTCCTGTTACATCCTGAACTTTCTGTGTGTCTAATTCACTCACCCAGATCTTAAAACATCTGGATCTTTGAACTTCTGCGTAGAACTTCTCCCAGAACTTTTGTGTGTAAAAAGTTCTCCTGGTAAATTGCTTTGCTCCAGGCAGCTGTGGTCACTTGGTTTCTATGGCAGCCCCTCACATCTACAGCTGTGGCTACTTTATGCATCTGGAACTTACTTGTAAGTTGTAAACCCAGAAGATTGAAAAATCTGGAACTTTAAGGTGTGTGTAAAAATGCCCAGTGGGACCTGGATGAGGGCAAGCCAACTGAAGCTGAATCCAAACAAGATGGAGGTCATGATGGTTTCTCGGTTGTTTGACCTGAGGGACTAGGTCTCTCTCTGGGTTGTTGGCATGGCTGGTGGGGTTGGCTCCTCCATTTGTCATCAATTCCTTGTCATTACTTTCAGGATTTCCATCTCATGTTGCCTTTGCTGCTTTTCCTGTCTTTCTTCTTTTCCTTCATGCTGTCTCTCTCTCTTTTTTTCCCTGCATTCTTAGTTCTGCCAGCTTAATTTCCAGTTGAATTTTTGTATTTGGAATTGGTGTTCCATCTTCAGTCTGTCCAGTTCTATGATGGGGTTTCTGCTGGTGTGTTAGCTGCAGCATCCACACTTTGCAGCTGTGCTCTGTGTTGCTTATGCTGCATGTGATTTCATGCACAGAATAAGGTCTTCATTATTTTTTCCTTCTCTGCCTTTTCCTCTTTTTTGACACTCTTGTACTAGTTGTTCTTTGTTCATCTTGGATAGTCCCTTAGGCTCTTCCATTTTGTCTGCCTAACAACGGTTCCTGAAATGAAAAACAAAACGACAAACCAGCCCTCTCACACGTTTGCCTGCTTGCTCCAAATCTAGGAGCTGAGTTCAAGCAGCAGCTGGCAACTTCACCTTTTAGTTCCTGCAGATTGGTACACAGTTTGGGGTATTTTTCCATTCTGGCTCGCCACTGTGATGGGACTGGAGCCTCTCTGCCCCACTCTAGGCTGGCTGTAAGTTTCCCCGCTTACCGCACCCAATGGACCAGCTCTCTCCAGAACCGTTCAGCACATAAGGGGTTCACTTTCTCTGTCCCCCTTACCTCAGCGCTTCCCAACGATAGAAAAGAAATAGGGTTTGTCTGAGTCTCACACCGCTTTTTAACGAGGAGTGCTGAAGCGCCTCCTGAGCGCCACATTCAAAGACAAGCCGCCGGAAATGATGCGCTCCCCATTGCCGGCGCTGGTGCTGGTGGGAGACACGGGACTTTTGAACGGCGCGTTCTGAAGACTTTAATTTTCTCGCTTTCAGAACGTGCCGCTCGAAAGCCCTGTGTCTCCCGCAGCCGCTGCCGGCAATAAAGAACACGTCACTTCTGGCGGCATTCAGGAGGCGCTTCAGGGCCCCTCGTTAAAAAGCGACCTAACTCAGAAATTCCCTAACATCAGGATCCTCAATATGTCGAGAGTGCAATAAACCAAATATATATATAAAGATGATGCAATTCTATCCCACTAGGTGAGTTCTAAGCTAATCTTACCCAATGCAGTTGTATGTTTACACTTCAGTTCAGTCTTTAAAACCTTCCTTCTTAGCTCATTGATGTTGGGTTCAGGTTCTTAGGCTGTGTTTCCATCTGTGGTGGCGGTGGCGGTGGCGGCGGCAGAGGGAGGGGCGAGGGAAGACGTGGCAGCGCAGAGGAGCCAGCCGACAGGAAAAGAGTCGGTGCATATAGGGATCTGCCTTGGCTTCTCTCATGCATGTCAGAACAGGATTTTGCACCGTGACATGCGTGAGAAAAGCTGCAGCAGATCCCCGTTTGCACCGGCTCTTTTCCTGCCAGCTGGCTCCTCGCACTGCTGTGTCTTCCCTCGCCCCTCCCTCTGATGCCACCGCAGATGGGAATGCAGACTTACTAGCAATTGTAGTGCTGATCAGTTCAAGGAAGATTGAATCTCTCTCCTTTGTTGATGACCCTTAAATACATTTCTCAGTTATTCCAGAGTTTCCCCCCATAGCGTTTGGGTCTCGTCTCACACGTCTCCCTACTCCTCCATGCAGGCCAGGTGCATTTGCATTTCTTAACATCCCCATTGTTCTACTAACTGCCCCAGACAGGATGTTTCCGGGGGTGCGGACCTCAGAAAGCTCCCTGATTGCTATGAGGGTTGCTGATCACTTGGGAACCCATGTGGGCACAGGCAACTGGGTTGCAGCTGGCCTGGTGGGCATTCGGGGAGACAGCCTAGAGAAAGAGGGGGACCCCGATCCCGATGACACTACTGCAATGCACTATACAGCGATCTGCCCTTGATGACTTTTCAGAAGCTGCAGCAGAATGCAGCAGCCTTCTTTCTATCAGGGTGGGTCACTGGGAGCACATTACACCAGTGCTTGAGAGTCTGCACTGTCTTACAATAGCTTTCCAGGCACAATGCAAAGACCTGGCTTTGACCTATAAAGCCCTAAATGACTTGAGCGCCAGGTATCTGAAGGACCACCTCTTCCCTTATGTTCCATCACGGCCTCTAGGTTGGCCAAGGGTGCCGTTCTGTGAGTACCAACTACCTGTGAGGTTTGTACAAGGGCACACAGAGAGCGAGGTGTTTTCAGTGACTGCTCCACAATTATGGAACTCCCTCCCCTCGGGAGGTCTGCTTAAGCCCAAGCCTGCTTAACTTTCGAAAGAGATATAAAACCTTCCTGTTTGGCAAGGCATTTGGTGGGCTGGGATAGGGTTGAGTGTGGAGGGGGGTAGGGAGAGGGTAGGGGGGTTTAGGGGGTTTTAACTGCTTTTGTATGTTTATTTATATGTTACTATGTTTTTATATTTTTTATATCTTTGTAAGCTGCCCTGAGCCATTGTGGGAAAGGCGGGGTAAAAAACTGAATAAATCAATGGTAAATAAGAAACCCATGAGTCAAAGTTGGTCAGAGGGCTTGGCTGGCATACCAGCTGCCTAACCCATTTTTAGGGTGCAGTTCTCCCAAGCATTAGCATAGATCCCATTGAAGCAAATGGCACTGCGGCCTGTGCTATCTACATGAGGATTTTTTCAGGCCCGGACTGGTAGCAAAGGAGAGCATCAATAAGGAGGATTGGAAGAACAAGGACAATGAGGGGGCTCTGCTGATGTTCCTGGGCAGCTTCTCTCATGGGCGAGGGTTGGTGGTTCTACAAGTCGATGAGGAGCAGCTGCTGCTCCTGGATGAAAGGGCTTTGCCCTGGATACTGGAGCTCAGGTTAGAAACCTTGGCTTTTGTGCCCTTTGCTCTGTTTGCAGTTACCCTGTGCTGTTTGGTTTGGTTAATTATCCTCCAAACACAAACAGTTCTGGGGAACCAGAAAGGGCACAGACCCCAGATAGTCAGGGAACTAAATACTCTTGAATGGCATTGAAACAGCTTCCTCAGCTGCCCAGCAATTTCTGGGAAGGGAGGGGGCCTGCCCCCTGGAAGCCCTGTCCTGCGACTCTCACAAATTCCTCACTAACCCCACCCCAAACGTTTAAGCAGTTCTCCCAAGCCGTCATATTAAAGCTCCTAGCTGTCCCCCTCCTCCCCACGCTCCCCCCGCCCTCCCCGGGATTCCCTCTTTATCAAAGCTGGCAGTAGAGCTGTAGGCCTCTTCCTGGGACACATTGTCCCCTCCAATGCTCTCTTCTCAGCATGCTGAGATCTGGTGCACGGCATAATGTGTGCATGAAACGTCGGTGTACTCATGGACCAAACCTCGTCATATGAGTTAGTTCATGTAGATGTAACCTCCCCTGGGAACAGGGGAAGAGTGTTATGAGGTTGGGAGACTCGGGTGCCCCATGATTGCAGAGAGCTACCCCTGCTGAGACAAATTGGGATATTTATTCCTGGAAGGAAAACAGAGAAACAATCCTCAGGATAAAAGGGGACAAGTTACAAACAGGAGAAAACCAAGGGAAGTACGTACTAAAATAAATGACATAGAATGCCCATTGGAATCAATGGGAGCCATGCGAATGCCCACTGGAGGGTGAAATAATGTAGTTATACAAATGTCAATAGACTTGAATGGGCTCTATACAAATACAAGCCAGCTGCATCTAAAACCAGGAGTGAATCCAGGGAAAGAGTGGAATGAGTCACACAGAAAGTACATTGATAGGGGACAGGTGAAATGATGGGGCTTGGGGAACTAGAAATGTGTGCACACAGACAGATCCAGACAGACAGATTAGAACGATTAAGTTGGAGTAAGTCTATTTGAGAAAGTCGACCAAAGAAGTTCCCAAACTGCGCTTCAGGAACCCAAGTACGACCATGCTATCCATCCATAGATGTAGCTATGACCCTGGGTACCGTTGGATACGTTTCGATTTCTTTGTTTTTATCTGTGGCTGTGGGATTATTTTTACATCTCAAAACAGGACTCACAGGGGAAATGTCTGGCAACTGCTGGCCCTGTGGAACTTAAGGAGTTGCCCCCATCATTGGTTCCAAGGTCAGCAGCATCTTTGAGGAGAGTTGCCTGCCGTGCCCTGGGGCTGTTGTCTGTTTGGATCTGCCTGTCTGTACTCATTTCCAGTTCCCCACTCCCCATCGTTCCCCCCCCATCCCTTATCAATGTACTCTCTCTGACTCATTCTACTCTTTCCCTGGTTTTAGATGCAGCTGGCTTGTATTTGTATAGAGCCCATTCAAGTTTATTGGCATTCATATAGCTCAGGTTATTTCATGTTTAGTGTAGGTTATAATATGTTAAGATATACTTATTATCTGTTTTTATTCTATATTGTTATTAAATACAATTATATATTATTTTAATTTTAACCGGGTCTTGTGAGTAGCTTGTCTGGTTTTCATTTTCGATTCTTTGCTATTCCTTTTTTGTCCCTTGCAGGCGGCTCAAGGAGGTACAGGCAACTGAGACGAGATGCTCCTGCTCACTCAGGCTGCTTTTATATGAGGCGCTGAAAAGCGCCTCCTGAGTCCCGCGTTTAGAGAAAAGCCGCGGGGGGAGTGTTTCCAGGCTTCCCGTGCTGCCGGAAGTGACGTGCTCCCCATTGTCGGCAGCAGCAGCACTGCCTACAACGGCGTCACTTCCAGCAGCGCGGGGAGCATGGAAACACTCCCCCCCCGCGGCTTTTCTTTCAACGTGGGACTCAGGAAGCTCTTTTTAGCGCCTCGTATAAAAGCGGCCTCAGTGACTGCCCTGGAAGAGTGGAAAGCAGCCTCCCAAAGCCAGAGGGTGCTGTGTTGGCCTCTAGCCTGAGGCACTTGAAGATGCTAGGATGGGTGGTTTCTGCTTCCCTGGAGCTGCTTTGCTGCTGTCAGGCCCAGCTACAGTCTCTTTTCCTCCTTGCTGGTGTGCTGATTTAGCTAGGACCACAGCTTGTTCCAGCTTCCTCCCTGACACAGACACTCTCCCTCTCTCTCAGTTAAACCAAAATGGAGCCTCTGCCTTCTCCATGGGCTTTCTCCTTCACACTGCCTGCTGGAAGATGTAGCTCTCTTCTTCTTCTATAGGGAGTTCCACATCATGAGTTTCTCTTCGCAGCAAGTGTTAGACTCTGGCACAGCAAACCCTGCCAAGAGCTATAGTCCCTGGTGGTCTCTGCTACTGTTCTAAACAGTTTCTGCATTACATAGGCTTATGAAATTTAAATTAGCCCATTGCCTGACAGAAGCTGGGCTGAAAACAATTCAGATAGTTTTTAAAAAGAAAACTTAAAACCAAGAAGCTACTGATCCCAGAAGCCAGAATGAACCTTCCAGTTCTTCTCAAAATTCTTCCACTTGAGTGAGCCCTGAGAGCCAGGGTTGTGTATGGTGTTCTAGTGCTGAATCATGGAACTGTGCTTCACACTGCATAAAGAACCTCATATACAACCTAGACGCGCCTCAACTCCTAGAAACGTCTCTCTTCAGGTAAGACGCATTGTGTAAAAGCGGCCTGTGCGTGCAGAACTTGGACTGGGCCAGGTTCGAGTCTCGCCTTAGCCAGCAATTCACTGGGTGACCTTGGGCTGGTTGCATTATTCTCCCAGCCTAGCCTACCACACAGGGTTGGTGTGAGGATTAAAAGTTGTGTTAAATTGTTCTATGTGAAGCACACCGAGTGCAATGGCAAGGGGGTGCTATGTAAAAAGGAAGATGATTATTGGCTCCTTTTTAATTTGGCCACTACAGAGTGGATTTGCAAAGTGCCCACTAGCTAAATTACAGGGCCACAGCCTATGCTGTTCAGTGGGAGTCAGTAGAGTAAAAACATCCAGTTGGCGACCATTCTAGCTTTCTTCCAGCAACACATGTGTTCTGTGATTACAAACAAGGGGTGTCTTTAGACATAACGTCAAAAGGTGTCTGAATGTGTGTTTTGAACTTGAACTCTGGCCCTGTGTTCCCCGTGTGGCACTGCTTAGACACACAGACTGTCTTGGGACAAATCACCCCTGATTTGTCACAAGTGCTGCTGCCTCATTTCCCATGTTGTACCTGCTAACATGCCACGCGATATCATTAGCCACAGCGTTAGCCACGTGTCCAGCCGGAACACACAAATTGTCCTTGTGATGCAATGGTGTTCACATTGTGTGTTCAACGGGTGACCAAATTGGTGTTGGAATTGTTATGGTGCTTACACACAATAGCCAAACAAGTGCTTAAGGGTTTTGACACCCGATCTTTGTTATGTCTAAAGATCCCCAATGAAGGAGAGTCCAGGGGCAGTGTGGGAGCTGAAGGGGGGGGGGGGCATCCCTCACCTGCCTCTGATTGGACTGGGAGATAAAGCTGTTTGTTTACAAACAACTCCTCCCCGTGAGTGATCCAAAGGTTGTTGCCTTGTAAAGAAGGTTCTTCGAGATGGGTCCCAACATTCTCACAACTGGGCTGTGCATGGTCACCATATTCAAATAATAGACCATGTGATGGTCTCAAGCTCCTCTAGTATAAAAAGCACTCTCCCCCTCAGAATGACAGTTCCTTCCAACCCATTCTAGGAATATAAGAAAATGCCATGCTGCAGGGCTGGAAGGGTGGGTGCTGTGAGAATGTTTGGAGCCAACTCGAAGAACCTTGTTTATAAGGCAGCAACCTTCTGTTCTTCGAGTGGCTCCTGACAGGCTGTTTTTACACAGCGCCACCAGGTGGTGGGTCTGTGGGCACGCCGGTGCATGGGCAGCACGTGCACACGACCGCACACACATCGCCACTCACCCCCCCACTCATCCGCACCCACGGAGTAACCACTGTTTTCCCCAGTTGTTCTGTGCATGGGAACGAGATGGGGGGTGAGTGGGGATGTATGTTAGGCGGGTGCGTGCATGCACCCCAACTCACTGTAAGTGAGAACGCCGCGTTGTTCACACAGTGCTCCCCCAGCCATGAACACGCAGAAATCTGTGTGTCCATGGGTGGGAGAGGCCTGTGTAAAAAGGGCCACATTCTCACAACTGTCTTACTTATACTATCTTAGGTAGGAATTCACCAAAGCAAAAAACTTAACAGTTTTAAAATACACTTAAATGTACAACAGCTTTCTTAAAATACACACAAAAACACAATTCAGTACAATTACAGTTCAAAACACCTTGCACTCCATGCATTGCAACAAATCATAAACGCCAAAAAACAAAGAAATTAATTCACAATTAGAGAAATATTTAATATTTTATCAACATACATTTAATATATATACTAAATTCCTTACCATACATACGTTGTTTTTATCAATAACTAAACGTGCACATTTTACAATTATGAAACTAATTTATTATCATAATTTGACAAGGAACAATTGTGTCAGACTAATTTAAGTCTGTTTCTACATAACTTCATTGTGTACAACCAACTGTATGTCTACACTCACATTGTTTACTTCATTGTATGAACTGTACACAATTTGTATACATGTAAATAACAGACTTAAATTAGTCTGACACAATTGTTCCTTGTCAAATTATGATAATAAATTAGTTTCATAATTGTAAAATGTGCACGTTTAGTTATTGATAAAAACGACGTATGTATGGTAAGGAATTTAGTATATATATTAAATGTATGTTGATAAAATATTAAATATTGCTCTAATTGTGAATTAATTTCTATGTTTTTTGGCGTTTATGTTTTGTTGCAATGCATGGAGTGGAAGGTGTTTTGAACTGTAATTGTACTGAATTGTGTTTTTGTGTGTATTTTAAGAAAGCTGTTGTACATTTAAGTGTATTTTTAAACTGTTAAGTTTTTTGCTTTAGTGAATTTCTTGGTTTTTTGGGAGGTGGCTTGGGATGTTGTGGGGGGGCAGGAGCTAGGGGCAGGGTTTGGGGGGTCAGGTCAGTGCACGGGATGTTGCGAGGGGTGGTGGGAGCTAGTGGCGGGCGTTGGGGGGGCAGGTGTGGGGTGTTTGTTCGTGTCTGTGTGGGCATCTGTTGGGGGATGAGTGTGTGTGTGTGTGTGGGGAGATGTAGGGGTGGGGTGTCTGTGTGGGGGGGATGTGGGGGTGTCTGTGGGGGTGGGTGTCTGTGGGGGGGGCGGGGGGGAGAACTAACGTACAAGGGGGGCACTGGCTAGTGGGCAGGGGGGCGGGGGGAGAACTAAGGGAGTGCCCCCCGTGCCAACCACCTGGCCCCCCCCACAGACACCCACCCCTCTGCATTTCAGTTCCCCGGGTGCCCACCCTCGCACTTCCCTCCCCCGCTAGGCAAACACACAGACGCAGACTCTTCTCTCCTCCACTCTCTCATAAACACACACGTGTCCACTTTTCTCTCTCACTCTCACAAACACGAACGCACGCAGACTCTTCTCCCCTCCCCTCTATCACAAACACATATGCACTGTTGTCCCTCACACACAAAAGCGCACACACACACACACACTCTCATTGTTCTCACCAACAATGTGACTGCCACTTGCAGCATCACAGGAGGTTTAGGAGGGACTGTAGAGTTTTTCAAAAGGTCCCGCAACAGTGAAGGACACATGGGGGCCCGCCACCATCTTGCTGTTCCTGTCTGGGTATGATGGGAAATGTAGTCCTAGCATACACAGACAAGAAACATGTCGGTAGCCCCAGTGTCCCTAGTGGGGGCAGCAGAACTTGCAGTACCAGGCCAGTGAGGGGGGAGAGGGCCGGGGGACCGGCGTACTTCCTCTCCCCACATCCCCTCCTCCATAAGCTGCCAAGCCTGCCATAGCGGTCGGGGAAAGGGGGAGCCCGGGAGTAACAGCGTAAGGAAAGTTATGTGACTCTGCTTTTTAAAATCACGTAACTTTTATCAGGAGCCAGCTCTGTCACAAAGACTTCATGCTGTAGTCAGTTTCATGTATATTAACCCCCAACCCGGCCTCACTCCCTACTTTTGACTCCATATGAAAAGTCTGCACCTTTTGAAAAGTTGCAGACTTTTAAAAGTACAGAGTCAAAAGTGACTTTAAAAGTACGGAGTAAAATGTTTGTAAGTTTTAATACCAAGTGAAAAGTTTGTAACTTTTGACAACTTGCAGACTTTTCACTCAGTATGAAAAGTTGCAGACTTTTGACAGTACTTTTCAGTTTATGAAAAGTCTGCAACTTTTCATAGGAGTGAAAAGTCTGCAACTTTGCATAGGAGTGAAAAGTCCGCAACTTTTGAAAAGTTGCAGACTTTTAAAAGTACGGAGTCAAAAGTGACTTTAAAAGTACGGAGCCAAAAGTTTGCAAGTTTTCATAGCCAGTGAAAAGTCTGTAACTTTTGTAAAGGTGCAGACATTTCAGTTGGTCTGAAAAGTTGCAGACTTTTGACTCTGAAAAGTCTGCAACTTTTCATAGGAGTGAAAAGTCTGCAACTTTTGAAAAGTTACAGACTTTTAAAAGTACAGAGCCAAAAGTTTGCAAGTTTTCATACCAAGTGAAAAGTTTGTAACTTTTGAGAACTTGCAGACTTTTCACTCGGTATGAAAAGTTGCAGACTTGTGACTGTACTTTTGACTGTATGAAAAGTCTGCAACTTTTCATAGGAGTTAAAAGTGTGCAACTTTTCAAAAGTTGAACACTTTTAAAAGTACAGAATTAAAAGTGCGCAACTTTTGCAAAGTCACGTAACTTTCCTTATGCTGTGTTTTGCCGGTCAGCAGCTCGGGTTGCTACCTTGTAAACAAGGTTATTTGTCATTCTGAGGGGGAGAGTGCTGTTTATACTGCGGGGCCCCAGCTAGCTCCGGCTATGCCAGCTCCAGCAAGCTGTGCTGACTCCGCTTTGCCTGGGGGCGGGGGGCAAGGCGAGTGAGGGCAGGGCTGGGGGGGGGGGCAGGTATGCTTGCCTTGCAGCACAGTGCACAAGCCAGGGGGAGACTACAATAGTCAGCGTTTACAGAGTTCCGCTCCTCAGCGTTGCTAATTACAGAGCTCACAGGGGGAGGGACGCAGCCGCTTCCCTGCTCACCGACAGGAGAGAGGAGCTCAAGTGCGCATGCGCGAACCAGCAGAACTGAGGTTTTATCAATAATAACTCGAGTTTGGCTGCATCAATCAGTATAATATTTTAGAAGCAGTTGTTATTGATCCCATTCTCGAAGCCTGTGAAGTTTGGGGGCTCAACTCCTCCAGGGGGAGGAGATATTGATGATTCAAATACAGGAGGCCAATATGAATTTTGACCACAAGCAATTAACGTTTAAGCAGCAATAACTTTTTATTTTCCTGATGGATATTTTTCAAACTTTGTGGATATGATGGTCCTCACAATTTACAGCCATGATTAAATTTTCAGAAACGTAGGTCAAGCGGTTTTTGCAAAATTGGGGGTTCAGCAGTCGCCTGTTTATAATGAAGAGTGGCTGTACATTTAAGTATTCAGGCAGCTGCCGCTGCCTGAAAATTTAGGATGTAAAGCAATATCTATTCTATCTTGGAAAATCTGCAAATATGGTTCTGAGATTATTATGGCTGCTATTTCACTAACTCTTTTTAATGAAGTGATTGCTAACAGGAATACTGTCTTTAAACCCCCATCCCATAACCGGTTCATTTGCGCCCCCCATATAATGAATTCACGCTGCCCCAGGGGCACAAATGAACTGGTTATGGGTGGGGAGCAGCGTGAATTGATTATATGGGGGGCGGGGGTGCAAATTAACTCGTTATGGGGTGGGGGCAGCATGAATTGATTATGGGGGACACTGGGGAGAATACCGGATACCGGATGTACTGGTATCGGATCTCCCAGGTACCGGATTTACCGGTATCAGCATACCGGATTTTTAACATTGCGGCCATTGAAGTCAATAGCTGCAATGTAAAAAATCCGGTACCGCAGCCAATGTTAAAAATCCAGTATGCCTGTACAGGTAAATATTGGATTTATCGGATTAAGCCAATACACCCAAATACCGGCAATATCGGATCTCGGGAGAACCAGAATTCCCACCCTAATGGGGGCACAACTGAACTCGTTATATATATGTCTCTTCATGGCATAATGCACTTAATAGGCTGGCTGCATTTTGGTGTCTTGTGTGCTTGATAGCAGCGCCCCCAGGCCCACCGAGCCAGGCGGCATCCCTAGGCCCACCGGCGGGACACAAAGAGGGGGGGCCCATCTTCACTTCTTGGCCAGGGGCCCATTGCACCCTAGCTATGCCCCTGGTCTGGTGTGCATGACTGATCAATCTGAATGAGTGTGTGAGGTGAGAGCATGTGTGTGTAGTGTGTGTAGGGATGAGTGTGTGTGTGATCAATTTGAATGAATGTGTGAGATGAGAGAATGATTGTGTGTGTGATCAGTTAGAATGTGTGTGTGTGAGAGGTGAGAGCATGTGTGTGAATGAGTGTGTGACCTCTTTTACACAAGATGCATCCACGCAGTGACATAGGTGGGTGCGTCTTGTGTGAAAGCAGTCGCTTGTGTGCTCCTGTCATGCACCTCCACCCATCACCCCTGCACAGAGAAACCTGCGAAAAAACAGGCTGCTCCATGTGTGGGTGTGGGGGGATCGGTGAGCGCTTGTGTGCACCTGCAGTGTTCTTGTGTCTGGGGCCAGCTTATGCATTAACAAAACTATTAAGTTTCAAAAGAAGGGCAAATTAATTACCTAGACAAAAAAACTTCATTTTAAAAGCTTGTTAAGGCGGCATTACAAATTATACTAAAATGTTAACATGACAGTAAATTGTATGTTAAGGCAACTTTATTAAATATCAGACCAAGCTATAAATTTTTCTTTTCTTATTCATTAATTTAAAAATTATGACAAATGGAAATTAAACTGTATACATTCCTCATGATGTATAAGTATTGTTCAGTCACCATACCACATGTATGCAGCTTAATTTCAGTTGTCATAATTTTTTTAATTAATAAATAAGAAAAGAAAAATATATAGATTGGTCTGATATTTAATGAAGTTGCCTTAACATACAATTTACTGTCATGTTAAGGTTTGAGTATAATTTGTAATGCCGCCTTAACAAGCTTCTTAAACCAAAGTTTTTTTTGTCTAGGTAATAGCAGTTTGGCTACTGTAGCAGAGTTAGTTGAGTGGCTAAACTTAGCTCTACCATAGCCCTGGGTTCTCTTCCTCACTATGCCCTTATGGTTGCTCTCCGTCAGCTTATTTTGCGAGGGAGCAGCTAACAGTTCCTGGCCTTGGAGTTCAAGTTGTTGGTTGAAAGAAAAGGGGGTGATGTGTGAAGGGGGTGAAGTAGGGTGGCCAGATATGCCAATTTTAGAGGACACATGATAAATACAGGCTGCAATCTGTATTTCTCATAAGTGTCCTCTAAAATTGGCATATCTGGCCGCCCTAACTGCAGCTGGCATGGCCTCCAAAGGACAATTTAGAAATGTACTTAATTTTATATTCCTTCCTTTCCTTTATTGCAGCCTCTGCTTCACACTCCTTTCAGATGCAGGCCATGCATCTGGCCTCTGTGCCTGATGCAGTGTGCGTGTGTGTGTGTGTGTGTGTTGCAGAATGCTACACATAGCATTAGTTTTAATAGTCTCTTTAACTCAAGATCCACAGGCCCCTGGTTTGTCCACATTTGGTGGCTGTCAGTTCAGTCCAACTTCTGTTGGACTGTCCCATTGCAGTTATGCAACAGGGGTTTTCCTATCTCACTAAAAATATGAATGTGTCCCAGAAATTTGAAGGCAGGCAAATGAGATGTAGTGCCTCTGTGCTGCTGCCTGTCCTGCTCCACCAGCAGCATATGCAGCAAACGGCGTCTTCAGTCACCTTCCCGGGCTCAGATACAGCCAGTCAGTGTGCTGGTTCTGCACTAAAGTCCATCCTGTGCAGTTTGGGAGCAGCCTCGTTCACGTGTCTCTAGACTCCTTGTGTTAAGCCCCTTCGTTTAAACAACTTAGGAATTGCTTTTTAGCAGAGGCTGGGGAGAGAAGCATAATCTTAGTGAGGAGGGAAGGCTGGCCTTCACCATGCCCTTCAGTGACTTTTCAGCACTCCTACATTTCCTCTCCTGGGTGCTATGTTGCAGTGACTCTCTAGCTTCCCTGACAGCAGTGGCTACCAGCCTTGGAGACTGAACCATGAGCCTGGGTTGAACCACAGCGGCGAAGCTCTATGCACAGCAGGCCAGGGTGTGGGAGCTCAGTGTAGTCTGCCTGCCAGCGCCAATTCTGGAGTTTGGGAACCCCCACAGGGTGGGGGAGGGAAGGACCAGAGATAAAGTAGTTAAGAGCCTGCCTGTCTGGGATCTGTTGCACTCAAACAGTGGTAGAGTCTGCGTGATGTCCCATTCTAGGAGGGGTCTCTACATTTGCTTGGGTGGGACTGGGACATGGTTGGTGTACTCAGAGGCTGAGGTGAGGCCCTTCCTTTTGTGTTATCCTTGTACGCATTTCTTTATCCAAGAACCCACAATTCCTATGAAAACCCTGAGACCCACCCCCTTTGTTTGATTGGCTCCCCTGGATAGGTTCCCACAAAGCCCTGCCCACACAAGGTCATTCACCCCCCTGGCCATGTTGAGGAGCCAGCTGTTCACTTTGCTTCCCACTCAAGAGAAAATTCATTGTTGTGTCCAGGGCTGAGTTTGTTTCTTTAGGAGCTGAGGAGCAGAGCAGAACAGACCAGGAAGCCATGAAATTGCAGGGGTTCCTCCTCTTCATCGTCACAGCCACCCTTGCTGTGGCCAGCGGGAACCCGGTCCCGGACCAGGAGGAGATCCAAGTGCAGGAGAACTTTGACCCAGAGAGGGTAACAACTGCGCGGGCTGCAAATTGCTCTTGGAGCAAATTAGCTAAAGGGAAGGTCCTGGGGTTCCCGCAGTCTGGCCATGTTAGAGTTATCCCGTGGGCCAGAACAGCAAAGTTCTGATCCCAGTTACTCCAGCATGGTCAGGTCCTATCTTGAGTTCATCTATGATTCATGGGATGTGGTGTGAACCATGATCAGTGATGGGGGAAGGCACAAAGGGTGGGCAGTTAATGGGAGAGAGCCTTGTACTGTTTTCATAGAACTAATATGGACATTACAGGTTGTGAAGGAGCCAACCTGCTGTTCTGGGCCTGAAAGGCATGGGCTGGTACCTGTTTAGCAGGCATCCCATCTGTGACTGAGTGCACATGTTCCACAGGCCACCTTCAGCCAAATTTGGTTTTGGGGCGGAAGGCCCAGAGGTGAATAAGAACCTGACATTTTGGAACAGTAGGAGCTCCTGGACTTGAGGGGAGGTTATGGTTCCTTTTGTAACCAAAAAACCCTAGTGACTGACACTGAGCACACCCTCCAACCCCTTAGGAACCCGGCCACGGATCTACTTGTGACCAGCCGTCAGTTAGTAGACAAGATTCAGTGGAGACTGTGCTGAAGCAGGCAGGGCCAGCCTTGCCAAAGGGCTATCTGGGACAACCACCTTGGAGCTCCACTCTTTTTGCTACTTCTGGGCCCCCCGCAGTGATCCCCATTTTCTCTAGAGCAGGATGTGGGGGCCCCACTCCCTTTCAGCAGGACCCCAAACACAACCACTTCTAGGGCCCCACAGAGGCGGCAAAGGGATGGGGCAGGGGCCACCAGGGGCTCTGCACTGTATCTTCACCCTGGGTCCCACAAATTCTAAGGCTCACCCCAGGAGCAGCCCGAGGAAGGAAATGGATTAGACAGGGGCCAGGGATACCCATGCCTTGTTTAGCACCGTTTCCCAACAGAGGCTCTTAGAATTAAGCAGCATTTATGGAACCATGTTTTTCAAGTAATCAAATCCTTTCCTAGGAGGAGAAACAATCTGGATTTTAGTCATCTTCAGTTTCTTTTGTTGCCCCCATCTGCCACCCTTGCAGCCTGAAGAGTGAAGTCCGCAGAGCACCCACCACAGCCCTTCCTAGGTGGAACCGAGCCAGGGAATGAATAGATTCCCCTCCCCACCCCCGCAGAATCCCTGAACCACCAGGCAACTCTGTAAGTTGCCAGGATCCCATCCCCTCTCGTACACAATGCATGACTGCACCATCCTTCTGGAGGCCCTACCCAAATTACTGGCTAATAGAGTTCTTCTTTGGGGCCACAGAACAACCAGCCCAGAAGAGTCCTGGAGTAACTGGGATTGTGAGATAATTGCCCCATGAGGTGCCATCTCTTTTCTGAAACAGCCTGTGGGGTGAGACAGACCTTTGCTCCAGAATTTGCTCTCCGGTTGAGTGATTTATTTGCTGTGTTGCTGCCCTGTGGCCATTGACCTTCCATCCCCAGCTAGAAAATCCTGAAGAGAAGCTGGGTATCTCTAGGCGATTGACCGTGGAAGAGTTGCTACTGCTGGTAACATTCAACCTGCAGCCACCGGGCTGTGAAACCCTGGGCAGAGCCCAGCTCTGGAGACTCAATCGCAGAGAGACCTTTGCAGCGAGGAGAGCTAGAAACTGACCCCACTCCTGTGTAGCTCTAAGGAGAGACATCCCGAGGTGCTTCACTGCCCTGGATGTCCCCCTCCCCCCTCCCAGCACTCCCTGCTTGGGGCTTGCAGTGCGAGAAGGGAAGGAGTGTGAACTCACAAACAGCAAGGAACAGGAGCACTGAGCCCAACTGCACTGCAGCAGGGGCAGGCAGATGGGGGGCAGCCTGGGGCTTGTAACATAGGGGAGTGGGGGGTTCCTGCTAAGATCAGCAGGAAAAGCCACCGTGCTAGTCCAGGTGTGCATCCTGTCTGGCATTTACAGTGCAGACTCCAAGCACTTGTTCATTCCACTGGTGTCACCTGCAGGAGTAGGCCCCTAATCCTGGGAATCCTAAAGCAGGTCCATGCTGTGGATTTCCATGGCCTGTGTGTAAGGCACTCACAGACCATATCTCCTGTCCTAGATTTATGGAAAATGGTACGACATTGCCATCGGCACTAACTGCAGCTGGATGAAATATTACAAGGACAGATTCAACATGGGTACCCTGGTGCTGGGGCCAGGGCAGACGGCCAAGGAGATCAGCACAACCAGCACCAGGTTAAGGTAAGCATTGCCAAGGGAAGGGGAAGGGAAATACTCCATAAAGTGCTAGCTCCTGATCAAACCAGATAGGAATAGCATAGCACCCAGTGTCCAACCATGGCCACTGGGAACAAACATGCAACCTCTCCTCCACAATGGGCCAGTGGCACAGATGGGAGGGTCCGTTCAGGGCCTCAGTTGGACAGCATGAATCAGGCCCAGTCCTGGCAGTGACTGTGAAAGGCAGAATTGCCCAGTCTGCCTGCTGCAGTACCCAGAAGACAGCATCCGCAGTGCCCAGCCCTCCCTGTAAGTCAGGAGTCCTTGGTTCTGTTCTGTTCCCAGCTCTGTGTGACCCTGGACTGACAGTGTGCCTCTCCGGCTTCTCCTTTGTAAACGCATTGGTGGCTAAGGAGAGTCTTTTGTGAAGTCCCTGGGGACTTGTACGTGGAGCAGGGTGAGATGGGATTGAGGCACAACAAGAAGGGGCTAACAGAATTTGACTCTCGGTTCCTAGCTTTGAAATACTCTTAAAGAGATAGATAATGCACGTGTGGCATGGTGCCTCTCGCCAAGCAGAAGTCTTGTCAGGAGCAAGCACACATACAACAAAGTTAGGGAATGAACTCAAAATGGCTTTTATTCAGCATAAACAGTTCTCATATCCAAACCAGTTTATTCCAGCTACTCACCAAGCCAATAAAAATAACATTTAAAAAAAAAAAGATTAAAAAATAAAATTACAAAGAAATTAAAAAATACAAGATCAAAGACGACCTTTTTTCAATCATAATACAGACGAAGAAAAGAGCTAAAGCTTTCAGAACTGGGAGCTCTGTAGAGGTCATCAAAAATGTAATTTTATGCAACCAAGTAGGCAAGAATTTCTTTTCAAACAAAGGAATTAACCAGCACTCTCTTAGATCTTCAGAATAAGGGCTATAAAACAAAATATGTTCCAATGATTCTACTTCCTCCAGAAAACAGGAACAACGTTGGTTTTGATAATCTACTTTGCCAGCTCTACCCTTAGTTACAGCCGATTCAAAAAGCTTGTACCGAATTAAAGTCAGTGCTCTGCATAACTGGAAGTTGGAAATTTGAAGATATGGTTCCAACACAAATTTAGTCTTTATTCGAGCATACCAGGGAGCTATTGGAGTAGACATTACTGCAGAAAGCTCCTCTTGAACAGCCTTTGCTTTATTTCTTTAAAGAGCCGATTGTTGTTGGAATTCAGACAGGAGTCAGGGAAAGATCCAATTCTATTCAGGATCTTAGAAGCTTCTTTCCACCACCAAAATGCCTTACTCCCATCATGACATAATTGCCCTAGCCAGCACTTGGTGTGGGGGGGGCGGGCAGGGCAAGTATGAAGATTCTAAATGCCAAATTTTATTCCAGTAGCTAAGAGCCTTCAATGTGGCTAACACAGCCACTAGAGCCGTTTTTAGACGAGCGCGGCGGCGCCCGCGCTTGTTTTCAAAAAAGCCGGCAGCGTCTCGTGTAGAACGGGCTGCCGGCTTTTTTAAGAAACAAGCGCGGGCGCCGCCGCGCTCGTCTGAAAACGGCCTAAGTTAGTGAAGGCCCATTTCAGCATATAACATTGCTACTGCGGCAATTCTCATATAGTTCTAGGATGGAGCCCGCTCTGGCTTACCCACATCCAGAGTTCCCCAAGTCTTAGTCCATATACCCGCTCAGGACTGTTTCTCTTGTTTTTTAGCAGAAGTTTTTTCTCCTAGGAATTTACAGACATTCCCAATTTCTCTTACCCCCACCAGGCATCAATACACTGCCTCTACACCACAACCCCATTCAGACAGCCCTCCACACAACACCCCTGCTAATGACCCTCTGCCTGGCTTAGCCACTTCCTCTTATACTCTGAACCACGCCCCAAACACTCTGACTTCCTGCCAGTGGCCATTTTGGGACATCTCAGTGGCTATTTTAACTCTTTCCCAGTCCTCTGTGACTCTACTGTGCCACAGTGTGAAAATCACAAAGATACTCCAGAGACCATGGAGGAAGGGGGTGCAATTAGAAAAAAAATGTCAGTATGGGTTGTGTTGCTAGATCTGGATTTCAGAAATAAGGGGCACTATGGAGCTTTGAGTGTCTAGTCTATGGGGCTCTTCCGTAGCCTGGGTGGCCAGACCTATGGGGCATCAGCCTGGGATGCACTTGAACCAAGCATCAGCCTCAGAACAGGGGGCGATCTACTAGAACTCCTCCCACCAGCTCAGGCGCTCCAGGCCAGAACCCCTCCCCCAGCTCTAGGACACCTCAGCAACTGGTCTCAGGAGCTGAAAGAACTCCCCTCGGAGTGCCTAGCCGTCTCCTCCCCGGAGGCACTCCCTGGGGCTCCAGTCCTGCTTTTCTCCCCTAAGGTGATTTTGAGAGGCTGGTCTTCCTCCCCATACAACAATCTACTAGAGACTAGCTTGTGGTCTACCAGCAGATTGCTGTCTACCTCTTGGCTGCCCCTGCTGTAGTGTATATATTGAGCTCGGAGTGTCTGTATGAGTCTTTATGAATAAAGTGACCATACCTCCCTGTTAAAAGAGAACGCTTATAAAAAAATACAGTGCAGGGCTGCACTGGAACCAATGCAACATGAATTTTTCATAAGCATCCTCTTTTAAAGGAGAGGTATGGCCACCCTATTTATGGAACAATGGGAGTCTCTGTCCTGTGGGATCCTACTTACGCTTGGTGGTGTCTTTTCAATTGGGCTCTATGGACAAGGGGATATCTGCTGTCTCTATGGAGCTGGGGGATGTCTGTTCTGTGCGGTTCTATAGCATATGGGGAGCTGTGGGGTGTCTCATGTATATGAAGTTCTGTGGGGCTGGGCTGGGCTGTTCTGAAATAAGGAATGTCAGGAAACCCTTCTCTAGCTCTAGTCTATTTAATAAACCATTTTGGTTTATGGGAGTCTTGGGGTAAAACTGAGAGAGCTGGCAACCCTACTCCGCCCTGTGTGTCCCTGGTGCGCACTAAGGTACCCCGTGCCCTCACCCAGGATCATGTCCAAACTAGCAAAGCCCTGACCTTGTTAGAGACAGGAGACTTCGTTAACACTAGAGGTTTTGCACTGGCCCCGCCTTCCTGCCAGCCCCACAGGTGCAAGCCTTAAAGAGACCGTACACCATTCTAGATCCCATAAAGCAGTTTAAAAATGATCAGTACAGATGTGCTGAAAGAAGGCCAGCTCCCACCCTGCAGCTGTGGGTGTTGACAAACAAGATGCTAGCCCACTGGACTCCAGATTCGTTCTGTGCAGCCCCCACTGGCATGTTTAGTGTGCCCAGCCTAACAGATGAGCAGCCTAGGGGCGTGTATTTAATGTGCTTGCCAGCAGCCCCCACTCCCAGGTTTAGTGTCGCAAGCCTAATACACAGGGCAGGTGTCTTTCCCTGCCGTGCTCTGCTCGCTGCTCCCCTTGTCAGTATCCTGCCCCCTGTCATGATTCACGGCGAACCATGGGAAGAAGCAGCTGCAGCTGTTTCTTTCTTCTGGACTATTATGACTCTGGGAGGCATTCCAGCGCCTGCTCTCCCAACTCACCCATGGGGGCTCATACCTACATTTATACCTGCCAGCACTTGGGGGCTGGGAATAACCCAGGGGCTTAGCTAGGTTGGAATGAGGCTAGGCGCAAGAAATGGACTTGCCTTCCAGGAGCAAGAATGCATGTGCCACCCTGTGAGCCCATAGGCAGCCTTGGAGGACGGGTTTGACAGTGCCCTCTGCATCAGGCCCCACCCAAATGTCAGCAAAGGCCAGGCATCATCTCTCATCTTTTTCTATTCCACATATAGTGTCTCTCCCCCCCCCCCCCAGTTTTCTGTTCCGCATTGAAATACAGCACTTCACTGTACTTTATTCATAGTGAGATTTAGCAATGTTGTAATTTGGGCTAAGTGTTTATTTCCTATAAAAGGGGGGAGATTCATATTAACAAATAATAAATATATACTATATGCTAAGAACTGCAGCAAGATAAAAAAGAGAATTCTCTCAAGAGCATGTTTTCACTTCTGCTCTAATACTAGCTCTCAGAGGTTCTAGTTTCTTATTAGGGTCTTCACAACTCTGAAAAGCTGTGATCTGTGTCAATTTATCAACTGCTGTGGAAGTACAATATAATATACATAGAGTTTATAGAATAGACTAAACTCAAATAATAAAAGAAGGGAAGCATGTGAAGTGGTAAGAGCAATGACCGTTAAACTCTCCAGGAACTTCCCTTCCATGTAAGCATGCATTCTTGCTATATACTTTCCTTCCAGGCACATTATCTCTTTCATAAGTAGTTTCTGATTACATATAGGTTATCCCATATATCACATTCCATTGTACTCTTGACATGTGCTTTCTCTTTATTACGTTGTAACATGCCTACACAAAGGCATGCCTATTAGCAATCAATTCATTGTTTCACGGGAAAGCTGTGACCTCAAAGGTCAGAATTTCATGACAGCCAAGAAATATGCTACTCACTTTTTTCCCCAGAAAATAAAGACTAGCATAAGGGCAGGAAGACCTATTGTACAGGCTAAAGGAAAGATGAAAGAACCTGTAAGGCCACTATAAAGAGGATTACTGTCATGCTTACTTCAGAGTTAAAAACAGTTGTAGTGTTTAAACATCAACACCTATAAACCAGGTGTTTCCATGTTATCTTCTCACACAAAGCTAAAAAGGTCTTCTTTTTTTTCTACTGCACAAGGAACTCTGGCAATATCCTCTCAAACGGCTGCCAGAGGTAGTCCCAGTGCCTGTCATGTGTGAATTTGGCGCACATTGGCCTTTTAAGGCGGATGTTCTGTTCATACCAGTGAGAGCGAGGGGCAGGAAACTTGTTCCTCAGAACACTCTTGACTTTTTCTCTGTGACTCTATGGTGCTGGCGAACATGTCCATGCACGATGCTGCACACAACCTAATTGACAGGCCACAAATATGTGGGTGCATATTAGCCCTCATTCTCCACATGTTCCAAGACCCCGCTGTGAGTGGGGGCTACATGGCCGGTGCGTGGTGGCCACGTGGCTGGTGGGGGCTAACGCCTAATAAACAGGCAGGTGGACACCACCTTGGTGTAGGCTACCCTTTCATTTGTTAACACCGTATGTTGGCCCCAAGTGCAGATGGATTGGGTTGGTTCTCTTCTAGAAAGGAGGGAGCCATTTGGAACTCTTGGGGAGTGGGGAGAGGTTAGGACCAAAGCTGTTCCATATTCTTTGATCATTTTTGTGCAGAGAAGAGCAGCAACAATGCTCAAAGGCACAGAACAGGCTTTTCAGCTTGAAAAAGAGAGAACCAAAAGGGGATATGATAAAAGTTTACAAAATCATGAGTGGTGTGGAACAAGTAAATAGGCAGCTGTTATAATATTTACCCTCTTGAATAATAGTAGAACTAGGGACATGCTATGAAACAACTAGCAGCAGATTTAAACCTAACAAAAGGAAGTACCTGTTCACTCAATGTCAAATTAACTTGTGAAACTTGTTGCTAGAGGAAGTTTATTTAATTTATTTATTTATGTATTTAAAAATTTGGATACCCCGCACCCATCCTGCCTCTGGCAGCTCAAGAGTAATAGTATAGCTGAGTTTAAATGAGGATTAGGTAAGTTCTTGGAGGATGGGTCGGTCCAGAAATAACTATTTGTCAGGTTAGTCAGGGGACGTAGCTGGGAGTGAACAGCCAGGAATAGATCACGCCAATGTAACCTGCTGGGTACTTCTCTCAAGTGACTGAGCCTGGCCACTGTCAGAGACAGGATGCTGGGCTGGATGGACAACTTGTCTTACCCCGTACGGCACTTCTTATGTTTTTAAACCTCCAGAGAACTAGTGTACTGCTCTTTGCTGCTCAGTGACTTGTATTATCCTGCCCTATCCCATGGGCTCAGGACAGGGTAAAAGGCATAAAAATGTATACATTAAATACATGTAAATAAAATGGAAGTGATGGAGAAGCAAGAGGTGAGTGGGAGGGAAGAGAGGGAGCAAGGTGTATTTATGTGTGTCTGGTGGGGGGAGGGGCCTCAGCCCCCCCAGCCAAGAAGAAGGGGGTGGAGGCCCACTGGTTTAAGGCAATCTGGATTGTAATGTTGATTGACAAGCTGCTGGAATGATGGGTGAATCTTCCCTCCCACTTTCCAGGCATGGAGTCTGCACGCAGGTTTCCGGAGAGTACCAAAAAATGAATACACCTGGGAAATACACCTATTATAATCCCAGTAAGTGTGCGACCCTTGTCTGTGACAGAACTGCCCTGACTCACAGCCACTTGATCCAGAAAGCAGCACAGTGAGAAGGGACGGGATGCAAAACCAAAGAGAAACATGTTGGCTAAGTATCTGTAGGACACAGCGTTCTATTAGAGACTGGCATTTAAACCCCAAACCCAGGAGCATAGTAGGAGCGATTTTGCCCAGCATAGCAATAGACTGGACAGCCTCCTAAAACTCTTCCACCTGTAGCTCCTATCAGAGCTGCTTAGGGTGTGCAAAGGGGCAGCCTCTCATACTTAGGGGGCCATGTTGTGATGATTTGACCCCTCCCCTGCCTTCTTTAAGATTGGGAAGGGGGGAACTGAGTCCAGTAACCTCATCATCTGCTGGTGGCTCCAATGGTCCCGACTACAGGGAGTGGAGGGCTTGGGACCTCCTGGTCCCGCTCCTTTCTTGTGTCCCCCTCTGAAGGAACAAGCTGCTGGAGCAAGGAGGAGCCACCTATTGCCACCGAAATCTCCATGGACAGGTCCCTGCCCACATCCAAACACCTCTCTAATGCAGACACTAAGGAGGTGCAGCAGAGAGGGGAAGAACGTTTCCCTGGAGGTGAGGGGGAGAACCTCAAAATCCATTGGTTCCAGATACGGATGTAATTATAGTGTGGGATGTGCCCCCCACAAATTTCCTCCCCCTGCAGTTCCAGACTCATGGGGTCAAAGAGACTCAGCATCTGCCACAACATTTAGCCCAAAGTTGCACCACTGGTTCCAGGAATCCAAAGTCCAAATGCCCGATGGTAGCGACTCCCTCCCATGAGAGTTCCCTGCTGTCACATTCCTGCTCTCTCTCTCTTTCTTTGCTGCAGCGTGGGAGGTGCACATCAACTCATACGTGGTTCACACCAACTACATTGAATATGCCATCATCCTGATGCAGAAGAAAAGCAGCTTTGGGTTGACCATCACAGCAAAGCTCTATGGTAAGTCAACCAAAAAATGGGGAGATGTCAGTGCCAGTTCTGGCCTGGCCAGGGTGGTCAGGTCAGAGGAAATAGCTAGGGCCAGCGCTGGCTGCTAGGGCAGTTACTTTCCAGTTCCAACCAGGACACTGGAGGATAAGCCTCTACAGATCCTTATCTCAGACTCTGGCCAACCTCAGACATTTGGTAGCTTCATTCTCTGCTTGACACCCCCCAAACCACAGAGAAGGGCAACAAAAATGATGAGGAGAGACTCAATAGGTTGGGGCTCTTCAGCTTGGAAAAGAGACGACAGAGGGGATATGATAGAAGTTTATAAAATCATAAGTGGTGTGGAACGAGGAGTAAATAGGGAGCGGTTATTTACCCTCTCAAATACTACTACAACTAGGAGACACTCCATGAAACTAACTGGCAGCAGGTTTAAAACAAAGTCTTTTTTCACTCAACACACAATTAATTTGTGGAATTTGTTGCCAGAGGAGGTAGTCAAGGTCAGTAGCATAGCTGGGTTTAAAAAAGGATTGGATAGGTTCTTGGAGGGTAGGGCCATTAATGGCTATTGGCCAAGTAAGTTTAGGGGACGTACCCTCTAACTGTCGGGAGCTGGGAGTGAACAACAGGGAATAGACTATGACCTGTTGGGTACTTCTCCCAAGCAACTGAGACTGGTCACTGTCGGAGACAGGATGCTGGGCTTGATGGACCATTGGTCTGCCCTAGTATGGCACTACTTATGTTTTTATGTAGGGAGGAGCCCGGAGCTGCGCGAAGGCCTCATTGCCGAGTTCACACAGTTTGCCAAGGATCTGGGGATTCCTGAAGACTCCATCGTCATCATGATTAACAAAGGCAACACTGAGGGGATGGGGTGGGGGTTGCTGCTGGGGGGTTCATCACCTGAGAGAGGAAGGAGAGTGGGGGTGGGGAGGAGAGACTGAGGGCCTTTGTACAGTGTTTGTTCTTAGGCCCATGTGATCACGCTGTGCTAAGAGGGGGGCACTGCATGGGTCATAGTGGATCCAGAGTGAGAGGGGGGCATCCTGCACAATGTTAGTTCTGGGTGATTCTTGGGGAGACGTGGTAGAGCTGTGGCCACAGGTCTCTCTCTCTCTCACACACACACACACACACACCCCTGGCTCCACTCGGAGTTTGGGCCCTTAACTTGCTGAAGAAAGCACGGAACACTCCCTCTGTAGCAGCATGCTCTTACTGGGGGTAGACTTCAGTGGGATTCTGGGACCAAGCAGCCGCCTGTGAACTAGCTGTGAGGGGTTTCACGGGGGTCTCAGAGGCCACCCCCTGCACGGATCTGCTCCCTGCCAGCACCTGGATTTCTCACCATTTTAGGGGATAGGGAGCAGGAATTTGGAGGGATGAAGGTAGAGGGGCTGTTTCTCCCCCCCACAAACACGCTTTGGATTGTTGTCACCCCAGTAGCTGGGCCCCTCTTTCCTCTCGTTCCTGCTGCCTCTGTCTGCTCCCCTGGGCTGGCGGTCCTCTCCTGTTCTCTCTGGTAGGGAACAAGGAGAGCCAGGGCTCGCTTCCCCAGTGGAAGAGTCTCACACAGCTCTCCTGCACTTTCGGGAGTGTAAGGAAATTCTGATCATATAGGGATAACACAGTGCCACATGCCCAGCTGGGTTTCCCTCCCCAATCCTGGAATCCTTGTCAGGGGCACAGCATTCTCCAATGGCTGGGCCAGCACTAATGTTTTGGCCATGAAGTAGACCCCAATTAGAGCAGACCCCTCTCTAATTCAGACCCCTGCCCCCCAGTGAAACACGTGGCAATCCCCCCCACCGCCCAGATCTCACTTCTGCAGCTAGGGCTACCACCTCTCTCAGTTGTGACCCTGACGCTCCCATAGGCCAAAATGGGATCATTGGGGTCAAAACTGTGAGAGGTGGCAACCCCCTCCCCTCCCCTCCCACCTACTAAAATGCTTTTATTTCCATGCGTGTGGGGTGACTGACCGGTCACTCCTCTGCAAGTCGATCGATTGGTGGTGACTCTTTGTGCCTGGAAGATATTGACCACAGGCCTGACCTAACTGGAGTACACAGGCTGCATCCACATTGATTTCCCTACAGTGCAGTTGATGTGAGCAGAGGCACAAGCCAGACACGCTCTGCCACAGTGTGAGCTCCTCTTGCTTTCCCTAGCAGGCTGGGGAGAAACCAGAAGAGAGTAACCAGCCTGCCCCCCTCGCCTTCCCTCTGTAGTTCAGTGGGGTGCATGGGGCGCCTCTCGGCATACTGACATGGAGGGAAATCCAACTTTCTAATGTTAAAGAGCATGAAGTGTTTGTTTGTGTGCTGAAGTGAGGTGAGGTTAGTATGTCTGTCTGTGTGTTCAGGGGTAAAACAGGTGTAGTTGGGAGGGCCTGTTAGAAATGGCCTTTCTGCACTAAAAGCTTCTATCCCCCCTCCCCGCTGCTAATTGCCTTGTCTCCTGTCCCCCTGCTCAGGTGAGTGTGTTCCTAGAGAGACCGAGGTGGAAGGTGAGCCCAAGGTGAACGGTTTGTCTGAAACTTCTGGAGATCTGTTTCTTGGTTCTCCATAGTGTCCTGCTAGAGCCTGGCCAGGGAATCCCCTCAGCAGAGATACATGCCCTTCCTTTTCTTCCTGAAAATTGGTGGAGGCTGGGTTAACAGGGCACATGCCACTCAGGCTGGCAGCACGGGCATAGCCTGGACCTTACCCAGCTCTGTCAGCAGCATCTCTGTGACCAGCACTTCTGCATGGCCGACCTCTGACCCTCCTGCCCTCCACAGAGAATGCTGCAGCTGATTTCCTCGTGTAGCCATAGAACTGCAGGGCTGGAAAGGGTCTCCAGGGTCATCTAGTCTACCCCTCTGCTCTATGGTCAGCCTGCAATGAGGCTGCAGCTCTCAAGGAATCTTGAGGGTTGACAGTGGTGGACTCTTACTCCAAAAAGACTGGGAGTCTGTGCTTCAGATAAAGATGGAATGCCTACTCACTCTGGCCCAGAGAGTGTCATTCCAGGGCCTTCTATTTTGCAGGCCTTTGGGAGCATGGGTGGGTTTGTTGCAGTCTCTTCCACGGGTCACCAGTTGGGAAAGAGTCTGTGTCTTGTTGCCCTGTATTGTGAGTGAGAATTTATAAGCATCCAAAAAGGGGAACAAGGTGTTACTGGATGCAATGCTAGCCGCTCGTCAGAGCTAAATGCACGTTGAGTGTTAGTTCTGGTTGTGAAAAACATAAATCCTGCCACCAATCATGTTTCCAGAAATTATGCAGGCAGACAGCCTGTAGCTGGTGCTTGCATGTAACCACTGTTACTGCACATAACAGCCCCGGGTGTATCGCCCCACTTCCAGTCTGCGATAATCTGAGCACCCATAGAAACATGTTATCATCCGGGCACCAGTTGGTGGGAGGAGGAAGGAGAAGACTATTAGTAACTGCTGGAACACACAGCACAGGAACAATTATAGGAGCAGCTCCTGAATTGGGGTATTTCAACACCTGATGAATTGACATGGATTTATCTTTACATCTGGGAATACCCACCTCTCACTCAAGCATCTTCTCCTCTTTCTCCTGTCTACAGAGGGCTCGGAGAGCTGCCTTGTTGGAGGAGGAAGGCTCAGCTGATGGCTCCCTCACATCCTTCAGCAGCAGTAAAGAAGGTAGATGTTAAGACGTGGTCACCATAGACTGGGGGAGGGGGGTCTTAACGTTTTCATTGGCCTAAGATTGGAGTTGAGACGTGACTCACAAGGGGATTATTTTTCTTATCCTTCCACCTGTAAAGCCAGACACTGAACTATAGATCTCGGAAGAAGAGACGTCTTGAGGTTTCCAGGGCCACACAGAAGTGTGGTGTGTTTGTCACAGAGGATGACTCAAGGGGCATGGCTTACAATTCAGTCACAGATGCAAACCTTAAGGGGACAACAAACAGAAAGCTTTTTTTCCTTTCCTCTCTTTACAGAGAAAAGGTCTTTAGCCTAGTTACACAGAGAAAAAAAGGCACAAGGGAAATGGAGAGTCCATTAACTGTCCATTAACTCACACACCACACAGTCCTTAGTAACCAGGATAGCACAGGAAATCCTGAGGCCCTCAACTGCCATGCCAGAATCCCTTTGGCAGCGAACCCTCCGGCTACTGCACCAAGATCCCCCTAGCAGTGAGCTCACAACTGCTGGGACCCAGCCCCTTCTGGCTGTAAGCTTGCAGCTGACCCATTGTGGGAAGCTTGCAATGTCCCCTTCTTCCCCGAGCTGTGCAATGTCCCTGAGCTGTTCGCAGGAGGGGCGGGGTATAAATATATTCAATCAATCAATCAATATTCTTCCCTGCACTGCAAACCTCTCTCTAGCTCAGGACTGACTCTTACTCCCCCTGCACCCAGAGCAGATGGATCCACTTGTAGGACTGGTGAGAAAGAAAGAAATGTATCTCAAGCAGGTGGATTTTTTAAATGGTGGAAGTTTGAAGTGTCTCTGAGGTTTAGGATAGACCCATGGAAGATGGCTCAGTGCAAAGCTGTCCTCGCTTTCATGGAGCTGAGGGGGGTGCATCACATTCCGGCCTCCAGGATGAACTCTTTCCATCTCTTTAGATTTCTGCAGGCAGAGCAAATATGTTGGCCCTTGCCTGGGGATGAACGTGCGGTATTTCTACAACTCCTCCTCAATGGCCTGTGAAACTTTTCACTATGGTGGCTGCCTTGGAAATGGTAACAACTTCCATTCAGAGAAGTCCTGTCTCCAGACCTGCAGGACTGAGGGTAAGCCAGGGAGCCCATTAAGCTCCAGATGGGCCTTGTTGGCACTCAGTCACAGGCGAGGGGTGGTTCTGTACATCCCATGCCAGCTGGGTGCTGTTGTTGTGGATGTTTTAGGAAGCTCGGAGGAGAGGTGGAGACTGATGGATGCAGTGCCCTCCTAGGTGTAAAAACAGGGTGAATGGGGGACATTTCCCACATGTTTGGGGCAAAGGGAGCTACTTAATTTTGCCCCCCTTCCTCCCCATAGAGTCTTACAGTAATTCAGCAGGAATGCACTTTCCACAGGGTAAGACTCTGACCATCCCCATTTCTCCTCCTGCAGCCGCCTGCCGTCTCCCCATAGTCCCAGGGCCCTGTCGGCAGCAGCTGACCCTCTGGGCCTTTGATGCCACCCAGGGGAAATGCACCACCTTCAACTACGGAGGCTGCCACGGCAATGGGAACAAGTTCTACACAGAAAAGGAGTGCAAGGAGTACTGCGGGGTCCCGACTGAAGGTATGTACCTGCCCCCCCCCCCCCCCCCCCCCCACATTACTGCTAAGCCAGTGACTCCTTGATCATCGTTAATAACTGACTAAGGGGTTACTTTATGCAACGCTTCTCCAGCCCCTGTCACTGCAGCAGCTCTGCCAGTGGGGCAGAGTTTGATGTGGGCTGGGGTTGCTGCTGCTGCCATCAATCTGCTGTTTGGCTGCAAAAGAGTCTTGCCACTGAACAGCTAATGAGCAGCAGGATCAGCCCCCTCGCACCCGCCACATGCAGAAGCACTAGCTTCTGTTCCCCGACGGGTTGAGGCAGAAAACTTAATCTGATCCTGAGCAAGGGCTGGAAAAGTAGGACCAGGAAGAATGGCTGGTGAATTCGTAGGGTCTGGTAGGGCAGCTTCATCAGCCCCTCTGAATACCTGCCCCCCCCCCCCACACACACACACACCCTCACTTACGGGGTCGAGAGATGCGACTTCCAGGCTTGAGTCCCGGGCACCAATTCTTTTACAAACTAAACATGGCTGGACATTAAATCGAATTGATTATTAATGACAGACTAGTAGAATCAACAATTGTTAATTACCGGCCATTGCTTGGTTCTAGTCCTCCCCCCTCCCCACAAATGTTCGTCCACTGGTGATATGACACCAGAGCAAGGCCAGCTAGCCTGTTTTCATTCCCCGCTCACCCTTACTATCTCAGGCTCACCCTGACGCACAGCATGGCCTGGTCCCTGCCCACATCCAGATGCCTCTCTAATGCAGATGAACAACATGTCCCTGAAGGCGTCCAGGTGCTAGGAGGGGTTCCACCATGTTCGCACACAGATGATGGATCTCCCCCTGGTGCAGCTGGTCACTGGGAGTCGAGCTGGCCTAGAATTCACTGGAGGGGAAGCTCCCCTTGCTTTGCTTGCCCCCTAGTGGTGAATGAGCAGAAGTAGCCATTTATGCACCATAGTAGAGCGTGATGCTTTGCACCAACGGAGCATCTCTGATCAAGATTTGCAAAGCAAATTTGCAAGATGTGTCTGTTAGGGACAGCGCTTCTTCCTCTACACAGATGGGGAAAGTGAAGCATAAGCAAAGCACTTAAATCCACACCCAAGCCTCTCGATCATTGCCCTGACTTTCTGAGGTGCTGCCTTCTTGGGCAATTGTGGGTACTCAGCACCTCTGAAAATCTCCAAGACATTATTTCTCTAGAGTGGGGGGAACACTGACCTTTGCATTTAGACGAGGCCCACCCCTGTACAAGCAGCTGTCTGCATGTTGCCTCTCTCTTCTTTTGTAGGGGACGAGGAGTTTCTGGGCTTGTCAAACTGATCTGTGCTTTGGGCGGGAGGGGGTGACGTGTGAAGTGCTTGGTCTTTGTCTCCACATCAGCAAGGAGAGCTGGAATCCATGGCAGCCGGTGCATTTACAGTAAGGTGCAGTTAGGCTCCAATCAATAAATGCCTTCCAAACAAGCCATTCTGAAGCAGTGTGATTATTCGTAGACTGGGCCTGGTTTGGATCCTCCTGGCCAAGGCCAGGCATTTCCCCCCTACTGGGGACCCCAAAGGGCACTGACCCCTGGCAGCGGAGGTGCAGGAGTGAATCTCTCTCCTATTCCTCCCCTGCTGCCTAATTAGGGATCTCACCTACCCTGGCTTTGGGCCCTCCTGAACCTTCTTGCTCCTGCTGCTGCTGTTCCCCCAGTTAGCAGCAGAGCATCCTGAAGCTGGAGGCGATGGTAGCTTCAGCAAGGTGAAGGAGCCCCTGAACCAAAGGAGGGGGACAATTCCCACGAATCAAGGAGGGGGGAGGAGAAATCTCTCATTATGCCCTTACTCCTATTTATTGCCTCTTCTCCCCCCTGTGTTTGTCTGAGATGGATGCATCAAAAGGAGGATTCTTTATTTTCAAAGACAACATCCTCTGACCACAGGTGGCGGCTCCGGGAATTGTTGTTTTCTCCCTTAGGTCGGGCATTTAGGGAGGTGGTGGTGGGAATCTCTTTACACCTAGATTTGTTGGCGCAATATCTTGGGCTCATTTCCTTGTTAAGGCCACTTCTGGTTTGTTCTACCAACCAGCTCCAGGGTTACCGAGGAGTCGCCTGGCGGGGATCCCCTTGGTATGATCGCGAGTGTAAGGATAGGAAGGTGCTCCTGAAGGCCCTAGTTAGTCTTTATAGGAGGCAGAGGGAGGAGAGCCTTTTGGCTGTTTTTTTTTTAAAATAAGAAGGCCTATCAGGTTCTGCTAAGGGAGAAAAAGGCGGCCCATGTTGCTCAGTCTTGGGACACCTTGCTTTCTGTGGCCAGGGGTAGGGATTCCAGTAAGTTCTGGCGGGCCATCAATTCCTTTTTGGGCAAACCTCGTAATTTATCTCTCCCAACTATCTCCAGTAGGACTTGGCTGTCCCACTTCCGGACCCTTTTTCCGGTTCGAGAGCCTGAGGAGGACCTTTCAGTGCTATTGGCTGAGCTTCCTGTCTGGCCACCTGTAACGGAAGCCGAGATGGAGGAGCCCATTCTGTCGCTTAAGCCTGGGAAGGCTCCTGGGTATGACTGTTTGCCCGTCGAGCTTATAAAGTCCCATGTGGACTGGTGGGCTCCTTTTCTGGCAGCCTTTTTCACCTATCTCTATAAGTCTGGGGCCTTCCTAGTCGATTGGGGCAGAGCGGTGGTTATCCCAGTGTTTAAGGGCGGTAACAGGTGAAATCCTGGAAATTATAGACCGATACGCCTGCTGAGTACTCTAGCTAAGCTTTACGCAAAGCACCTGCTAGCCATTTTGAAAAATTAGCTGGTGGATTCTCAAGTTCTGCATAGGAAGCAGGCGGGGTTTCAGGCAAAAAGGGCGACTCTTGACCATTGTCTTGTCCTCTTACACCTGACCGAGAAATATATCCAGGCAAATTCACGTTTATTCTGTGCATTTGTGGACCTGAGGGCTGCCTTTGATTCGGCCGACAGGCACCTTCTTTGGGATAAATTAGCTAGCCTGTCAATCGGAGGCTGCTTATCTTGATTCGCCTATTGCATAGGGATTCATCGCTGGCTGTCAGGCTTCTCAGCGGGGGCAGCTTTCTGCCTGGCTCCCTATTTTCTCAGGAGTCAGGCTGGGTTATATATTAGCCGCAGCCCTTTTCAACATCTTTTTGAATGACCTGGTCCCAGGTATGACACGGCCTGAATTCTTTCCCCTCAAGTTGGCCTCATGTCATCTGGGCTGCTTACTTTACGCTGATGATGCGGTGATCCTCTCCCAGACCAAGGTGGGCTTGTCTCGGCAGCTATGTGTTCTTTTTGACTACTGTTCCACCAATAAGTTAGTCATAAACTATAATAAGACTAAAGTCTTGGTGTTTGGGAGGGAGAAAAAGACCTATCGCTGGGCTATTAATGCGGACCCAATAACCCAGGTATTCTCCTACAAATATCTTGGGATTCTGTTCCACTCTTCCCTCAGTTGGACCTCCCACAGAGAGATGGCTGTTAATAGAGCCAAGGGTCCGATGGCTGCTATCTCCCGACTCTTTAAACATAAAGGTCACGGTAGTTTGGGGGTAGCTCTCAGAATTGTTGAGGCTAAAGTCCGCAATCAACTTTTGTATGGAGGGGCTTTATGGGCTGTGGCAGCTCCTTCAGTCTTGAACTCCGTGCAGCTTAAAGCCATCAAAATGCTATTTCAGGTCCCTAATGGGACTCCTTCGGCTGCTCTGAGAGTTGAGTTCGGACAGATAGCCTGGGGCTGGGTCAACTGGAAACAGGCGGCCTTCTTATGGCTGCGTCTCTATCACGATGCCCATTTAGGGCTTTTGGCTCTCATACCCCAGGACCCTTTTGTTTCCACATGGATGAAGCAATTGACTAGTCAACTGGCGGCCTGGGGGCTATCAGTCAATCGCCTGAAAACCATCCAGCTTAGTCAAGCACGCAGGAAGATCGATAGCAGGATCACTGACATTGCCAGTCAGGTGGACTGGGCCGAGATGGGTTCGTTTGCCTTTCTGGACCACTATAGGTATATTATGCCACGGGACGGTATGAGGGCAGCTTACCTGTCCTCCTTACTTTCAAGGAGGCATTTATCTCTCTTTTTTAGGGCCCGCCTAAACGTGCTCCCCTCCTGTGTGTTGGAGGGGCGATATGCCGGAATTCCATTCAGTTCGAGATTGTGTCCTTTCGATTTTGTCGAGGTAGAATCAGTCACCCATATTTTATTCGTCTGCCATCTTTACGATGTCCCCCGTAACCAACTGTTGGCCGTACATATTAAATGCTTCCCAGGTAGGACTTACTTGGAGCTGCTTTGTATCCTTCTTTCTGACAGTGATATGTCCCGTACGAGGGCCGTGTCAGCCTTTTTAGTCCAAGCTTTTGCCTACTGAGACCGCTTTCTTCACTGTCTGCCCCTGGTTTCCGACGTCGTGATTCCTCTTGAGGATGAGGGGTTAATGAGCCGATTCTCTGTCTTTGTTATGCCATTTACTTAGGAAGTGGTTTTAAAGTTTTTGTATCTTTTTCTGTGTTACCTATTTCTTTTGTTTTGTATTTGTTTGCAAGGACCTAGGTCACGCAATAAAATTGATTTGAAGACAACATCAGCTTCTTGGGATTCCTCCTGCTCAGAGAAATGGGGTCAGGTACTAGCGAGCTCTGCAGAAGCACAGCAGACTCCAGTGACTGGAAACTGACATAATATCAGTGCTCAGCTTCCTAGTACCAAGGGGAACATCAGCTGGACCTGCTTCCTGGGAGGCAATGCACTCACTCCCTGCTGCTTGGATCTCTTGCTAAAAAGAGCCCTTCAGTCTAAGTAGGGTAAATGCCAGGGGCCTGTGCAGGCTGGAGGTCCTCTCCTACCAGATGGATACAGTGTTCCCTACCAACTTACAATTCAGTTTTGCGAGAGCTCAGGAATCCCCTCTTTACTGGAAAGTTAAACAGTCTAGAGGGAGCACTGACTGCAGAGAGGCCGATCAGCCCTTTGTGTAGCAAATGGAGTCAAAAGGTGTCTACGGGGGCGGGGGCGATGCGCATGCGCGAGTAGCCAAGCCACGCCAAAACCGTGCTCCTCCGGCAAGCCAGATCTAGCGCTAAAAAACAGGGAAAAAACCCCAAACTTAAAAAAAATTAACAACTGCCCCGGCTGGGGGAAGGTCTGGAGCATGGGCCCCCCCAAAAAGCACGGGGAAAAGGACCACTGGCGCGTATGTGGCAGCAAAAACAAGCAGCTGAAGCTGCACAGGAAGAAGAAGGGGTGAGTGACAAGATGGCGGCCACGATTTCCCCTAACGCCCCGGGGAAAGAAACGGAGGAACAAACTACAATAGACATGATCCTGGCTGAAATAAAAGCCTCCAGGACAGAAATACAAACATCAAGGGCTGAAGCCCAAAAGGACAAAATAGAGGTCCTTGAAAAAATTAACACAGTGAACAAAGCAGTGGAAAATGGGAATAAAAAATTAGAAAACATGGCAAAAAGAATAGACCAGGCTGAGGAAAGAATTTCCAACCTGGAGGACCAGGCACTGAACACTAGTGGTGGGACCCCGGGACCATTACCGGTTACTGGATTTACCGGTTACCGGTTCCCCGAAAACCGGATTCCCGGTTTAAATCCGGTATACCGGTACCGGATTTATTTCATTGGTTTCAATGGGGCGCTGTGTCCCCATTGAAACCAATGAAATAAATTAAATTCCCTCCCCCTCCCC
>QEPC01002020.1:754286-777931 GCA_003113815.1 Sphenodon punctatus
AGCCAGGTTCAAGGTTTTGGTGCTGATCTATGAAGCCCTTCACGGTCTGGGCCCCTCGTACCTCAGGGACTGCCTCGCCCTCCACGCCCCAGAGCGGCTCCTTCGGTCTGCCGGGGGTGCCTTCTTGGAGGTCCCTCGTGTTAAGCGGGGGGCCACAATGGAGAGGGCATTCTCGGTGGCTGGGCCGTGCCTTTGGAACTCCCTTCTAGAGGAAGCTCGCCTGGCCCCCAGCCTGTTGACATTCTGGCGAAGTTGTAAAACCTGGCTGTTCGCCCAGGCCTTTGGGGAGGGGGGGAGGGGGGTAAAGGGGGGGGTCAGCTCCCCCACCTGACTTATTATTTATTGTTAAATGAAGGCCCTGAACCCTGTTTAAAAATTTATATTTATATTATTATTATTGATGATTTTAAATTGTATTTTATTGTATTTTATTGCTGGAAGCCGCCCCGGGCTGTTCGCAGGAGGGGCGGGGTATAAATGTGTAAAATAAATAAATAATAATAATATATGTAACAGGAGCCGCATCTGCCTTCTAGGCTGCATGAGACCACAGCTTTATTGCCAAGCCTTTCCTGGTTCTCCTCACACGGGCAGGATCCCAGCTGTGCTATTACGTGGTGCTGCCTGCACTGAATATTAAAAAGAGGAATCTGCTCTGAGACAAGCTGATCCCAGTTCAACATCCAGGACAGGATGAAAGTCAATCCACATTAGAGACAACCTAACTTTCTCATTCCACGTTCACTCCCAAACTTGCTGCCACTGCTAGATGGTGCTAGAGGTTAATACATCAATCCTGCCCTGCCGGGAATCACTAAAATCAATCCTCCAGGTTTCCTGATGAGTTGAGCTTTCTTCTCTGGCAAATGTCTCTCTTCACTCAGTGCCATCCCCTGCATTACATGGAAATAATGCAAACTTATGACCTTGGGTACCCAAGCTGGCAGTCTTGCCACCGTACAGCCATAACACTCAGCTTAAGCAATCGCCTTATCCTCCTCAGACACTCCTCCCAATTCCCCTTTGCTCTCATGCTGGGGGATTGTGGCTAGGTGGGCGGGCTCTGACCACGGCTAGGACTTGCATGCTCTCAGTCTGTCTGTCTGGCCCATTTCACCTGTTCTGGCTTGTCATTTAGCCTTAGGGCTGCCACCGCTTACAGGTTTGACACTGATGCTTCCATTTTTGCCTGAGGGTCAAAACTGTGTGAAGTGGCAACCCTATTTAGCCTGTAAGCTCTCTGGAAGAGGGACTGCCATTTCCTGTACATTTCCAAAGGGAGCCTTCCTAGGGTGGCCATACCTCCCCTTTAATCCAGGACGCTTATGAAAAATACATGGTGCAGGGCTGCATTGGTTCCTGCAGCCCTGCACCATGTACTTTTCATAAGCATCCTGAATTAATGGGGCGGGGGGAGCAGTATGGCAACCCTAGGCCCTTCTCATCAGCCTGTAGACATCACTGCTTAATAAAGCTCAGACTTGGAGTCACCACACAGTCCACTACAAATGTCCACCTGCAAGTTTTGCAGGCTCCTCCATTGGCTCTGTCCGGGTAGGCGGACCACCCCGACTCAGCTCCCTGACTAGGGGGTGAAACATTCTAAACAGGAGGACAGGACGCAAAGGGAGTTAGTGAGGACACTAATGCATTTGGGGAGTATCTACCCCAAATAGAGAGACACCTACAAGAACAGCCTCCCCATCTCTCATGCCCCTCTCTACCGGATCGACACAGAATGCAGAGCCCGCTCCTTAGCCTGAGCTGTGGGAACTTGTACTTTTAGCTCTGGGGCTCTGTGATTCTGTACCTGATGCATTAACCAAGGCTGTGGCCATTATACAACTGGGGGCATCACCAGCCTCAGATGTTTGTCATGAGCTTTCTGTCACCATGGGAAGCACCTACCTAATCGTAGGTCCTATGCCGGGCAATGGGGTTTCATGGGGTTCCCGTTCCTGTTGTCTTTCGTCTCATACCTGGGAGTTCTGTGGAGGAGGGGCTGTCTTCTCATTGTGCCTGGCCCAAGGGGACGCTGCCTGGTGACTGGGCTCGGAGGCATTTGTACAGTAAATGCAATTACTAATTAGAGCTGGCAGCAGTAAGGGGTGTGCAGAGGGACCAGGGTGGGGGAAGGCATGTGCTGCTGGCTGTTTAATAGCATTGCTTATGTGAGTTTGTGTCAGCTATATGTAGAGCAGCCCAAATGCCCTCACAATAATCAACTGCCAGTCACATTTGATGAACAAGGACCATGCTGGAGCTGGCAGGGTGTGTGTTTTATGGGGCCTTATGGAGCTGTAAGGCATGTCTTCTGTGGAGCTGTGAGGGTGTCTGTTCTATGGGTATCTATAGAACAGGGGTGATGCACTGAAATATTGGGTGTCTTTAGACATAATGTCAGTGGGTGTCTGAATGTGTGTTTTGCCCTTGATAAGAACCCCGGTTTGGCCCTGCGTTCACCATGTGGCACTGCTTAGGACACACTGCCCATCTTGGGGTAAATCGGTGTTTTGCTCCACACCCAATCTCAGCACGCAAGCGCTGCTGCTTCGTTCCCCATGTTGTACCTGCTAACATGCCACACAATATCATTAGACACAACGTTGGCCACGTGCTCAGCCCGAACATGTAAATTGTCCTTATGATGCAATGGTGTTCACATCGCGTGTTCAATGGGGGCCAAATTGGTGTTGGGATTGTTCTGGTGCATACACACAATGGCCAAACACGTGCTTAGGGGGTTTGACACCCAAACTTTGTTATGTCTAAAGAGGCCCAATGTCATCTCTTCAAATCAGGGCTGTTCGCCAGTCCCCTCTGTGGGTGCAGTAAGTCTGCTGCGGGGGGATGTTTTACCTGTCGGCAGCAGCAGCCACCTTTCTTTCTGTATAAGACAAAATCTGACAGAAAATATAACTTCTGAGAGGCAAGGTTTTATACTCACCCGCCCATCATTTGGAAATGGAGTCATCATTCAGGCACATGTGGGTACCCAGTGCCCCTTCCCCATCAATCAGGCACACGTGGCCCCATTAATCAGGGAGTAACAAGAGTCCAAACCAATCGCAGGAAAGCTCCACCCACTCGAACCTTCCCAAAACCTCACTTCTAGTTTGGAAAAGCAAACTTTAAAAAATGAGGCTAATCACACACCTTTCCCAAGGATTAGCCATTCCTGTTCCTGTGTTCTGTCCTGATCCACCGGTTGCCTCTGTCCTGCTGTCATGCAGCCTCCTCTGCTCTACCCCAAAACCAGCTCTGGATCCAGTCCTCTCCTGGCTCTGATCCAGCTCCACTTCTCACCCAAACTTTGCAATACTCAACAGTATGAATAGGGGTGGGACTATCGGTATCGGATTAATCTGATCAAACCGATAATGGCTAGTATTGGATTAATCCAATAATACCGATACTTTACCGGTATTGGAATACCGAATTTTTAACATTGCCGGCTTTACCAGATTTTTTACATCACCGCCATTTAGCAACGGCCATAATGTTAAAAAATGGTAAATTTGGCAATGTTAAAGATCTGGTATTCCGATACTGATAAATCCGGTATCTGAAGATCCGATACCGGTAAATCTGGTATCCGGTATTTCCCCATGAGTTCCACCCCTACTGTTCAGCTTCCTATAGGAGGTCTTTTAACCAGGTCAGAAGCAATCAGGCCACTGGGAAGGCATGACAAGGGGCCAGAACCAAGGACCTGCTGGAGAGGTGTAGTTGGACAGCCTAGTACACAGTACACACACCCTGAAGGGAAAACCTGATGGTGCTATGGATCCAGTTAGCATCCCCAAGGGCTCTGGTTCATAGCACCATCAGTTCTTTGCAGTGCTGCTCCAGCGACTCAGGGCGTTTTCAGACGGACACTTATCCCAGGGATAAGAGCATTATCACCAGGATAGTTTGTCCAGCTAAATGCTGTCAACAGTGATTATTATCTGGGCATAACAAAAATATCAGCGTGCTATAAAACCTGTTGCTGGAGTTTATAACAACCGGTTGTTAAACTATCCCAGGATAACGTCCGTCTGAACGTTTCTATGTTTCTATATTTCTATGTTTCTGTACAGCACCAAGTACATGACTGGCGCTATAGAAATGTTTATAATAATAATAATAATTAATAGTCTGAACGACATATCCCTGGAGTCCACCGGCAAGGTATGTGCTCAGAAATGTTCAGAACACTCAGCTGCACAGAGGACGGGACGTTGCAGAGAAAGGACGTGACATTTGAGTCCCAGAAAACATTGCGCTGAACTTGACAGAAAAGCACCGCGGGATTTTTAATTCATCCCAGAGACTCTAATCACAATGTACTGTTCACATGGACTATCCTGGAATTAAGTTATCTCATGATGGAAATGTCCGTCTAAACAGGCACCACTTTGTTATCCCGGGATAATAATCACAGGAGATTATTCTAATTATCCTGGGATAGTTTGTCCGGCTGAAAACGCACCGAGTGTTTCCGTAGTCCTTGCTGTGTGCTGCTGCTTGACAGACAGGCAAGTTTTAAAGTGTTGCTGTGTATTTCTCATGCTGTTCAGGATGTCAGAGAGCAGGGCATACAAGTCAGTGCACACAGACATGGGATTGAATAGCAGTGCCTTCCATTCATTCAGAGCCACTGGGGAGGGGAGCCTCTGGGAAAGTAGAACCTCCTGGGGCCGTGCAGAAGCACTGGCTTCCCCAGCTCCTCCTGGGCTGCTGCTGTTGGGATGGCTCTTGCTCGTCCATTCCCACTGTGCCCCACCCTGGCGAATGGGGGATGGGGGCTGTGGAGGGAGGCATGCTGTTTTCTTGCCGTACATACCTTGCATTGCTGCGCATGGTGGGCTGGGAGGGACCAGGAAGCTGGAGCCCTGAGGCACAACCATGCAGGCACAGCCATGATCCTAACTGGGCCCCAGCCTGCAGCCCAGCAGCAGGGTAGACATCATGCTTGTTACTTGTTTTCAGTGTAAACACACATTGGCTGTTCCTAGACAGACGTGGAGGCAGGCTGCCCCCGGAGCTGCTCTGGGGGTGCACGCCGAGTCTGCCCTCTTCATGCCCCGTGTGGGTCTGCTTTAGACAGACCAGCAGGTTCCCCTGGCCACAGCCTGCCCATACAGCACCTCCACCCACACACCATAGAGTTGTGGGCACTTCAGGCTGGCACCCACCACTCTATAGCGTTGCCGGAGCAACAGCTGGCTGGGAGTGGAGCTGAATCGTGGGCACATGGACAGCAGCTCCACACTTGGAGTTTGGTCGGCTCACTCCTCTTCAACATCTGGTGGGGACCACTTTGTCAGTCCGGGGGTGAAGCAGGCTGACACAGCCGCCCCCAGAGCTGCCATCTATCTGTTACACCCAATGTGTCATTATATCTTTGCATGTCACAACATATGTGCTCTACGCTCTTGCCGTGGATGTTTCGCTTGCACGTAGCCACTGCTATGACTGGTAGCGGAACTAGAGAAGGGCAAGAAAAATGATCCAGGGTATGGAACAGCACCCGCATGAGGAGAGGCTTGATAGGTTGGGGCTCTTCAGCTTGGAAAAGAGATGGCTGAGAGGAGATATGATAGAGATCTATGAAATCATGAGTGGGGTGGAACTAATAAACGGAACAGTTATTTACACTCCCAGCTAGTACTAAAACTAGGGGACACTCCATGAAACTCACAGGTGGCAGAGTAAAAACAGACAAAAGAAAGTATTTTTTCACTCAGCGTACAATTAGGATGTGGAATTTACTGCCAGGGGAGGTGGTCAAGGCCAGCAGTATAGCTGAGTTTAAAAGAGGTTTGGACAAGTTTCTGGAAGATAGTTCCATTAGCAGCTATTAGCCAGATAGGATTGGGGAACAAAACCGTTTACTGTGGGGAGCCTGGGGATGACCTACAGGGAATGGATCCCCTATTGTGACCCGTTGGGTGCTTCTCCCAGGCCCCCGTGACTGGCCACTGTCGGAGACAGGATGCTGGGCTCGATGGACCGTTGGTCTGACCCAGTATGCACTTCTTATGTAGCACCCTGAGTTACTCAGCAGTATTTCTAACTGGTAGGCAGGCACAGGGTCTGTGCTGCTAGTGCTAGCCATTGCCTCTCCACAAGGCACCTCCTGCTGGCTCTTTCCAGCTTCCAGTAGTAGCTCCCTACAGCCTAGCACGGCGGCTCTAGCTCTGCATCTCTGGTTGCAATAGCTGCCCAGCCCTGTACCTGCCGCTCCCTCTACCCAGGCCAGAATAATCAGGACTTCTACTGCGAATGCTGCCAGGGGCTGGGCATGGGCACCATTCAGCCAGCTCCAAGCCCCAACAGCAGGCAGTGGGAGAGGACTATCAAGTAGCCACTCTAGCACAGCAGCCTAAATGTGACATGCCAATCCAGCCACACATCTGATTCAATATGCATAGGGTTCAGTATGCCTTAGAACTGCATGCATTTATACCAGGCACGGGCAATACCTGGTATTCCTCTGAGCCCCACAAAAGTTGTGAGGGCACTCCCTGCCCCAGGACAGACTTACTTTGTAGCTCCTGGGGGGTGGGGTGGGGGCAACATATTGCAAAATCAGTAGCACCAGACCTACTTCCAGTGGATCCCACCCATCACTGATTCTTCGCCTCCGAGATTCAGGAACCAAATCCTTTCTGTTCATTAGAGACAATCCTGCTTCCACTCTCATCTCATCGGACAGGCATTCAGTGACAGACTTAAATGACACAGAAAGAAAAGTGTCATTTAACCAAGGTGATCAGCCAGTTAAGACAAAAGGAAAGTACTCTGGGAAAAGGCACTGCAGCATGAGGCTGACTTTGTGATCCTTGGCATTACTATTGATATCTGGAGTGATCGGCCCCCTGGTGGCCCTAGCTACAACATGCTCCAGGACTTCTGAGAACAGAAATTAAATGGCTTGTGATCTGAGGCAGGTCTGTATGGCACATAGCTAATAGGGTGGCCAAATATGCAAATTTTAAAGGACACATGAAAAATACAGGTTTCAGGGCTGCACTGGAGTCAATGCAGTTCTGCAACCTGTATTTCTCATAAGTGTTCTCTAAAATTTGCATATCTGGCCACCCTAATATGCGAATGCATTGCTACTCACTGGTCCGTATCATCAGTCCAGTCCAGCTAAGCACCCAGTCCCCTGGGGCACAGATCTCGCGGGTAAGGATGCAGATTTGCATTTCTTACAAGGAATGGACTTTGAAATGATAAATGAACTGTATGCAGAGCTAAAGTAAGAGCTACCACCACCACCAAACAGATACACCCCGTCATCATAGCAGGACCTCTGCGCATCTAACAAGCTCTCTTCCCTCCTTCCAATGCTAGGGGGGACCTGCTTTCTAGCCAAGAAATAAAAAACAGGAACTGAGCACAAGAACTCATTACATTTCAGGTCGGGCCCATTCAGGTCATGTGGTCTGCTGTCCTGGGTCACTCTAGCCATTGGCTCTCCTCCAGCAATTCTTCTGTCACTAACATGACATCTTTTAGAAGATGTTTAGTCTTGAAAGAAAGTCAGCATGTGAAGGACTACCCACCCCGTCCCTGGGCACTGCCTTCCACCAGTCATTCACTCATGCTGCTAAAAATGGGGGATTTGTATTGGGTATTGGGACTCTGTACTGGGGCCAGGGATCTGTCTTGGGACCGGTGCTGTTTAATATATTTGTTAATGATCTGGAAAAGGGTCGGTTTTGCAGACGACACCAAGTTATTCAAGGTAGTTAAAACACAAGCAGACTGAAGAACTGCAACAAGATCTTACGAGATTGTGTGTCTGGGCATCTAAATGATAGATGAGATGCTATGTGGAGAAGTGCAAAGTGATGCAGATAGGGAACAATAACCCAAACTATGAGTACACAATGCTGGGTACTAAGCTAGGAGTTACCACTCAGGAAAAGGATCTGGAGGTGATTGTGGACAATACACTGAAATCCTCAGCCCAATGCGCAGCAGCAGTCAAAAAAGCAAGCAGAATGTTAGGAATTATTTGGAAGGGGATAGAGAATAAAACTGAGGATGTCATAATGCCTCTATACAAATCAATGGTGAGACCAAACCTAAAATATTGTGTGCAGTTCTGGTAGCCCCATCTCAAAAAAGACATAGCTGAACTAGAAAAGGTACAGAGAAGGGCAACAAGAATAATAAAGGGTATGGAAGGGCTTCCATACAAAGAGAGGCTTAACAAGTTGAGTCTTTTCAGCTTAGAGAAGAGAAGACTGAGAGGGGACATGATAGAGGTTTTTAAAATCTTGAATGATATGGAATGAGTAGATAGGGAACAGTTATTTACCCTCTCAAATAGTACTATAACTAGGGGACACTCCATGAAACTAGCTGCTGGCAGATTTAAAATAAATAAAAGGAAGTCCTTCTTCACGCAACGCATAATTAACCTATGGAATTTGTTGCCAGAGGATGTTGTCGGAGCCAGTGGTATAGCTGGGTTTAAAAAAGGACTGGATAAGTTCTTACAGAGTAGATTCATTAATGGCTATTAACCAAGTAGTTCACAGGATGAACTTCTTACTGTCGGGAGCTGGGAGTGAACAACGGGGAATGAATTTCCCATTGGGACTGTTGGTTCTTCTCCCATGCAATTGATATTGGCCACTGTCAGAGGACAGGATGCTGGGCTTGATGGACCATTGGTCTGACTTAGTATGGCACTACTTATGTTCTTATGACTTATTTCTAATTGAAATGTTTAGGTGTTAGTCCTTCTCATGAGCTCTGCGATGTTTAGTGTGCCCCTGAGAAGATTCTCACCCCTTGCAAACAAGTAACACTTAAACCTTTTCCAGATAATCAGCATACTGAAACGAACAGGACATTTCATAATCACAATTATTATTATTAATTATTATGATGATTATAAGCATTTATATAGTGCCAGCGATGTACCTGGCGCTTTACAAAAAATAAGATAGACATGGTCCCTGCCCGAGAGCTTGATATTTACTTATTTAGCATATTTATTCCCATGAATGACTATCCCAATTTATCTTCACTGCCATTGTGAAATTCACATCTTTGTGTCTTCAGTTTCTTCACATGGGTAATTCAGGATTTCATGTTCACTCTTACAGGAACTGCAGCATTTCGGGAGCTGGTGTTTTCTTTTTGGCATTTTATTTTTTTACATTTTTGAATGTGGATGCGATTGGTCCAAAATTCAACAATCCCAGTCCCATTCCCAATCCCCTCTGGATGGCACCAAGTATCACAGACCAAAATGCTACAGTTACTGAAATCCCAAAACAAAGATTTAAAACTATCAGTCAAGGAGGAGGCGAAACCCACCCTGTATTCTCTTTGTTAAAACACCTGCAAACAGACCAAATTCATCAAATTTTCTCTTCCCTTCAAATAGTTGGTTTAGCTTTCTAGGTTTGTGTCATCCTAGCCCTCGAAGGAGCAGTGAGAGGCGAAGCCAGATCCAGCGCCGGGGGGTTAAAAGCTATCACCTGCCGGAGGCAGCGCTGGGAGGGTGTGAGAGCGCTTCTCCATTTATTTCAGCCCCAACCACTGATACCAGCGGGAGCAGCGAGAGGCAGAGCCAGATCCAGTGCCAGGGGGTTTAAAAGGTATCACCTGCTGGAGGCGGCGTCAGGAGGCGTGCACCTGGGCAGCGCGCCTAAGGGCTGTGCGTGCAAGGACGCGCCCTTGTGCGCGCAGCCTTAGGCGCTGGCCGGGAGCAGGGCGGAATTTACTTAGATCCGGCCTTGCCTGCCCAGCTTAATATCATGTCTGTTAATAAAAGGACCTGCCCAGAGCAGTTGGTGGTATTCCCACCAGCCCAAAAACAATCGAAACAACGTCGCTTGGATCATTTTTTCTCTACGAAGTCAGTACAGCAAAAGGAAGATGCCCAAGCTTTAATATTATTGGACTCTATTTCAGAGACTTCGTTTTGTCAATCGATCTCCGTGGCAACGCATGGTAAGTTTGCTTCTCTTTTGAGACATTCTATGCCGGGTATGCCCCATCAGGGGAATTCCCCATATACCCAGCCCCAGGAAGGGCAGGGTTTTTACCAGGGGAATGTTCCCCTGACTAAGTTTCTCACCAATCGTGGCTCTGACGGCAGACTCTGTGCAATTTATGTGCTCTCAAGTTCAGCAAATTAATGATAAATTGGACTTGATGGTTTTTTCTAGTGTGGGCCATGCACGGCTTAAGACCAGTGCCTCTCCCCCCTCCCGGATAACGGGGGTTGTCAGGGCGGCCTCGTCTTGGGTTTTGCCACCTCCTACTAAGCAGTCAGAGCATTTTATAAATCCTGTAGTGGAGGTTCAGTTGGAGGATTTATCCCTGACTCCACAAACTAAGGTAAAATGTAATTGAGCGATCTCAGACCCTAGGGCGTTATTACCTCCAGAGCAGGCAGATCTTTTCAAGTTGCTCCCATTGAATTTAATTTTTACAATTCTGCCATTTCAAGGGAGATGGCCAACCGCCTGGAGCTCAGCTCTAGTTATGGCCGAACATCTTCGGCTTTTGCTAAATTTTCCAATCTTGAGGTATTTCCCAATTACAAGACATGATATCAGGTCTGTAGATCAATTACTTACATCTAAAGGACAGGCAAGTGATCAGTGTTGAGTTTATGTCCCGGGAGACCATTGCGGGTATTTGGGCGGCCAAAGAATCCTTGGAGGAGAGGTCAGTGTACATCTCCAATGTGTTTCAATCTAGTGCCGAGGATGTCTTGATACATAGTAGGCAGGGTGTGTTAGATGTAGGACAGGTGCAACCAGGGCGGACAAAATCAGACGCTGGTGCTCAGCAAGACAATCACGTTGTCCTAGTATGTGCTCCTCCTCCACCTTTGTTGCGGCAGGTTATAGGAAATGATTTAGTTGATCCAGTGCCTCCCTTGGGAGGGGAAAGTATCAGAAGCATGGAGATTGGGACAGAAGAGCCCCAGGGTCCCAGGTAGCCATCTCAGAAGTATAACCAAGAGCCCCTGGTGTGTGCCCGCCCAAGCACTCCTGGTGGGCGTGGTGAAGGTAGTTCCCCTGGAATTACACTTACTAACTAAATTGGAATTGCTGTGTGCACAGCTGAACCAACTAAGATCGGGGGTTTCACTGTTTGGAGGGAGTGTCCCCCTGACTCAAGCTGGGAGACAGGGTTCCTTGGGTCAGGTGGGACCCTTGGGCCTGGGGGCACTGGGGTTACAAACCCCGGAGGTGGGCTCCTCTTACAGGAGCAAGGTGGAGGGGATGCCGGGGCAGTGTAGTAATAACATAACCAATGAGCTAACAATCGGCCCTCCAATGGAGGGGGAGGTGGTTGAAGAGGCGTTTAATGCGTCTAGTTCTAGGTGCCATTTGGTGGGTGGGCTACAGGCCCTGGGAAGGCTGGGGGAGATCACTTGTTCAGGTATGCCCCGGTTACTCCCGGGAAGCCCGGTGCTTCGGGTATTGGTACCCCAAAATCTATCGGAGGTGTATCAGGAGAGGGTCCTCCCGGAAGACAGGGCATTAGATCAAACCAACGTGGGGGGCCAGGGCTTGGGGTAGTTAGGCGCAAGTGAGCCCCTATGACAGTTACAGTTTAACGCTATTAAAATAGCGTCCTGAAACATCTCTGGATGGAGGGCGTGCTGCCAGGATTTGGGATTTTCCCAAATGTTGGGATCCTGGGACCTTTGTCTAGTGCAGGAAACCTGGGCACCAGAGGATATAAAACTGGTAGGTTTTTCTGTTTTATCGTAGGGGCCACACCATTTGAGGCGCTAGGTCGTCCGAGTGGCGGGTTGGTGCTTGTGATCCCTAACTCATTTGATGTATTTATATTTACTAAATTAATAAATAGTTACAAGTCTTATTTCGCTCTTTATTACTGTAAGCTCCCTTCAGCCACTAAGCTTTTGATAGGCAACGTGTATATTCCCCCTCTCGCTTCCAACTTTTTTTGTGATGATATCTGGGAGGAAATCCACTGTAGAATGGAGAATGCACAACAAATGTTTCCGGCAGCTTTTGTTATCATAGGAGGGGATTTCAATGCAAGATTGGGAGATTGGCAGGGGCCTGGAGTTGAGGGGGGCTACATAAATTGCCCAAGGATTCCTCGTCGTAGAGCCCAAGACCAACTAACTAATGCAAATGCCAGGTATATGAAGGCGCTCATGGAAGAGTGGGGGCTGGTGATACTTAATGTCAGGTTGAAGGGGGACTGGGATGGATGCTATACTTTCCACTCATTTCAGGGGTCAAGTACGATTGATTTTTTTCTAACCCCAATCTCTTTTTTCGCGAGGGTTTTAGCCCTCACCGTCCTGCCTAGTGTTGAAACAGCCCACTCCCCATTACAGATGACTTGGGAAGACCAGGGGGTGCACCCGGTTTCTGCCCCCAAGGAGGGGCCGGGTGACCCGCCGAGTAGGCGGATAGTACAGTTGGTACATAAAAGAACATGCTGGACTCCAAGAGTGGCACAGCGCTTCTTGGCCTTTTTAAAGGATCCCAGTGTGGAGCTTGCAATAAAATCTGGGGAGTTGGAAGGCCAGGAGGGTCTTGGCCAGGTTATGGCCCTCCTTAGTCCTCTTTTGTGTCCGGGGGAGTCCTCTTTTTCCTCCCAGGTGGGGAATACTGGGAGATGGTTCGATAGAGATTGCCAGACATTACGCACTTCTCTTAGACAGTCAGCATCTTTGCTGAAGCACTGCCCCTCAGAAGTTAGTAGAGTAGCCTTCTTGGAAATCAGGGCACGATATCGTAGATTGATTGCCCTCAAGCAATCGGCTTTTCAAAGAAAGCAGTGGGCCCGGTTGGAAATGGCAGCAAGAAGTGGAAATTCAGCTCAATTTTGGGGCTGCATCCATCAGATGAAGTGTGTGTGGGGGGGGAGGGTGACGTTATGGCCCCAGTAGTATTGTTACCTGGGGTCTGGGAAAGGTTTTATCGAGATATTTTCTCGCTTTCCCCTTTATCCCGATTTGGCCCTCTAGTAGAGAAACGTGATTCCTTCCCTCACTGGCCACCTGTCTCCGAGAAGGAGGTTGTGGATCTGTTTTCCCAGTGTAAAAGTGGGAAGGCGCCAGGGGTGGACCATATAACGGGGGAGAGTTTGAAGGAGGCCCCTGAGTGGTGGGCTGGGAATTTGGCCCCGGTTTTTACATATATCAATGCGACGGGGAGGATACCCAGAGCATGGATCAATGGTATTGTGATTCCTATATTTAAGAAAGGTGATCCCAGGGACCCGGGGAACTACCGCCCAATAAGCCTTCTTAGCATCATAGGCAAATTGTATGCTAGGTTGCTTTTGACCAGGCTCCAGGAGTGGCTGGAGGATAAGAAGGTCATTGTGGCGGAGCAGGCGGGGTTCCAAAGGGCCCGGTCAATGATGGATCATGCTATGGTCCTGGCTCATTTAATCGGGAGAACTGTAGGCCAGGGATTGAAGGCTTACCTTTGCTTCATTGATCTGAGGATGGCGTTCGACTCAATCTGCAGGGAGCGATTATGGAGGAAGCTGCAGGCGCTGCAGATGGAGCCGAGACTCCTCACATTGATAGTCCAACTTCATGAGAACAATACCCTTCAGGTCAAATTTAACAGGGCGCGTGCCCTGTCTCAAAAAGTGAGGGTGGATAGGGGGGTGAGACAAGTTTGCCTGTTGGCTCCCAGTTTGTTCAATATTTTTTTCAATGATCTCCCCAGTTTTATATTGGGTGTTGATTCCCACCCACCCCAGATTGGTGATAGCAAGATAGGGGCTTTACTTTATGCTGACGATACGGCATTGATTTCGCGCTAACTAGTGGGGCTTCGCCGAGCGATGCAGCGGATGGGGGATTGCTGCCGAAATGAGGGATTGAAAATTAACTATGAGAAGACAAAGGTCCTGATTATTGGACATAGGAAACATAGGGTTAGGCCTGAATGGCGGATCGGGGACCACCAGATTGCGCAGGTTGATAGGTTTCAATACCTGGGGGTGATTTTCTCAAACTCCTCCAGTTGGCGAGACCATTGGCTTGCGGCGAAAACTCGGGCAGTGCAGGCAGCGAATGCAATCCGAGAGTTTTACTTTTGCAAAGGGGGCCAGCTGATCTTGCCGGCTTTCCGGCTATTTCAAGCGAAGATAATAACCCAGCTGCTATATGCCTTCCCGGTTTGGGGGTTGAATTTTCTGGAACAGCTGGAGCCGATTCAGAATGGGTTCCTCAGGGCAATTCTGGGGGTCCCCCAAGGAACACCACAGGTATTTTTAAGAGTTGAGTCAGGCTGTCTTCCAATTAGGGTTTTTGCGGTTCAGGCCCTTGTTCGTTTTTGGTTGAAAGTGGTTCTTCTCCCGGTGGGGGATGACTCCCTTCGGGGGAAGGCTCGTGATGAGGGGTTGCTGCGCTCATGGGCGGAGAAGATGGAGGTTGTAATGGGGAGGCTTGGGCTTTCTGTGGAGAGTCTACTGACTTTGAGCCTTAAGCAGGCCATGAATATGGTCAAGCAGAGGCTGGTTGACCAACAGCTTCAAGTTGAAGCTGATTTGCTTCACTCGCAGAAGGTTAATCCCTTATATAAAGCTCCGGCTAGTTTGTCATGTGAGGCAAACTATTTGCGTGCTTGGGCAGAGTTCGCGTTAAGGCGCGCTTTTACCTGTCTTCGCTGTGGAGTTTTTCCCTCGGCAGTATTGGAGGGGCGGTATAAGAGGACTCCATTACACGAGAGGGGTTGTTTATCTGCCACTTGCAAGTCCCTGATACCGTATATCGTATACTTTTTGTTTGCCCACAATATGTAAACTTGAGGCCTAAGTTTTTTGGGGCCCTTGGGCAAGCTCAGATGAGGTTTCCTTTTGCCGATCCGCTTGAACTATGTTTGGACTATAGGGATTCCGAACTAACTCGGGCAGTGGCTGTGTTTGGCAATGTAGCTATGAGGGAGCGATGCAAGCAGGTGCTGGGAAGGGAAGCTTGTTAGTATGTTATGTGCTGTCCTGTGGAATATAGTAGGAACTGGGGGTGGATGACTTAGTTCTATGGATAAGTTTTAAGTTGGATGGTGCTTGGTTAAAGATTTTAATTTTATTCTGTAAATAGTGTTTTTTTCGTATTTGAATTGTGTTAGATCTTGTATTGTATTGGTTGTTATAAATTGCCAATAACCATTGAGTTAAGGCAAATAAAGTTTATTTATCTATCTAGCCCCTGAACAATTCTTGGGGCACTTCCCTGCCTGCTTTCTAACGTTGGTTTATAGAGCATCACTGCTCCCCTGTTAATACAGGGGAAAAACCAAGTAGGGGTGAGGTTGGGGGCCTGACCTCTGCCACCCTTCTAGCCACACCATCCAACCCCCGAGAGCATCATTCCCGGTCCCTCTCCTTCTCCCCCATCAGCAGCCTCTGGTTTGAGTAGTATGCGCTATGGATGGGGAAAGGGACAGAGTGTGTGAACCATGAGCAGGAGACAGCACAGAGGGTGTTTGCTAGGGATGAGAATTTAGGTTTCGGATAAAACCGAAAGTACCCAAAAATTGCCATTTCAGATTAATCTGAAATTTCGGTTCTTTTTCGCTTTCAGTACTATCGGATCTTTTGCACTGATTTTTGTACTGGATTTTTAACATTGCAGTTTGTCCCCCACTGAAAAAATGCAATGTTAAAAATCCGGTACAAAAATCAATGCAAAAGATCCGATAGTACCGAAACCGAAAAAGAACCGAAATTCATGAGAATCGAAACCGAAATTGACCGAAACCAAAAGTTTTGCCCACAATCCCATCCCTAGTGTTTTCACACAGACCGCACCCACACCTCTGCTCTGCCTTACTCCCTGGCTGGCCATCGGTTTAAAGGTGATCTGTCAGCTGTGCAGTCGGAGCAGAGGTGGGGCAGGCTCTCCCTGCTCTGGGGCAGCCCCACCCACGGTGCTCTGGAACATCCAGAAACACCGCTAGTGCAGTAGGCAGCCCAAACCTGGGGGCTGTTGTCAGTCTGCTTGGCAGACGGCTGCTGCAGCCCTGCTCTCCACTGGGGGTTGTCCTGGGCAAAGCCATAGAGTTGTGGGCGATTTGCCTGCATCTCTATGGTGTGGGAGGCACCATGCAGGTGGATTGTGGGCTGCGGCAGCCGCTGGGTCATTTAAATCCGAGCCAGTTCAGAGTACAAGTGGGCAGATGCCAGGGTGCACCCCCAGCCCTGCTCCGGGAGTGAGTCAGTGAGCACTCCGAATCGCGCTGCATGCCTCACACTCCCTGCCTGACCCTTCCTGCTTGGCACACACCACCCTCCCTGGGAAGCCAACAGAGCCTGGAGTGAGGGGAGAGCTATGGAATATGTGCTCAGAGGGCATGTCCAAGGAGGAGGGGCCACTACCTCCACCCCCTTCAGATGACTATCTTGGCTGTGCCCTGTGGGGTTGAGGGAGCTACCGATTGCAGCCGCCGCTCTGGTTAATGTTATAGAGGGTATGAATGAAGCAAGGACTTACCTGTTGACTGCAGGGGGGCTGCAAGGAATAGTGGAAGAGACTGTATAATTAATTTGACAGACTGGCCAATGCAATTTTAAACAGGCTGATCACAGAGCACTAGTAGCTTCTGCAAAGAACTCTGATGCTGCTCTTACTTCATGACTTCACTATTCAGTTTAGATTTGTGGGTTCAGAATTTGGCAGCTATGTACCAAAGGAGCCTAAAGGAATGGAGTGAATTTGAAATGAGCCAATTTTGACTTTGTTCAAAGCAAACATCTTCAGAGTGGACGGGCTGGGGTTGAGGATAATGCACAGGTGCTGGCTGTGGCCATGGCCACAGTACAGTCAGCTCCAGCCTCCATTCCCCTGGAAATGGCGGTGAAGGATCAAATACATTGACCTTGTGCCGCTGCAGACAGCCCTCAGTGTGCCAGGCAGGAAGGGACACTGTAGTGTGTGGCTGGGGGCATAAGAACATAAGAAGTGCCATACTGGGTCAGACCAACAGTCCATCGAGCCCAGCATCCTGTCTCCGACAGTGGCCAGTCATGGGGGCCTAGGAGAAGCACCCAATGGGTCACCATGCTATCCATTCCCTGTGGGTCATCCCCAGGCTCCCCACAGTAAAGGGTTTTGTTCCCCAATCCTATCTGGCTAATAGCTGGAACTATGGAACTATCTTCCAGAAACTTGTCCAAGCCTCTTTTAAACTCAGCTATACTGCTGGCCTTGACTGCCTTCCCTGGCAGTAAATTCCACAACCTAATTATAAGCAGAGTGAAAAAATACTTCCTTTTGTCTGTTTTTACTCTGCCACCTGTGATTTTTATGGAGTGTCCCCTAGTTTTAGTACTAGTTGGGAGGGTAAATAGCCGCTCCCTGTTTATTAGTTCCACACCACTCATGATTTTATAGACTTCTATCATATCTCCTCTCAGTCATCTCTTTTCCAAGCTGAAGAGCCCCAACCTATCAAGCCTCTCCTCATACGGGTGCTGTTCCATACCCTGGATCATTTTTGTTGCCCTTATCTGTACCTTTTCTAGTTCCGCTATGTCTTTTTTGAGATGGGGCGACCAGAACTGCACACAATATTCAAGGTGTGGTCGCACCATTGATTTGTATAGAGGCATTATGACATCCTCAGTTTTATTCTCTATTCCCTTGCAAATAATTCCTAACATTCTATTTGCTTTTTTGACCGCTGGGCTGAGGATTTCAGTGTATTGTCCACAATCATTCCCAGATCCTTTTCCTGAGTGGTAACTCCTAGCTTAGTACCCAGCATTGTGTACTCATAATTTGAATTATTTTTCCCAATGTGCATCACTTTGCACTTGTCCACATTAAATCTCATCTGCCATTTAGATGCCCAGGTACCCAGTCTTGTAAGATCTTGCTGCAGCTCCTCACAGTCTGTTCGTGTTCTGACTACTCTGAATAACTTGGTGTCGTCTGCAAATTTGATCACCTCACTCTTTCTGGGAGACCCTGGGAGACCAGGGTTCAAATCCCAACTTAGACAAGCGCCTCCCCACTCACCCACCCATCATGCATGTGGCAGGGCCACATTGGCACCTTATGCAGCCCTGCCACATGCATGATGGGTGGGTGATGGGTGGGGAGGCGCTTGTCTAAAAACACCCTCTCTCTTAGCCTCCGTTCCCCCACCTGAAACATGAATAATAAAAACCTGCCTCACAAAGGTGTTGTGAGGATGAGCTAGATAAAGCTTATAGAGCACTTTGAACACTGAAATCACTATAGAAATAATAATGATCACCCTATGAATACAATCACAGTTCTGGGCATAACTGATTATGCCCAGATAATATGCCCAGAGCCTGCTGACATGCATTGTCCCCCTCCCTCAGATGATACGCTCCCTGCCCCTCAGTATTACCAGTTTCAGCCAAGAGACAAGGAAGGTGTACCCAGTAGGTAGGGCTAGAATTGTGGGTCCAAATTTTGTTTGGAATAAAACAATTGAATGAATATTGAATTCAAACTTTCAAAATTTCACTCTGCATATTTGGCCAGCGTCGCTTGCTAGGCTAAGTTTCTAGAGCCCGTGCTCTGCCACCAACTCCCTATGTAGTTCTGAGCGAGTCCCCCACAGACACAGAGGAAAGAGTGGCTCTGCCTTGCCTTGTGGGGATGACTGTCAAGCTCTAATGCTGTGGTAAAATGGGAGCCGTGCTGGCACCAGGGCACAGGGAAGGATTCAGTTGGGCCACATGAACACAACAGTGAGGAGTTCAAAGAGCAGAGTCCGCACTGCCTTTGGGAGTGCAGCTGCCATGGGAAGGGTTATCCTCCAAGATGTTCAGTGCCCCCCAGGGAAGGCAGCATAGGTCACCCTCTCTGAGCTCTCGCTGTGGCTGTGGCTTTGTGTGAACGCAGCTGTATTGAATGGTGTTTGAAGGGCAGTAGCGTGGCTTGTCTGTGGGGTCAAGTGCCTAATCCACACACAGCACAGATCATGGAAAGAGTCTCATTGGCTTCAACGGGGACTGGATGAGGCCCCTATGCCAGAAAAGAGACCAAATCTGGCAGGTAAGAGTCCTGCTGCTGCCCCCAGTTTCTGAGTGATGACCCAGAGCCAGAGGAGACCCTTGAGAATCAGTGGGGGATTCCACCACAGCTCAATGCCCTTTTCTGGGGGAGCAAGCTCAGGAGAGAAGGGAGCAGCATAGGACTCCCCAACAGGTTCCTCCATACCAGGCTGGTGCTGGGCTGACTTTGTTGGCATGTCCTTTTGCCTCGCCACTTGAATCTGTAAAGGGGGGGGGGGGCTTTGTCAGTCTGTCTGGATGTATGTTAGCATGCATGTCGGTTTGTGCTCGTGTGTGTGTCTTTGTGTCTTTTTCCATTTAGTTATGTTTTCTTGTGTGGCGTGTCAGGACTCAGGACGCCTTTGTCTGTCAGCCTAGGACTGTGTTATTGTCTGGTAGGTTGTTCTCCATCTGTGTGATTGTGTGTATGAGTCTCTCTCTGTTCATTGGCATGTGCTATCGTGTGTGTGTGTGTAATATGTTTTTGCTTTTCTGTCTGAGAGTGTGTTAGTGTGTGTGCATGAGTAGATCTTGGTCTGAATGTTCAGGAAGATGTTATGTATTGTGTGTGGACGACAGTTATGTCTTTGTCAGTCCAGGTCTCTGTGTGTGTGTGTAAGAATGTCTTTGTCCATCTGTCTGAGTGTGTTTCTGTGTTATCGTGTGTGTTTATTGTGTTTCTGTGCCAGTTTTCCTTTATCAGCTTGTCCAGGAGTCTCTAATTATACGTGTGTGTCAGTATGTCTTTGTCAATCTGTCCACAAGTGTGTTATTGTATGATGCTATGTCTTTGTCTGGAAGTGTGTGATTCATTTGTGCAGGCATTTGTTATGTGGTTTTGGGTGTGTATTGGTATGTGTTTGTATGTATATCTGGGAGTGTGTTATTGTGTCTGTCTCAGTATGTTTTTGTTGTCTGTCCAGGAATATATTATTTTTGTGATGTGTTTATCTCTGGAGAGAGAGAGGGAGAGTGTCTGCTCAGGAGTACATCATTTTGTTTGTCTGTGTGTCGGTATGCCTTTGTCTGTCTATCCAGAAGCATGTCATTTTGTCGGTGTGCCAATCTGTCTGTCTATCGATAAGCATGATATTGCATGTGTGTCTGTCTGTCCAGGAGGTGGTTATTGGAGTATTCATGTGTGCAGGAGACGGACGGAGTATGTTATTCTGTACATGTGTGTCAGAGATGCTATGTCCCGTCCCATCCCCTCCTTGCTGGATGCTGCCTCATGCACAAGAGTCTCCTTTTGAGCATTGTCTGTGGTGCTGCTCCCCGCCCTGGACAGAGCCCTGGATGTCTGCGCTCCTGCCCCTTTGCCAGTGCCTGCCTAGGGCCTACAGATGGCTACTCCAAAGCCGCCCAGGCTGCAGCTCCAGCCCTGACATGCAACTTTTTTGTTTCCTTTCCTTGTGTGTCGGCCTCGCCCCTGCCCCCCTCCCGGCCCTCCCACACACAAGGGAACTGCTCTGCGTTTTCCAGCAATTAAAAAGAATAAAGCAACAGTTGTCTCCAGGCAGGGCAGGGATCCTGGTGACCCCGATTTTCTGTGTGGCTGGGCAGGGTGAATGGGGCCATTGAGAGCCTGACGACCGGCATCTCCACCCGGGGATTGTCTCCCATTGCAGTGCCCCCCTTCACTGCCCCCCTCCTCCCCACCCTCACGCTCGCTTTTAATTTCCTTCCTGGAGAGAAGTGTTCATTCCCCTCGCCCATTGGCCAGGGGCCTGAAAGGGAACAGAAGAGACAAGGGGAGGATTAAAGGGACATTGGGTAGTAACAGGCAGCCTGAATGCAAGATGCAGCGGCTGGGAAAGAATGAGGGCTCAGTGGGGCACCAGAGCAGGCCCGCCTCCCCCTATTCAGATTGGCCTGCATTCCTGCATTGCTAAGCAGCGCCTTTCTCCAGACTGCCAGGTCTGAGCCCCCAGTGCTGCCTTGCAGGGACAATGCACCTGCCATGCCAGGTACCAACCAATGCGGGGAGGAAGGCACAGGGCCTGCTTGGGCTGGCTGTTGCAGGCAGAGGAAAGGTGGAGGGCTAGAGAGACGCTGAGGAAGGAAGGAAGATTTCCCCAATGTGTTCCCAGGAAATGGGATGTGGCTGCCTCTTCCCTGGTTCCTGGACTTCCCCAGCCACTTCTCTACACCCCACTCATCCTCTGCCTGGGGGTAGTAATTCCACTGGAGTTACTGGAGATTAGACAGGCTACTAATGTTGGAAACACATAATAATAATAATAATAATAATAATGGGTGGTTTCAATTACCCGAATATTGACTGGATGAATGTCTCCTCCAGGAACGATGTGGAGGTAAAATGTCTAGATGTACCCTCACATGTAGCACTAATCTGGAGCTCCTTATACATGTTCTTGGGCCCTGAGGACATCCGATTTGATCAGCGTTACGTGCGAGTCCACCCTCTGAGTAATTTCCCTTGTATGTACACAAGTGCTTGAACGCTCTACGTGGGGCTTCCCTTGTTCCTGGTTCGGAGGCTGCAGCTAGTGCAGAATGCAGCAGCTCGTCTCCTTACGGGGACGGGTCGTCGGGAGCATATTACACCTGTGCTTCGGGCTCTGCACTGGTTGCCGATAGCGGGCCGAGCCAGGTTCAAGGTTTTGGTGTTAATCTAGAAGGCCCTTCACGGTCTGGGCCCCTCGTACCTCAGGGACCGCCTCGCCCTCTGCACCCCAGAGCGGCTCCTTCATTTCGGCGAAGTTGTAAAACCTGGCTGTTCACCCAGGCCTTTGGGGAGGGTGGGAGGGTGGGGTAAGGGTTTTTTAGCTCCCCTACCTTATTTATTGTTTAAATTTAATAATTTGATATGATGGTTATTATTGATGATGTTTTAATTGTTTTTTATGAATTATATATTGTTGTTTTTATTGTTGTAAGCCGCCCCAAACTGTTCGCAGGAGGGGCAGGATAGAAATCTATGAAATAAATAAAAGTAGCCAGTGACAGCTTCACACATGCTTCTGACAGACAGTCTTGTCCATGCTGCAGACAGAGGTTTCTTTACTTCTCTTTTGTGATGGGACTGTGGTACCTAGAACATTTGCTTCTGTTTGCTGGGTATAATGTCTGGAGTAGTCTGGGCATTTTCAACAGAGGAAAACCACGTGTGGTAAAGGAGCTAAATTAAGGAACGGGAATCAGGAAACATTTTACTGTGAGTAATGCTTCTGCATGAAGTACCTGAGTTCTCGCATCCTCATGAATGTCGCATCCCTGGTTTCTTCCTTTGTTCCCCCTTCCCTGTCTCCCCTCCCCATCTTTAGATTGTAAGCTCTCGGGCAGGGACCATGTCTCTTATTTTTTGTAAAGCGCTAGGTACATCGCTGGCGCTATATAAATAATAATAATAATAATAATAACAATAATAAATTACTGTTTCTTGGAGCAGCTGGTCCTGGAACCTACAAGAAGAGAAGCTACTTTGGATCCATCTAGTCCTAAATGGAGCCTAGAAACTTGTGCAAGGGGTAACAGAGGTGGAGCCACTTGACGATAGTGATCATAATATAATTAATTTCGACATACTTATATGAGGGAGAATGACAAATAAAACTACCGCAGTAATATTTAACTTTAAAAAGGGGAACTATGCAAAAATGAAAAAACTAGTTAGAGGGAAACTAACAGGAGCAGTTACGAGGATTAAATGTTTGCAAGAGGCATGAAGAGGAGACTATTTAAAACCATCATACTGAATGAATAAAACTTTATTTTATTTGCCGTAACTGAAAAGTTATTGGCAATATTAACAAAACAAACAAGCATAACACATCAAGCATCATTCCTCATTACAAAACCTAAATTTACAAACAATAGTACTAAGAGTAATACAATTAAATCCAAAATTTAACTCCAGCCTTAATTTATCCAAATCGGCAATAAGCAAACCTATCCCAAGTCCTCTTCTAATTCCAGTAGAAGGATCCCCCAGGCCCCCCTATACCTTCCCAAGATCTTTTGGGCTTCTCACAAATGAGGCCAAGTTACCAAAAACCGCCACTGCCAGAGTCAATTCTGAGGCTCTTGCATCCAGACATAATTTAAGACGGTCTACAAAAGGATGCCTTATTTGGGGTTCCCTGAGGGCCAGAAGAAGCTTGCCCCTAATCCTATCAAGTCTAGGGCAAACAAACAAGATATGCTCGATCGTATCTAGTTTCTGCAAAGTGCAAAACGAGCACAATCTTTCTGAAAATGGAACACCCAAGTATCGTCCCTCTAATATTGCCGAGGGGAAAACACCACTGCAAAGGCATGTGAAGGCCCGTCTCACTAAAAAAGTTGGCCAAGCAATGAGATAATTTGGCTCAGATAGAGGTCTTATAGGTGGAATATAAGACGGGTTTACCCTCTGCCGTTGAAGCATATCAGCATCTATTTGCAGTTGCTGGTCAGCCAGCCTCTGCTTCACCAAAAACATAGCCTGTTTGATTCCCATAGAAGCCAGATATTCTGGCAAGAAACCCAGTCTCCCAAATACAACCTCCAGCTGTTTTTGCCAAGAGAAGAGTAATCCCACCTCCTTGGCCCTCCCCAGGAGAGATCTATCCCCCTGGGGTAAAAGTTCAACCCTTAACCAAAATCTAACAAGGGCCTGTAACGCAAAA
>QEPC01002020.1:781392-820814 GCA_003113815.1 Sphenodon punctatus
ACACACCCCGATACTATTACAGATACAGTTTTAAAATATTTAAAAGGATGCCATAAAAAAGATGGAGATGGAGAACATTTGTTCTTTTTTGCCACTAAGGACAGGACAAGAAGTTTAAATCACAGAAAGGCAGGTTTAGGTTAAATATTAGGAAAAACTTCCAGACTGTTAGAACGGGCCAGCTGTGGAACGAACTGCCGAGGGAGGGTGTGGAATCTCCTTCCCTGGAGGCTTTTAGGAATAAACTGGCCATCCATCCATCCATCCATCCGGGATGCTTCAGAATAGGGTATCCTGCCTCAGGGAAGGGGGTTGGATGGAATGACCCTTGAGATCCCTTCCAAATCTATCATTCAATTAAAATTAGATATAATTTTCAGAAATCAATATCCATATTCAGTTCATAAAAATGCAAAATTCCAATCTATTAAAATCTAAAAACAAGCTGGGAAAATACACAACACACTATGTGTGCTGTGCACAACTTGGTCACCATGAAGATTCCCCACTGTATTTATTGTCGTTCTTATTTGTTACTCTATGGCCGCGGCTACGGGTGCATGCATACATGGACGCACACCCATCTCCACCCACCTCTACGCACAGAGCAAATGCCATTTTGGCCAATTGCTCCATGCATGGGCGATGGGTGGGACTGGGTGGGTCATGGGAGCGTGCACGAATGCCCACCCACCCACTGTGGCCGTCACATGGGAGGCACTCACTCATGCCCACACTGTGGGCCTGCATGGGTGCATCTCGTGTAAAAAGGGCTTGCCTACATTAGCAAAGTGCTGAGGGAGCGGGACTCATTGGGTGTTTTTAGACAGACCCGGGAGTGGTCACCCCAGGGTCTGTTCGGGCTGCGGCAGATTTCCACAGAGGCAGCCGCCACAGCCCACCATCCACCCATGCATGCACCCCTCCCCCACACCGTAGAGCTGCAGGTGGATCAGTCACCTGCAGCTCTATGGTGCCACCTGCAGCTCTATGGTGCCACCTGCAGCTCTATGGTGGTTGCTGGGGCAACCCGTAGCCTGGAGTGGAGTTACAGTGGCTGTTGCCCTTTAGATGGACTGCCCCTGGATGCTCTTCAGGTGGCCTGCTCCACTCAGTGCTCTGGGATGTTCTGGAGCACTGCGAGCGAAGCTGGCCCAGAGCAGGTGTGCTCCTGCTCCTGCTCCACCTCACCCCACAGTGGCCCACTAGCAGGAAGACAGCCATTGTACCAAGGACTACACACACGCTTGGGATATTATGTTGCCCCACACAGTCACAGTCTAAGCAAACAAGGCAGATGACGTGCATGTATGGGGGTGGGGGAGGGTAAGGGGGAAAGGGGATGCAAACATACAAGCAATGGGGATAGACAAGCAATGGGACTAGGGAGGCTGCATAGCTGCTGGGGAGCAGCTCAGGAGTTTTCTGCATAGCCCTTTCCTGTGCCACAATGCTGGGTGTGCCCCAGAATGGAGGAGGATTTGGTGCGTTCAGATGGGTTCCTGACACCACCAGTGGAACAGACTTCTTGGCTAGATACTAGGACTCAAATGGACTCTGCCCTTCCTTGTGCTCCCGACCAGACGTGCTCTGTCTCAGAAGCAATCACTAGGAGGTCCCTGGGCCTGGGATTTCAACACAGATGTGTGGGCTTTTTTGTGGTTTCCTCCAAGAAGGTGGAAAGTGTTGACCCGTCCTCTCCAGGGATTTTTGTGACTGCTGGCTTGGTGGGTTCTGCCGATGGAATTGGAATGGCTCACTGGGGGAAGGGGGTGATTATGTTGCCCTTTGTGGCTGAGATGTACAAGACACCATACAGCCTTAGTAGTAGGGCCAGACATCCCAACCTCTGGTTTGGGAAGCTGGCAGCAGTGCTGGATCTGGGGCCCCTGTGCAAAATGGTGATGTGAGCCCCCTCCTGAATTGCTCTGGGCCCTACATTGGGCCCAATGCTCCCTGTGGTGGAGGCTCTGCGGGTGTCCGCCATGAGGAGGGCCTTCTCTGTGGCTGCGCTGCGACTGTGGAACTCCTTCCCGTTGGAAGTCCGCTTGATTACTGCTTCCCCTCTTTCCGTAGGCAGCGTAAGCCCTGACTGTCCTGCCAGGCCTTTCCCGAGGGAGGTGGTTGGGTTGGGTTGGGGGGAAGGGGGAAATGGGTTTTATATTGTTTTAATTGTAGTTTATAATTGTTTGTTTTGATATGTTTTAAAATGCTGTGAGCCACCCCGAGATGCCTGAGGCAGGAGGGGACGGCATACATTTTAGAATAAATAAATTAAAAAATAATTTTTTTTTACATTAGTGCTTCTCACATTCATGTTGTCAGTTCAGGTCGATTCCTGACACACACACACACACACACACACACACACACACCCCTCCCCTCATGGTTGCACAGTCTGCAGTCACCTAGAGCCAGCCCTGGCTGACGGTGCAAGCTGGAATTTCTGTTGCCAGTTTACGTGCCTGGTAAGCTGCAGATCTTCCCCACCAAGGCCCAGCAGTTCTGAGTGAAGCATAATGAAGAATGGGGAGGGAAAACCTTCCTCTCTCGGTTTCCTGAGGGGGGATTCTCCCCATCCCTCAAATTCAGGGCTGCCAGAGCAACCACCACAGAGGTCCCCCTTTTACACAGTTCCCACATGTGCATTGGGGGGATTCCCCTTGTCCTACCATGGCAGATGAAATCTCTCCCAACACTGACAGGGATAATAGAGGATTCACCCCCAATGCCCAGAAGTGGCACCAGAGCTGCTCCCCACCCCTCACTCCCCATCCAGCAGGGACACTGAGAGGGGAGGAGATGGCATCATACCAGGCTTGCATGGAACTTGGCATCCCGGATTCCTCCCCAACTCTGGAGTCCCTGTTTCCCTCCTCTTTGGCCTACCATCCCTAGCCTGCCTTGTCTGTCCCTTGAATTGGGCCAGTAAGACATACAGACACAGCATCAAGAGGAAGGGCATAAATCTTAAGCTTTGACTCAAGGGAGGTGTCACTGGCAAAGGCTGAATAATAGCATGGCATCCCCTGCTTCATGACAAGGATCACTTCTAGTCAGTGCCACTCTCTCAGCAGATTCTAAAATGGGAAGCAGCGACGGCAAGTCTCAAGCACATCTGACATTATCCCCCAACTTTAAGGATGTAAATTATTTGGAGAAGATCTGGAGGAGAGCGATAAAGATGTGAAAGGGTTGAGAGTGCAAGTCCTAGGAGGAAAGGCTGAAGAAACTGGGTATGTTTAGCTTGGTAAAGAGAAAACAGAAAGGGGAACAGTTTTCAAATATTTGAAAGGCTGCCACAAAACTGATGGAGAAGACCCTCTCTTTCTCCAAGGGTAGGACAAGAGGCAACAGGCTCAAGCTAAAGGAAGGCAGATTTGAATGAACCTTCAGTTAAAAACCTCCTGACTAGAAGTACAATTGGGCAATGGAACAAGCTGCCTAAGGAAGTTGTGGATCTGCTTTCAGTCACAGTTTTTTTAGAAGAAGTTAAATGAGCACCAGTCCATCAGAACTGCAGCAGCAAGAGCATTTCCACGGTGCCCAGAGCACTCAGTCTTAGCATTGCAGCTCTGGGCCAGTGCCTGAGAGCCAAACTGACCAGAACTCCAGCTGCTAGAGGACGACTTGGCTCAGGAGGCCTTGTTCTGTCTTCCCCCCAAGCCAGCCCCACATTGGACAGCACAGAAAAATCCTCTAGGCACCCAGGGTTCCTGTTTCCACAGGACCATACCCCTCTGTCTGCATTAGAAGCTGCAGCCTGGGACTCATGCGAGGGGGGGAGGGAAAGAAGCAGAAAACAGTACTCCCCAACCCCGCATTGCAAGCCACTGGCTGTGTCTTGCCATTTGGAAACAGGGAACAATCTCGCCCTCTACTAGACTGGGAGTGTGAGTAGGGACTAGGGAAGCAAACAAAATCTATTTTGTTCAGGGCAGCAATATCAAAAGCAGAAGCCCTGTTATCCAATGAATGTCTTACCAGAAGATCCCCTCTTGTACTGGGCTGCATGTGAGAATCTCTGGATGGGATGGGATGTGGGTGCTGCAGAGGGTTCGACCCCATGATTCTATCTACCTTGGCCTCCCTCGAGTTCCTTCTCCTGTGCTTTAGGAGTCTTTGGGTAAAAACAGATGTGACGATAGCCCACTTTGGCCTGTGGGCCGCCAGATGTTGGCCCAGGATAGCCCTGGGCTGTGTTGGTGTCTAGCCTGGACTCTCACCTCGGGAAACAACCCAAGTCACAGCCCGCCCGACTGGGCCAAAGCACGCCAGAGTGGGCTAGCACATCTGTTGTGGCCCTGTCTCTTATACACATCTAGATGTGTAAAAAAGACAAGATTGGGGCCTGCCATGGCCGGCCACCATGGCTGCCCATCATTGGCCACCCTTCATGGCAGAGGTCGGGGTGCTGGGAGCAGTGCAGGGGTGGCCACCTACATGTCTGTTGCGACCCTCCCCAGGTTGTGTGGGCGGTGGGACAGTAGCCTGACTGTGGGCACGTATGGTCAGTGCCCTGTCACGACCCAGCCTGTGTCCCCCATGGACTTTCATCCCAGCTGGGTTGTGACGGTGGCATGCCGTCACCACGTGTGTTACCCTTTATCTCCCTCTTAGCAAACTCAAGGCTGGGAACAGGAACCTCGCTGTCATATACTCGCACTCTCCCCTGTGCACAGGCCCATTTCTGCAGCCCTTTCTGGGCTTGACTTCAGCTCCTAAGCTGCCGCACTGAGATCTCATTAACAAGAAGGTTTTCGGATGTCAGCTCCTGGGCGCTCCCGGTTCGAGCCATCGAGGAACCCGAGCAGTTTCAACTAATTTAGAAACAAAGCCAACAGCTGCCATGGACCGCTCTCCCGAAAGCCGTGGTCCGCAAAAAAGCGATGATGGCTGCAGAGGAGGAAAGGTCTCGGCCGCCAAAGGAAAATGAAATTGGCGACCCAGGTGAAAAGAAGCTAATCTCCCTGTGCGGTTGTGAGGACCCTTTTGTTCCCCTCCTGTGCGGAAAAGGAGCTGCAGAGTGCAGCATTTACAAATTCCGCTGCAGACACAACACCAGTGGCATGTGAAAGGCCTGAAGCCCTCTGTCTGGGGAGCCCTTTCCTTTGCAGCGTGTTTTTTTATGCAGTGCTATGAATACCCGGGCCCTTTCTGCTCACTGTTTAATGGATTTGAATGTGAAAAGGTGGTGGGATTGTGGCGCGAGGGGGAGGGGGCTCTTTGTTCAGGTTTTGCTGCTCCAGCCGTGGATTTATTTAGCATTTGGAAGGCTCGAGGCCTATTCTCTCTCCCCCTTGCGCTCTGTCCCTTTCTGCCGCACGCTCATTAGCATAGCAGCTGCTCCATGAGAGGGGCTAGTCAAGAGAAAAGGACAAGGCACCCTGGGAATGAATAGAGGGGAAAATAGCTTAAAAAGGACAGAGGCTTGGGGGGGGGGGGGGGGGGGGGGGGGGTGCTGGCTGGGGAAGCCTGAAAGATGTCACCAAAGCTTTGAGTTTGTTCAGGATGAAATGAGAGGGAGCTGGCAATGGGGCAGAGGAGGGGGCACACACCAGAAATGGGGAGAGGGGAGCGTGGTTGGAGGGCAGGAGGAAACAAGATCATCAACTAGAGAACAGTGCAAAGAAACTCAGCCCCAATTAATAGTGGGGGTAGTGGGGCAATACTATCGCCTCCCCCATGGAATAGAATTGGGGGGATGCCAGAGCCCCTCCCCCATAGGAAATAGCATAGGGGCCAATGCCAGAGTCCCCATAGGGAATAGCATGGGAGAAATGGCAGAGCCCTTCCCCCAGAGAATAGTATAGGGGGCCAACACCACAGCCTCCCCCTCCCCCCCCCAAATAGCATGGAGGGCTCAGTCCCAGAACCTCCCCTCCCCTCCCGTTCCTGAGTATAGGGCAGGCCAGTCCAACACCAGAAATCTTCCCCCACCCTCCAAGGGATAGCACAGAGAGCCCACACACCAGTGACTCAGCCCAAAAGAAATGTGCTGGGCATCCTACCCCCAGGAATAGCCCAGAGAGCTCAGTTGCAAGCAGCTCCATGTAATGGTTGTGGGGCAGATGTGGCTCTGCATTGCAGGCTGCCCCCCAGCTTCTGCCCAGCCAGCCAGGCAAAGGGAAAATTAACTGGTCTAGGTAACATTAACTCAACTTGGCATGGGTGGCTGCAGGGTATCACCCACCCCACATGGCCAGTGAGTGGATAGCAAGGGTTTCCCATGGAAATTATGGAAGATGATCTGGGGAGAGCCAGGGATGGGTAAAGGCAAATGCAGATTGCAGGATGCAGCATCTAAGGTCCAGAAGGCTGAGGGAGGGTCTCTACTAGGGTTGCCATATATGCAAGTTTTTCCAGGACACTTATGAAAAATACATGTTGCAGGGCCAGCATTGGCACCTTAGGAAGGGCCTGCAACATGTATTTTTCATAAGTGTCCTGAAAAAAATTGCATATATGGTAACCCTAGTCTCTACCATCCCAATACGAAAGGGATAATAGTCCAATGACACCATTTAATAAAAGCTGTTCTTAAAGCAGGTGTCAAATAATAAAAATAGGATATGTACATTGGAAACTACAAAGCAATGAGAGAGAAACAAGCTAAAGCCATATTTTCATACACAAATATCTATAATTCTCTGATATACAATCTTCTTAAACTTGCAGACAGAAACCTGTGTTTAAGCACCTTCTCAGTAAAACCTAAAATTGCACTATTCAAAATGTGAGATAACTACTTTGATAGTTTCATATCTGAAAAGGCATAGTCCTCTGACAACCTCAATTTAAGCAATATATCTTTGACTGGACAAGGAGAAGCTTCCAGTATTTCAGTCTAATCCAAGATTTCATTGTATCAATAGAAAGCTAGACCCATTCAATGATTAATAAGACACTGGGAACGGACCACAGAAGGGACTGAAGATATTTCATAAATTGACTGGAGATCAGATCTAGCTTCTTTCTCAAGAAGGTGCATCATAGTTCTGCTCCATACAAAATTTGCATTGATTACATTAAAAAGTTTTGAGGCAGAAAGAATGTTCTAACCATCATAGGCTCTATAAAAATGTAGAATGCCATACATACAATTTCTTGGCTTTAGCCACAGCCTGGGAAATATGCTTATTCCAAGTTTTCAATGCAGGGGGGAGGGGTAATTATCTACCTGTTCTATATTAGTTCCCTCATTATATCCCACAAATTGCTCAAGTTTCCATCTACAAAATTTTGTTATTTTAGTTTGATCTGTTTATGATTGATGTTGACAGTATACAAGCGATAAATACTCCATGCTCCTGCATGACTCTCTTGGACCCCATTCCTGCATTGCTCTTCTAGACCCAGACCTGATCCTGCACAACTCTCCAGACCTTTCGTGTCATGACTTGCCATGGCCCAACCTTGGTCCCTGACAGGATCTCTTTGCCTATACCCTATTTCTCATGCCCTCCCTCTGAAGTATCCAGTGCTGCCACTGTCAGACTGTTGGTCTGGCCCAATATGGCAGTGATTATGGGTGTTTTCAGACAAGCAATCCGATGAAGGGGGAGGGGAGTGTCTGTAGCTGCTGCATTGGATCCAGTGCAGCCCTGCAACCTGTATTTCTCATAAATGTCCTCCAAAATTTGCATATCTGGCCACCCTACTACTGCATGCTCTGCCACAGAGCACCCATGCATGTGGACTGTGTGGGGAGCGAATCAAATGAGCAGCTCCCAGTGTGGCTACCATGGCCACAGAAGCAGCCGCTGCACGTCTGGCCTGCCTCACATGGTGCACTCCATATTTCCGTGCGTGGCTGAGAGTGGGCATCCAGCTGCTGGACCTTCAGACGGGTGGGCAGATCCATGGCTAATGCGTGACCATGTGGGGTAGCATCTTGTCTGAAAACACCCTATGTTCTTATTTCCCATTGTTCCACTAGGCCTGGATGTTCTATGGTAGCTCCAGATTTTGCAGCTCAGTGCGGTGGCAGAAAGGAAATTTGTTTTAGAAAGGAATTTCTTAATGAGTTTGATAGGAAAACAACTCACCCCATCCCTGCCATCCCTGCCTTCTGTAGTTGAATATCCTAGTATCCTCCTGTTTATAGTGCTGACAGTGCAGACCAGCCATTAGACATTGTCAAAGAGAAGTTGGAGGTTTAGGCTACTGCACAGGTGGCAGCTGGGGCTTGTGACACCGGGGGGGGGGGGAAGGAGGGTTGTTGTGAGAGGCTGATAGGGCGTGTACAGTAGGCAGGATTGTTGGGTGGTTCTGCCAAAACAAACAACACAAACTGTTAACACTGTCGACATTAACTCTGAACCAAACAGATGAGTACACACACTTTCCTCCTCTCTAAACCCAAAGTGCACATTCTGGGGGTTTCTCTGGAGTGAGAGGCAGCAGGATCAGCCTCCACAGATGGGGCCCTGGTGAGAGTAAGGGTTAACCTTCACTCTGCAGGCAGCAAATCATTCTGAGAGCAAAGATGCTTCAGAGTCTGGGAGCAAGGCCCACAGCAGCCCAGTTCCTCAGGGTTGCACTGATGCTGTGGGAACAGTTTACAGTACAATATGTATGTGCCAGTGACAGCAGTTACAGCACCTAGGCTGGCTGACCGATCATTCCACAGAGATCTGCCTCCATAGCCCTGCTCTGGGGATGAAGGCAACAACATATGCCAGGGGCACTGGGGAGAAGGACCCTGGTTCCCTAGAACAGGGATGGGGAACGGAACCTCAGGCCCCAGAGCCAAATGCAGCTAGCTTTTACGTGGTCCCGTTCAAAACACTCCTGCCCCAAATTCTACATAGCCCTTGGAGTCTGGGCTAATTTTCCAAGTGGCCCCTGAGAGGGCAAAGGCTCCCCACCCCTTCCCTAGCATCTCGCTGCATAAGAGACTCCTACCCAAATATTCCCACCATCACTGGCATAGGGCAGCTGCACTGCTGCTAGTACCAGAGCATGGAAGACACAAGGGATAGGAGGGGCAAACACTCTGGATTTGGGGTGGGGAGGCGCTCTGGGGTGATGCCCGTTAGCTATGCTTATTTAAACCCCCTGCCTCAGCTACTAGTATTTAGCATTTCTATAGGGCTACTACGCATACACAGTGCTTTGCATATTTTATTTATTTATTGGATTTCTATACCGCCCCATCCTGCACAGCAGCTTTGCAGTCACAGATTTTTCTGAGACATGTCCCTGCTACCCAGTGGGCTTACAATCTAAGGGTGTTTTTACACACACACTTTTTTCACCTGGACTTAAGAGTCCGGATTCTGCAAACTCCCGCTTGGGAAGTTTAGACGCTCCTCCCGTCCTCGACCAGAGGTTGCCTGGGCACCACTGCAAACAGCGGCACCGGTAACTCCTGCATGTTTTGAGAACCGGACTTGGGAAGTCCTCTGATATTGGGGACTAACCAAGTCCATTCTCAAAACATGCAAGAGTCACCGGTGCTGCTGTTTGCAATGGTGCCTGGGCAACTTCTGGTTGAGGAGGGAGGAGTGTCTAAACCCCCTGTGCAGGAGGAGTAAAAGAGATGGACAAGGGAACAGGGAAAGACAGCTACACACCTATTCCCATTTTACAGTTGGGATACTAAGGCTATGAGGTTGTGACTTACTCAAGGCCACCCAGTGAGTTCATGACCAGGGCAGGATTTAAACCCTGGCTTCCCAGGTCTAGAACCAAAGTCCAGCACCTTATCCACTACACCACACCGGCCTTGCTCATGTGTCTTGTGAATCGTGTGTGTGCAGGCACATGCACGCAGTTTCCGCAGGGCAGAATGTGCGCACGTTGCAGATCGTTTGTGTGCAACTGTGCGCGCGTGCTCACGCAATCGCCTGGCATGGGAGCGAGCACCATGGCTCTCAGCTGCTAGAGAGAGGACAGCTACTGTGTTACAGTGATGAAAGCTTGGGAGTCACCCAGGGTACCTGCTGGACACAAAGGGAGCAGAGCTTAGCCTGACCCACCCAGCTACAGGACGCGGACACAGCTCAGCCACAGAAAATCAACAGGGATGCCTATGTGGGGGGCAAGGGCAGGGACAGTGGGTGCTTTTAGATGGATGGACTGCCCTGATGCTGGCTGTGCCAGCCCCAGGTAGCCGGTCTGTCTAAAGGTGGCCAACCAGATGTAGTATCGGAGCAGGGCCAGCCTTGCTTGTGGTGCTCTGGAACATCCCCGAGCACTGCCTGCAGGCCAGCCAAACTTGGGACACCAGCCTGAGGCACTTGGTGGACCTATGCTGCAGCTCCACCTCCAGCTAGCCATTGCCCCAGGCAACTCCATAGAGTTGCGGGCAGCAGCCTAGAGCGTCAGGTGTTTCTCCCACAACTCTATGATGCAGAGGGGAGCTGCACAGGCACACCGTGGACTTGGGAAACCCATCACATCTGTTTAAAGGACGTGGGAGTGCACCCCCAGAGCAGCTCTGAGGGTGGCCAGTCCCATGTGTGTGCCTGAGCCAGCAGTAGTCTGGGGTTTGCTTGGGACCAAGGCTGCACCAGATGCTGGAGAAACTGCACTGAGAGAAGCAGCTCTGTGTTCTGGTGACTGAGGAGGCTGCAGTGACTCTGCCTTGGGGCTTCTGGATGCTTCTTCCCAGCAGGTTCCTCTCAAGGGATATTAAACAGATTTCTCTAGAACACCATAGGGCTTCTCTTCTTGTAAGGGATAGGGAACCATCCCTGTTTAAAAAAAAAAAAAAACATGAAAAAACCCTTAAATGCAAGAATAATCTAAAGGTTGAGAGCAACCCTTTCCCCTCAGCACATTCCCCATAGCCTTGGGAATTATACCACTGTGAGTGACGAAGGCATGAGTTTGTATCTTACTGCCAAGGTCCTGAGGCCCCTATTTCTATACATCATGATCTTACCCTTCTGAGCTGTGAGACTTCATTTTACCAATAAGGCCACAATGCATAGAAGTGTGTGCGTGCGTGTAACCCTGAAATCCTGGGACAGGGTAGTCAAGGTGGGGATTTGAACTGGGGACTTTAGTTCCAGCTGCATAAGCCTCTAACTGCTAAGCTACAAGCCCTGGCTTTGTTAGCGCAGAGAGTAGCAGGCTCATGAACCTGTGGGTGGTTAGCCACCACCATACCACTAGAGGGGGCCTCCATGCCAACACTCTGGGGCTACATGTCCATCTGCACTAGGGCCCGTTACAGAGAAGCTCAGAGCCATGCTCCCTACCCCAAAGAGCTTCCAGTAGCAGCCAAGACATTCTCCAGTGAATGAACCAGGATGGTGGCAGAACCAGGGGTGTCGTTCCACAACCTGGTCTCAGAGAGCCCCACGCCTTGGAGAGGGAACCTCCAGAAGTGTCAGCGAGCAGTTAGTGTATTCAGGCTTTCACTGCTCTGGGCCTAACCAGCACAAGCCCCATCTCCTCACTGCAGCTGCTGCTGTTGTTTTGACTCAACTACTGCCCCCCACCCCCACCAGCAGCACAGGTGGCAGGGCCTGCCAGAACAGGGCACACAACAGGAGCACCATAACGGATCTCAAGCGCGCACACGCACACACACAGAACAGGGGCCACAACAACACTATAACGGATCTCAAGCGCACGCACACACACACACAAAACTTCCATCCGTGAGCCAGGAGGCTCAGGCACAGGATTCACTCAGGAATAACAGCATATCAACTTGAATGTCCCAGAAACAGTATAAACAATCCTGAGTGATCAATAACTGTGATCAGCTCCCCTACCCCTCCCAAAATTATCAGTTTTGCTTAACATTCTCAACATTTTTATAGACCATTAATATTAGGTCCTATTTAATAACTGTTTAATTTCTAAACCTTTATGGGGGCTCTGAGCCAGTAGGAGAACACCTATGCTCCCATGTTGCATGCACTGGGACACCACAGGTCACAGTGATCCCACTGTTAAGATCTGGAAATCCAGGAAGCTCTGATGTCAGGTGCCTTCTGGGTTGTTGACATTTTACCGAAACCAGCATCCATGCCAAATCTTGGAGTGGGCATGGATCACACACAAGCCCAAAGCAAGCAGGTCCCATGAATCAGGATTTTATTTATAATAAATGTATTTATAATAAAATGCGTATGCCGCCCCCTCCTGCTAAAAGCATCTTGGGGCGGCTAACATCATATTAAAACAATTTAAAACAGCAATAATATGATTTTAAACAGTATTAAAACACAATATAAAAACAACATACCCCACACCCTAACCCAACCCACCCACCCCCTCTCCCTCAGGAAAAGCATGGCAGAACAGCCAGGTCTTACATGGTCTACAGAAGTCTGTAACCAGGCGGACCTCCAACGGGAGGGAGTTCCACAACCGTGGTGCGGCCACAGAGAATGTCCTTCGTAAGGTCAACACCTGAGAAACCCGGGGGACCTCAAGGAGGGTGCCCCCAGCTGACCACAGGGGCCGATCCAGGTAGGTGAGGCCCAGGCCATTCAGGGCTTTAAAGGTCAACACCAACACCTTGAATTGGGTCCGGAAGACTATAGGGAGCCAGTGCAGAGAGCGAAGCACTGGTGTAATAGGCTCGCATCAGCCCATCCCCATTAGGAGACGAGCCGCCGCATTCTGCACCGGCTACAGCCTCCGAACCAGCACCAAGGGTAGCCCCACGTAGAGTGCGTTACAGTAGTCCAATCTCGAGGTAATAAAAGCATGGACGATCATGGCTAGGTCAGAGTCCGAGACATATGGCCAAAGCCGATGCACCAGATGTAATTGGCAAAATGCCCTTTTCCACCACAGCCGCCACGTGGGCATCCAGGCAGAGCTGTGGCTCCAGGAGCACCCCCAGATTCTTAACCTGAGATACCAGGCCAGGACGGATCCCATCAGCCACCACTCCCCCGACGTTCCCCGTGACCATCACCTCCATCTTGTCGGGATTTAACTTCAGACGGTTCGCCCTCATCTAGTCCCCCACAGCTGCCAAGCACCGGGTAAGCACCACGACTGCTGGGCCTGAGTCAGATGAAAATGAGAGATAAAGCTGGGTGTCATCAGCATACTGATGACACCATATGCCAAACTCCCTAACAACCTCCCCCAAAGGCTGCACAAGAAAGGGGACAAGATGGAACCCTGCAGGACTCCACATGTAAGGCCCCAGGGAGCCTAAAAAGGGAAGGTTAGAGACTGGCCAATAGCTGGTCAGGACGCCCATGTCCAATGATGGTTTCTTGAGCAGGGGCCGCACCAGCACCTCCTTAAGGCAGTCCGGCACCCTGCCCTCCCCCAGAGAGGCATTGACAATCCCCGCCGGCAATGGCCCTAATGTCTCCTAGCTGGCCTTGACCAGCCAGGACGGGCCTGGGTCTAATTCACAGTAAGTGGCTCGGACAGACCCCAGGGCATCCCCCACATCTGAGTGTGACACATTCTGAAATTCATCCCACAAAACAGGACAAGGCAGGGCTTCTACTGCCTCTGGTTCTCCCACTGATAAAAGTGTTGCGTCAGAACTGAATTTGAACCCAAACTGCCAGCTATCAAAGACAAGCAGCCCAACACCCTGTTGTCTTTGACCTTCATTTTAATATCAACTAAACAGATAAACTATTATGGTTATCCCCAATGTTACCATCCAGAGGTTTTTTAACCTGAGAAACAGTATTTACTACAAGACAACAGACCTCGGCTACTACAATCCACAAATCATTTACTCTGGAGTAGTCCAGGGACTTCTCTGGAATAAGTGGTTTGTGGATCACAGCCAAAGGCTGCAACTCTAAATCCATGGAATAATGAAAAAAATCCTGTTAATGTAATGGATGAAGATTGCACTCAATGTAGTTCGGATTAGAAGGCCTTCTACTGGTCTAGATGAGCCCTGAGCTCCCTTCCAACTTTGATTTTCTAGAATGATACCTTTTATTGGACCAATTTCTGCTGGAGAGCGTGGGCAAGCAAAACAAAGGTCTTCCAAGAGCCTGAAAGCTTGCACACTCATCAACAGAATTTGGCTCAATAAACAATATCATCTCAACTCCTTTGTCTGTTGCCACTCTCACACTTGGGCCAACATAGCAACTACGTTCTAGACAAACTGGTACTAGGGCAGAGGGAAAGTAATTTAGCTGCAGAATGTTGCTGCCTTGCACGTCTATGCTAGAAAAAATAAAAAAATAATACACTCTAAGCCTAAACAGTATTCAGACATTGTTTTGAAACGGTAACTCCTCCTCTGATCTGCAGTCTGGTGTATTATCATAGTCATACAAACTGCCAACAAAGCAGCTATTTAAAATGTACTGAATTTTGATTCCAGATCTTCCTCCCTTTCTCCCTCTCTCTCACAGTCTTTCGTTCTCATTCATTACTTACTGCGTTAAGCTCCCTGAAATTCAAATAAGACCCTGCCTCCCTTCCCCTTTTCTCTCCCATCCATATGTGTTGCTTGAGTCAAGCCTGGTGTCTAAGCTTGACAAATGAAGGGGAATCGAAGAGGAGACAAAGCTATCAAACTCCTCTGGGCCGTGCTGACTCGCCGTCACCGCTGCGGACTGTGTGGAGACTGATCCATCTGTTTTGGAGTCAGTAGCACAAACAAAAGCAAGAGACAATGGCAGGAAACACTTGAAAGTTCAAATTCTTTCTTTGGTTTCTTTTGGAAGGGACTAACCTACGTAATGTGGCTGACGGACAATGCAACACAGCCAGAAAGGCACAAAAATGCCAGAAGAATGTGCTTATGACATGAAACAAAGACATTTGGAACAGAAATAGCAAATGGGAAAGAAAGCCCTAGAGTTCCTGGATTTCTTGGGCTTGCTTTCTCCGGTGGACGCCTGCCAGTCAGTGGACTTGGGCGAAGTCTCTGCTAACAACCAGTGCAGAGGGCAATCTTTTGTGACATACAATCAACTTTTCCCCCCACAAGGTAGCACAAAGCACGCAGTCCAGGAAAAAAATAAAACCTCTCTCTCTCTCCCCCCCCCTCCCCCTTGTGGCCACGATTATGTTGCATTATCTTCAATCAGCATCTGTGCAACAAAACGCAAAACATTCCGGCACGGGACTGAATTGCTCTGGAAATCCCTGCACAAGCAGATCAAACCTATGGAGGCTCTAAGACAGCGTTGAGAGCGAGATTGCATACAAATGGGTCTCTTTCTGACGCGGTTCAGACCCACCATGGAGTATGGAAGGGATGTTTGCTGGCACCAGTATTATTTAACATCTATGGGTGAAAACAGATATGAAGCTAACCACCCTTTAACCACCCTTGGTGGTCATTTATACATGTTTCAGGGCTGCATAGGGCACCAATACAGCCCTGCAACATGCATAAATAACCACCAAGGGTGGTTAAAGGGTGGTTAGCATCATGTCTGTTTTCACCCTATGCCAATTCCCTTATAACTGGGCACAGAGATGCTGGTAAATACCATCCTCCACGTGTTGGTGCAAGGAGTGTCTTCATGCTTCTCTATGCCGATGACACAGTCCTGGTCTCGCTTAGTAAATTGGGCCTTGATAGATCATTGAGGGATTTGGGGGCAAGATGTAAGGAAAAGAATCTTAGTATAAATTATGATAAAACCAAAACTCTGTGTTTTGCTAAACAATTTAATAGATATACCTGGACCTTGCAGGGGCGTAGACTAGAGCAGGTCCATACGTACAAATATTTAGGTATTATCTTTTCCTATAATGGGTCTTGGCAAGCCCATATCCTGGCTGCAAAACAGAAGGCAAAGACGGAATCTCTCGTTATTCTGTGTTTCTTTTTTTTCCTATGGCCAACGATGTATAAAAGCAGCCCAAAACATTGTTGAGGCCAAGCTGATAGCAAGGATGCTCTATGGAGTGCAGATTTGGGGATAGGATCGCCATGCAATAGTTTGGCTAGAACCAGTAATGAATGGTTTTTGGAGGCAAATTTTGACAATTCCTCCTTCATCTCGCTCTGCCATAATTAATCTGGAATTAGGCAGCCAATCCCTATCTGCACTAATAGAGACAAGATTGGTGTCATTCTGGACTAAAATAAGAGATGTTTCTGATACTTCTCTCCTGGGCTGGACCATAATGGAAAAGATGCAGGATAACGAAGGTGGCATGGATATTTTGTAGTCTGACGTGAAGACACGTCTCTTGTCCCTAGGTTTTTCTGAAGCTTTCTTTCATGACAAAACTAGTGGGTTTATTGTCAGACTCCTTAGGCAAAGAGTGTCAGATGTTGACAGACAAGGGATCTTGAAGCCATGGCCCTCAGTCCCTATTTCTCCCCTCTATAACTATAGGATTTCAGCTAAGGATGGTGCTCCCTATATTTACAATCCAATAGATCTTGTACTTAGGAAAGCTTTTACCAGCTTAAGATTGCAAACTATGCGTACGCCCGTTTTGTTGGGCAGGTACCAGGGAATCCCCTATGAGGATCAGGTCTGTATTTGTGGATTGGAGACAAAGGATTTAAGACATCATGTATTGAAATGTCCTCTATACGATAAAATACATAATCAGTTGCACTCTGTTATTGAATGGGATTTCTCTCGATCTAAAATCCAACAATTAATATATTTGTTAGGAGATGCTAATCCTTTAAGATCCAAGCTGGTCAAATTTAAAATAGTTTATTTGTGTGACCGTAGGCCATTGCAGACATACATGAGAAAATAAATAAATAAAATAAATAAATAAATAGATGGCAACAGAATAAAAACCAATACAAAAGACACAACTATGAACCAGAATTTAGTAATAAACTATTTACAGACCAAATTTCAGCAGGCTTCCCCTTTTCCTCCTAGATAATCTCAGGGCATTTCAGGGAATCTTGCCTGCAAAAAAACAAGTCCTCATATTTAGCGCCAGTGTAAGAAACTTCATAACATTTTGCGTTATTTCGGGCAAAGCATCACTTAAAGCTATATCCAGTAAACCATTGCTAGTTCGGCCCGGAAACCTTTCTAACATAGAAGTGAGGGTTTTTACACGCAGGCTGTCATAGAGGTGACATTGCTGAGTGGATTCAGTAATCTGCATATCAGATGAGCAAAGATAAGCCCCATAACTTACATCGTAACAGCGTCCCTCTAATTGTAGGCAGAGAGTTTGCCATCCTACCCAGACCTGGAGCCCACGCTTTGAAGCCACAAATAGGATAAGAACTTTCTACTGCGGCAAGATCCATCTGTCTATCTATGTCTCCCAATCTTTGCAAAAGCTCAGATCTGGCCTGCGCCAGGTTTTTATTAAGGAAATAATTTTCCGAAAAAAACAGCTGGTGTAGACGTTTAAGCATAGTTCCAGGCCATGAATTTTTAAAAGAGTCTTCTAGCATGAGCTTAATTATCCCATTAGGTTGCGATCTATGCTTCAAGAATTGCAAAAATCCATTTTAAACATGAGCCGAAGTCTCAGCCCAATATTAGTTATGAAAACATCTCCGTCTGAGGTGAAGGGAAATATACAGATGATTTATGGTTGGATAAGTTGATTTCAGGTGTACATATTATGCCTGGCTGTTCTGTGAACCCAAGACCATATCTGGGAATAGCTGTTCATTGATTTATGTATTGTGATGCTGTATCTGTGATACATCATATATATATTATTCTATTTTATTATTATTTTATTCTATTTTATTATTATATTATATTTTATCTTGTATATGAATATGATTATGAGTATGAACTTGTGGTCATTCCTATGAATATGTTGTTATAGCCATGTGTCTCACAATAAATCTTTTACAGTACAGTACCCATGGAGGAGTCGCAGGAGATTTTATTTTAAAAACAGAACATCAGGCATTGGGCTCAGAGCCAGACTAAGGTGTTTTCAGGCATGACAGTGGCACGGCTTAATCCGCTTTAGTGTGGATTTACCTGGGTGCCACTGTCACACTTAAATGCACCTGCCAGATGTTAGCACTGTCTGCCTGACCATGGTGGAGGCTAGCCTGGGTTGTGACTTGGGAAAACCCCGAAGTTACAATCCAGGCTAAGCTCCACCATGGTCAGAAGCCAGTCATTGGACCCGAAGTAAAGTGGGCTATCACATCTGATAGCCCACTGTACTTACCATGGTCTGCAGTGCTGGGCACCATGGCAGCCATCATGGGCTGCCATAGCCACCCCTCAGCTGGGGGGGGTGGGTGCAGGCTGCTCCACACAACATGGGGGCCCCCTGCAGTCCAGCCACTGTAGCGTTTGTTTGGTGCTACAAACCAGTGCCTCCTGCCACCGCCCAGAGCGGTTCGTGGTGGCAGCGGACACCGTCATGTCAGAAAGGTCCCTAAAGAGTCAAAGGAGCGCAGGGTGGCAACAGGGAGGGAGGGAGCTTTTGGTGTTCCATACTCATTTTAGTTGCCCTTTTCTGTAGCTTTTCTATTAATACTATATTTTTTTTTGCCACCCTGCACCCTTTAACCCGTGGGCCGGAAGACCAGCTCGACTCACCTCTCCAACAGCAAGTTCTAGTAACTTCAGGCAACCACCATTTTTCTCCATTTGTTTTGCTTCTCCATGGCTCTACTGCCCTTCCTTTTCCTGATGCTCATCCTTATTCCCTACTTCTTTGCCTCCAACCCCTGCAGTCTCTTTGCCAGAATCACCTCCCTACTCCAACTACCTCCTCCTCCCCACACCTTTTCGCTCTCTGCCCAGGCTCTGGCTGATTTTTTTCTAGGACAAGATTCAAAAGAGTTTGAGTTCTCGGTCAGGGGTGTGTATTTTTCCAGGCCACTTATGAAACATACATGTTGCAGGGTCTGCATAGGTGCCAATGCAGGCCCTGCAACTTGCATGTTTCATAAGTGGCCTGGAAATATATACATATGTGGCAACCCTATCAACCTCCCCCATTTCACTTTCCTCCTTTTCCACTAGTACTTGTCATCCTTTGCTCTTTTTCTGAAGTTACCAAGGAGGAAATCACCCAGCTTCTCTCCTCCTCCAAACTCACCACTTGTTCCTCTGACCCTATCCCAACCCATCTCTTCCATTCTATCTCCCTTGCAGTTATCCCCTCTATCAGTCACATCCTCAATTTGTCACTTTCCACAGCGACTGTTCCTGCTGCCTTCAAACATGCTGTGGTCACACCACTCCTCAAAGAATCTTCACTGGACCCTACCTGACCTGCTAACCACTGTCCCATCTCCCTCCTCCCTTTTGCATCCAAACTGCTCGAGCGTGCTGTTCATGTCCGCTGCCTGGACTTCCTTACGACTCAGGCCACTCTTGAACCACTCCAATCTGGCTTACGCCAACTTTATTCCATGGAAACAGCCCTTGTCAAAGTCTCCAATGATCTCTTCATGGCCAAAGCCAGGGGCTATTACTCTATCCTCATCCTCCTTGACCTATCTGCGGATTTTGACACGGTTGACTACCATCTCAGTTTGGCATGGGTTTCCACAGATAGCGACCCCGTTTCCAGGCATAGCATGACCAAGGGTGTCGAACTTGGGGCTCTCAGAATGGTTTGAAGAAAATGATTAAGGCGTAATCTATGCCGTAGAGACCCCGATTCTCTGGTGTCCCACTGTCTCCAGGCGCAGATGTTGCATCAAGGGCCTACCGATTTTAAATGGTGGAGAGCAATTAGAAATCTGCTCTTAACTTTTGCGATCTGCCTGGATTGTAATGTATCCCCTATAGAAAAGGTGGAAATTGGATGGAGAGTGCGGGAGTGAGCCTTGAACCAGGAGATGACGTTAAGCCAGAAATGCAAGATAGCAACTCTGTACTGGCAGGTAAAAAAGACCTGTGCACTTGAGCCATACTTACAACAAATTTCAAATCCTAAACTAAGAAGGATGGTGACTCTCTTACGATTTAACCTTTTTGAGACCGCTGTAGTTATGGGGAGACAACAGCGGATCTTGTATGATGATAGAATCTGTACCTATTCCTTAGGTGAAGTTGAGACCTTGGACCACTTGTTTTTTCAGTGTCCTATTTTTGATAACCTTAGGCAGGTTTGGATAGAGCCCTTATTTAGCAGTATGCATCTCCCCGAAAATAATAAATTGATGATGCTTGTGAAGGCTGCGGACCCAGAGGTATCGAAAGTGGTTGCCTGTTTTCTAATTCTAGTGGAAAGGCTTAAAATTCAAGAGAATTAGAGTACTCTTAGGCCCCACAGGGATGATTTGACTCTCCCTCAACTCACCCCTGGGTGGTTTTAGCTGCTAATTTTATGTACTTTTGTTATACTATAACCCCAAGTTGGGGTTCTCTGTTGCTCCGCATGGACTGAGTCATTTTATTTTATGTTGATATTTATGTGTTGTATGTTACTTGGAATAGCCATGTGCTGGAAACAATAAATATTGGATGACTACCATCTGCTCCTTGACACTCTGTCCTACTTTGGATTTTGGGACTCCGTCCTATCCTGGTTCTCCTCTTACCTCTCCCACCGCACATATAGTGGATCCTCCCCTACTGCTATCCCACTATCAGGTTTGGGCAGCTGATTTTAAAAAGGACATTGACAAGCTGGAATGGATTCAGAGGAGGATGACAAAGATAATAGAGCAAGTCTTTATTTCTGGAAAGCTAGTCTTTAATTATTTCTGTTTTTATCCCACCCTATCCCCTGAAGCTCAGGGCAGCTCACATCATTAAAAAATATAAAATAAAAACAAAAAACTCATAAAATACACCCCACACCCACGGAACTACTCCTGTCCATTAAGTGCCTGGCTGAGGAAAAGTTGAAAGTAGTGGGTATATTTAGCCTAGCAAAGTGGAGATTAAGGGGACACATGATAGTTGAAAACTGCTATCTAAAGGGCTGTCCCAAAGAAGAAGGCAAGGAACCATTCTGCATTGCTACAGGGGGTAGAACTAGAAATAATGGGCTCAAGTTACAGGAACGTAGATTTCAGTTAAATATCAGAAAAACTTCCTAACAGCAAGAGCTGTGTGAGAACTGAACAAACTGCACCGGGAGCTTGGAGGCTGCCCACTGCAGCTACAGACAGCCCACAAGGAAATCAGCCATATTGGATGGGGAATATCCTGTGCTGTTCATGTGCTGGGCCACATCTTGGTGAGAAGGGGTGTAATGCTCTACAAAAAATGCACCAGCTTGACAGCTGTTGAATGGTTGAAAACAACAGTGGCCCAGTGGCTTAAGTTGCACAGGACTCAGCCTCAGCATCTTTCCCGGAGGAGTGGAGCTCGGGCTTAGCTCTTGGTGTCAGTATTCAAGTCAAGACCAGCACTGCCTCCCACGCACCATCTGTAAAACACTGACTCCATGGACTAGTCTGGGCTGCTGTGCAGAGACCCCTGCAATAAGAATGCATTAAGCTAAATGTGTCAACCGCTGTTTTTGGCAGGCCCTTTCTCTGCTGAACCGAGACAGGTTATTAACATGTGGCTTTTCCATCCTGGCCATACACAAAGGATGAATGCTTGTGGAGAGTCCGTATGTAAACAGTACCCACTCTATCCGGCTGACACCCAACTCACCTCCAGGCCAGCAGTGACTCAGTTCCCCCATATATAGTGTGGGCCAGCCACCCCTTTCCCCAGCCCACATGGTTGGCACACTGTCCCTAGTCCATAAGGGTTCAACTCTCTGTTACCAGAAATCTTGGAGGTTTCTTCAGTTACATGAAATATATATGGGTTAGGCCAGTCTACTCTAAACCAAGAGTCAGCCCAGGATGTCAGCAGCCAGTTTTAGTAAGCACTAGGGATGGGAGTTTTGGTACTGCCAAAAACTAAAAGTAACCAATAATGGCACTTTCAGTTCTTTCCAAAATTTCAGTTCTTTTTTGGTTTTGGCCCTCTTGGTTCTTTTGCATTGTTTTTTTTTTTAATCAAATTTTTAACATTGCAGTTTTCTCACTGACTTCAATGGGGGAAAATGCAAGGTTAAAAAACTGAAACTGAGAGAACCAAAACTGATAGAAGAACAAAAATTCATGAGAACTGAAACCAAAATAAACCAAAACCAACATTTTGCCCAGAGTCCCACTCCTAGTAAGCACACAGACATCAGATTTAAGATAAAGGAAAGGTTTTAGGAGTTTAAGATTATTATAGTGATTCTCAAAGCTTAATACAGAAGACAGATAAATAAAATGGGAGTAACTTGGGGCTAAAATTTGTGGAGTACACTGACCCACATAAGCTCCACCCCCATATCTCTAGAATTGCGAGGGGAGGAAGTTTGCAGGCAACACTGAAACAGGGTGACATTCTTGGCGTGCAAGTACTCTCAGGATTAGTGCCAAAAAGTTAACCCACAGCAGGATCTTAGCTCTACAGCTACATTGTAGAGCAATGTTTTGTTTACATTGTCCCATCACCATATATCAGTCTATAGACAGTTCTTCCTGTACTCACACGCTCTCCTTGCTGGGCACAATTCCTCCTGAGTTGCCCAGCCTCTCAGCTTGGCCAACAGCCTCCAAGCCTGCTTGGTCAGGAGACATGGCCTTGCTTTAGTACGTAATCCTGTCCCCCCCCCAAAAATTCCTCCCTAACTGAGCTCGTCCCAGGCTCTTATAGCTTGTGGCTTCCTCAGCCGCACCCAAACACAGGTGAAAAGCAATCAGTTGCTCGCCTGCTCCTAGTGATGCCTGTGCCTCTAGTAGCATCTGCTTCTCTACGACTGGTGCTACTTGCTTAAAGGGCCAGCATCCATGCCTTCATCATCTCGAGGCTGGACTATTGTAACGTGCTCTACGTGGGGCTTCCCTTGTTCCTGGTCCGGAGGCTGCAGCTAGTGCAGAATGTGGCGGCTCGCCTCCTTACGGGGACGGGCCGTCGGGAGCATATTACACCTGTGCTCCAGTCTCTGCACTGGTTGCCGATAGCGTGCTGAGCCAGGTTCAAGGTGTTGGTGTTGATCTATAAAGCCCTATATGGTCTGGGCCCCTCATACCTCAGGGACCGCCTCGCCCTCCATGCCCCAGGGCGGCTTCTGCGGTCTGCCGGGGGTGCCTTCCTGGAGGTCCCCCGTGTTAAGCGGGGGGCCACAATGGAGAGGGCATTCTCGGTGGCCGTGCCGCGCCTTTGGAACTCCCTTCCAGAGGAAGCTCGCCTGGCCCCAAACCTGTTGACATTCCGGCGATGTTGTAAAACCTGGCTGTTTGCCCAGGCCTTTTGGGAGGGTGGGGTGAGGGGTTTTATCTCCCTCACCTAATCTATATAGTGCTAGCCCTGTTTTTAAATACTTTTTGTATTGAGTGTTTTAAATTGTTTTTATTGTATTTTATTGTTGTAAGCCGCCCCGGGCTGCATGGCAGGAGGGGCGGGATATAAATTTATTAAATAAAAATAAAATAAATAAACAAATAATAAATAAATAAAATCTCTTCTAGCTGTGGCCTGTCACAGTCATATCCCCCTTTTCCCCCTCTATAATGACTCTCATGTATGACAGGACATGTATAGGACATGTAAACCCCCATCCCCTGAGTGACGGATTGAGCAGGGCTTCAGCTTGACTGGACCCCAGGGATTACTCCCCACCTCAGCCTTGCCTCCAGCTTCCCCTCTGGGGCTCCGTCCTGCCCCTTTTACCCAGGCGGACAGTCCTGGACTCCACTGCCCAGTGCACCAGTTCCCTGACTCTGCTGACCACACTCCCATGGGGTTGGCCAGTCCAGAACTGCGGGGTGGCTAGCTCAATCCCTCAGGTTTAGAAAGAAGGTAAGGTTTCTCTGCATAGACAGAGAGACAGGTTTCCCTGGAGGTCTAAGGGGTACTGGACCACACACCCCCTACTGGAGTAAAGGAAAAACATTTTAAGGCAATTGGTGAAAAAGGTTGACAAAGGCAAGGCTATGGCAAATAACGGCAACCAAATAAATGACCCCTTATTCCTCAGCCAGGTCTTCTCCCCTGTCACAGCCAATTCCCTTGGGCATAAGGTTGAAGAAAGACTGTGTCCTTTGGGGAGAGGGGCTTTTATACCTTTTCCTAGCCTGGGGCTAGAGTCTGCTAGAAATTTCCCACAGCAGCTTCCCCGCCCTCAGCCCCTTCTTGGGGAAACTGGGCTGGTTAGGTACTTTTGCAGCCCCATTGAGAAGAGCTTGGGCGTGATTAGCACCCATTTTCCTACTCCGACCTGCCCCTCAAGTTATAGCTTCCCCAAGCCCACAGGTGTGTTTTATTCACCTATTTGTGCCCTCCACCCCTACTCAAGAGTACAAGGCCCTGTGCCGTATTCAAATAATGAGGACATAAGGATTCGTTAAATAAGTCATGACTATTCAAGGTTATAAAACGCCCAAACATGTAGTGCGTTCACTCCCACACCCAACCCCCTGTCTGGTGACATCCTGCTATAATTACTTTGCTATAGGGGTGTGCACCAGAGCCCCATGTCAGTTTTCATTATTAAAATGTGTCGTTTTTGTTTTTGTTAATAATGAAAGTTCTCTTTTTGTTGTTGTCATTATCGGTATCAGTACCGATTTCAAACGAAGATTTTGTTTTTGGTATTGGTATACACACAATATCTAGTTTTATATATATAGTATATGTATATGTATGTATATATTAAATATGTGTGTCACGGGTTGGAGGTCCGCACCCCCACTTTACCGGGTTTGAGTGACTCAGTTTCCCTCGCGCACAGTCCACTTTAATCAGTTTTTCTCTCTGGCCGATTCAAGCCCGCCACAGGGACAACCCCTTTGTCACCCAAGGGCCCAATCCTTCCCGTTTACAGACTCTTTAATCTCTGGGTTCGCAAGAGCTTGAGAACTCTTGTTGCTCACTTGTGTTCCGATGTTAGACACAGACACTTCTTCATAAAGATAAGAAGTAAGTTTATTGATTACATAAGCAAGATTGTTGATACAGAGTGGTTACTAGAAATCAAAGGTAAATATCATGCATTCCTAACCTATACTGGTTGAGTTCCTAAATAAGAATCTTACCCTACAAAGGTCCATAAGTTATTCTCAATCCTTGATGTAAGTGACTGGGTCTTCAGTCTTAGAGTTGCTAGAAAACAACGTCTTGTCTCTCAGTTCATGGTTCAGCTCAGCCCTCCTGGCTGCAAGATGTTGAGTGAGTTCCTGTTAGTTCCCTCCCCTCTGGGGTACAACTCCTTATATCACCAGGAGAAAACTCCTCGTATCTTCTCGAGGCTTCTAGAATTCCTTTTGTTCTCTTTATCAGCTTTCCTGTGTCTCTTGCACGTAGGCAATGGCTGCCTGCATTAGCATATTAAATGTCTCTGGCCATCCGTCTGGGGCGAATCCACAAACTGTCTTTCCATTTCCTGGAGCTTGGTCAAGTGTCACAGTCTTGATTTGAGTTTTACAGTTCTTAATTGTAACATTACATACATGTGGAACATTTTGCTTTACATATTTATTAGACTTGTAGTCTACATGTAGGCCAGTATCACACATGTGTGACCCTATGTTCCTCTGAGACAGTGTGTATATACATATATACACACACACACACAGAATCTAACCTAAACCTAACCTATGTATAATACAAAATAATCCTATCCTATAATCCTAATATAATAAAACAGCCTAGTATCTAAATATCTAATCTCTATATATACACAACTAATATCTATATCTATATAATATATGGACAAGGGGAGACAGACAGTACAAGCACCAGCAGATTCTGCAAATGCACCCTAACAGACCAATAGCTAAGACAGAACCAGAGTCAAGCAGCCCAGCCCTGCAGTATAAAGTGTTGCAGTGCCCTCCCCAAGAGCTCCCGATTGGTTCATGGAGGCAGGAGGCATTGAGCAATCACAGGGTGCCATTCAACTGCCTGGGACCTGCTTGAGCTGCTCATTGGCCAGCGATGACATCCATCAGGTCCTTCCCCTCCCATCACAGCCCCAGTTCAAGAGTTCAACACTCTTTCTGGCTCTGAGGTGTCTGCTCCCTCCTCCCCTCCCCACATTTCCCTCCAAAAAACACCTGCCAGGCTGCTAGGCAATAACAAAATCAATAACGACTTTCGTTATTGTTGTTGATGTTATTTTTTTGTCATTTTTGTTATTGCAATAACGATAGCAAAAATGTCAAATTTCGTTTTCATTATTGATATAACAAAAACGACATTCACATCCCTACTTTGCTATTTTAAAGCAAAGGTAAACTAAAAGGAAATGCTAACTTGACTTAGCTATTTGTCACACATCCCTCCTAACCTTAAAATCCCTCCTAAAATCCATCTCTTCCTGAAAGCTTTCCTTAGCGCTTCCGTCCCACCCGGTACAGACTCAGCCCGGCCCCTGGCGCACTGTCTGTCCAAGCTTCTCAGGCTGGGCCAGACTCTTTAATCGCAGGAAGTCCCATCCCATACAAAGCGCCGTGACATCATAGCCCTTCACAAGGGGTGTAGCCACACCCAAAAGCGGATGGGCCATGTCACAAAGGAGAGAATATAGGAACATAAGAAGTGCTGTATTGAGTCAAATCAATGGTCCATCGAGCTCAGCATCCTGTCTCTGACAGTGGCCACTCTCAGTTGCTTCAGAGAAGTGCCCAACAGGTCGTGATGGGAGTGATCCATACCTGCCATTCACTCCCAGCTCTGGACAATCAGAGGTTTCATCTCTCAACCTGCTTGACTACTAGTCATTTATGGAACTATCTTCCAAGAACTTATCCACTTTTAATCCTCACAACCACCCTGTGGGGAAGGTTAGGTGAATACTGTGACTGGCACAAAGTCACCCAGTGAGTTTCTGGCCAAGGGAAGGTTTGAACTGGGTCTTCTCTCTACCTCCCAGTCCAGATACTGCACCCTTAGCCACTACACCACAAATTAACTGTACTTGAAGAGAAAAAGTACTTCCATTTGTTTGTTTTAAATCTGCTGCCATTTAGTTGCATAGAGTATCCCCTAGTTCTAGTATTATTCGAGAGGGTAAATAGCAGCCTCCTATTTACTTGCTCCAGGCCACTCATGATTTTGTAAACTTCTGTCATATCCCCTCTCAGTCATTTCTTCTCCGTGCTGAGGGTGTACAATATACTACTGGCCATCACAACATTTCCAAGCTGAAACGCCCTAACCTTTCAAGCCTCTCCTCATATGAAAGTCATCGCCTTTCAGTTTTATTCTCTTCTCTGTACCCTTTCCAGTTCTACTATATCCCTTTTGAGATGGGGTGACCAGGACAGCACACAAAATTCAAGGTGTGGCCACACCATGCATTTATATAGCAGCATTATGATTTCTGTTTTATTCTTCATCCCTTTCCAAATAATTCCTAACATTCTGTTTGCCTTTTTCACTCCTGCTGCATGCTGAGCTGAGAACTTTTCAATGAATTGCCCACAACTCCTCCAAAATCCTTTTCCTTTTAACGACACGCTATATCCAGGGCTTAATTTGTGGGAGGCTTTGCTGGGGCTCAGCCCCAGCAATTAAATTCAGGGGGAGGAGAGCCCCAAGGAGTTATTTATTTTATTTATTCCAATTTTACCCCATCCTTCCCCAATGGCTCAAGGCGGCTTACAAAATAAATAAAAATACATACAAAACAGCATAAAATACCCAAACCCCAACCTTATCCCTCCCCAACCCCACCACAACCACACAAAACCCTCCCCAACAACCCGCTCACACCCCTACCCCAACACACACTAAACTCCCTATCCCTGCCCGCCAAATGCCCTAACAAATAGAAAGGTCTTGCACCGCCTCCGGAAGATGCCCAGGCTGGGGCTCAAATGAACCTCTGGGGGAAGGGAGTTCCACAGCATTGGGAAAGCAACTGAGAACATCTCCCTGTGAGCCGTCACCGTACAAACAAGACTAATAGATAGTGCTCCTGGCCAATTGCAGGGGCTGCAAGTGGGGCATGGAAGGACAGGCAGTCTCTCAAATATGTGGGGCCCGGACCGTTGAGGGCTTTAAAGGTCAAAACCAGCACCTTGAATTGTGTCCAGAAAGCTACAGGGAGCCAGTGCAGACTCTGGAACATCGGTGTAATGTGCTCCCGGCGCCCCACCCCCAAAAGGAGGCGAGTCACCACATTCTGCACCAGCTGTAGCTTCCCAACAGTCACCAAGAGCAGCCCCATGTAGAACACATTGCAGTAGTCTAGCCTTAAGGTGATGAAGACATGAATGACAATGGTCAGATCCGAATTAGAAAGAAAAGGCTGCAGCCTTCTCACCAGATGGAGTTGGTGTAAAGTGCTCCTGGCCACTGCTGCAACCTGACAATCCAGGCGTAAAAAGAGGTCCAGAAGCACTCAGAGACTGCGAACCTGATTGACTAGAGGGGGCCAGACTCCATCCATAACAGGAGTCCCAATCCCCTCCAGGTCACAAGGCTGGCCAACCATCATCACCTCAGTCTTGTCTGGATTCCTCTTCAATCGGCTCATCCTCATCCTGTCCCCAACAGCAGCCAGACATTGGATACGCACTGAGACTGCAGGCCTGGGTCAGATGAAAAAGAGAGGTAGAGCTGGCTGGGTGTCGTCAGCATACTGATGGCACTTCACCCCAAACCTCCAAATGACCTCGCCCAGAGGCCTCATATACACTTTGAACAAGAGGGTAGACAGAATAGAACCCTGTGGGACCCCAGAGGGGAGGTCCTGAGAGGACAACGAGCAATCACCCATCACCACTCTCTGGGATCTCCCCAACAGGAAGAAGCAACTCAAAAGTGGTCCCATGCACCCCCTCCAGGTCCCACAGCCGTGTCTACAACACCTCATGATCAACCGTATCAAAGGCCGCTGAAAGACGCAGGTCATCGACCAAGGCCACAAGCGCAGTCTCCTTACCATACCCAAGACAGAAGCCTGACTGAAATGGGTCCAGGAATCTGATGGTATCGAGATAAGCCTGGAGCTGTCAGGCAACACCCGTTCAATAACCTTCCCAAAAAAGAGATGGTTAGACAGGCCAATATAGCTGGCTGAGGAGTCAGTGTTTAAAGATGGCTTCTTAAGCAGGAGCTGAACAACCATAGTTTTAAGAACGTCTGACACTCTACCCTCCCAAAGAGAGGCGTTGACAACCCCAGCCAGCAACGGCCCCAGTGTTCCCTGGCTGGCTTTTGCCAGTCAGGATGGGCAAGGATCTACTTTGTAACTGGTTGCCCTCACCGCCCCAAGCACCTCCCCCACATCGGTGGGTGATACCGATTGAAACTGATCCAAATAAACAGGAACTGAACAGGGCAAGACCAAGCTTCCATAACCTCGAACTCTGAAAATCAGTAGGTAAACCCTGCAGAGAGTTCTGGAAGCCAACTGAATGTTCCCAAGAGGTGCATTTCACATACTCTGAAATGTGAAAGACCAGGGAAAGGCCAATATTGGCCATCTCAGGGTTGGAAATGGAAGCTAAAACACCCTAGATGGTTTATTTGGCTGTCATATATAGATGGTTTATTTGACTTTCATATATTTGACTAGTCATAGATTAAATCACAAGAACTCAGCTGTAGAGAGGCAGGGTGGCCCAGTGGTTGGATTATTAGCTGGATGTTAGGGTTCTGTTCCCTCCTCTTACAAGTTCTGGAGCAGTGGGTTTGGCTTCTGCAGGCGGCTTGGACCCCAGCAATTCATTTTTTACAACTTAAGCACTGGATATACCTGAAGTCCCCCATCATCCACCTGTCTAGAGGTGTGGTGTTTTCCCAGAGCCTGATGGCAGACTTGCTAAAGAAACTGAAGTCCCACGGATTTCAAAAGGAGCATGATCAATTTTTTATATACAGATGTCGGGAGAAGGGATCCAACCAAGAACAAATCCACTGCATTTTGGGACCATTCAGCCTGTGATACTAGGCTTTGAATCTTGTAAACTCTATTGACGTTCATGGCATATCTTCCATCAATGTCAGTGAGAAGACAGTCAGGTTCATATTCACAAAAGCAAGAGCCTCTATGGGGGAATGTACATGGCATGATCTTCTCAATGCATCCTGATGAACACCGGCACAAATGGGACAGCATGGCATCAGCAGCACACCAGCACCTGAGAAGGGCTAATTCATACACATCTCTGCAGAGAGTTCCTACCTTGAGGAAATGAAGCTGCAAATAGTGCTGTGTTAGGAGCTGATTACAAATCTGAAAGCCCAGGAATTCAAAGACCAGCCAAAATCTCCCTTGCTCAGCTCTGGAGTGACTCAGACACTGCAGTGCCACAAAGCGAGCTGGTTCATGCAAATTGTGGGGACAAGCAACATGTCTTGTGAGCCTGATCCTGACAGCAATGAGGGGCTCCCATAGGCATCCTATAGGGTTGGGCTAGTTCTGCTGGATCAGAAACACAATACTGCCTCCAATTCATGGAAATAGCACTGGTACAGGGGGTATATTTGATCCAAGAGAACTTGCCCTATTGAAGGAACATAGTTACTGCCATACTGGGATAGACCAAGAGTCTATCTAGTTCAGGATCCCATCTCTGACAGTGGCCGACCCCAGAGGCATTCTATGGAGGGACGCATTTTCTGCTCACTCTCAGCTATCAGGGCCCCACATACCCCTGACCATCCTGGCTAATAGCCCTCAATGGACCTGTCCTTCAAGAACTTATCCAACCCTTTTTAATCCAGTTATACTATTGGGACTTCACAGCATCCCCTGGCAATGAGTTCCATAAGTCAATCATGTTGTGTGTGTGTGTGTGTGAGAGAGAGAGAAAGTGCTACCACTTATTTTTAACATGGTGCCAGATTATTTCATCTGCTGTGCCCTTGATCTAGCCTTAGAAGGAGTAACACTCCCTGTTTATTGTCTCCACAGCATTCATGGCCTTATAAATCTCTACCATATTTGGTCAAATCACACAATCAATAACTAATCATGATTAATAATAATTTACATGATGCCATTAGGATATTTTCTGTTTCATTTTCTCTCCCATTCTGAATAATGCCTAATATCCTGTTTGCCATTTTGGCTGGCACTGTGCACCGAACCAAGGTTTATGTTTTCACAGTCAGTGACCTCTCCACAATCATTCTTGGATTTTTCCTGAGTGGCAACTGTTCATTTGGAGCCTAATTGCAAAATTTAAGAAATGGGATTTCATCCCCAGCAGGACAATTATTATCAATACTGGGACAGTGTCCAACTGGGGGCTCCATCCCTGAATTCAAAGGTGTTAACATCAGAAGAGCCCACTGAGATGATCTACTCTGGCCTCCTGCTTAGCACAGGCCACCAAATTTCTTTCATTACTTTGTCAAACCCACTACGTTGTGACTAACTTTCACACTATGATGTGAAAGCAGCGGATCCCAAATCTTTTACACATGCGACTCCGTTTTGAGATTTAAATATAATCCCATGACCCCAAACAGTAACAAAGACATTGCAGGGCAAACCAAATAGTAATCTCGATCAGGACTCTATCCACAGATGGTGCCGCCTCACTCGAGATCCTGACACCCAGTTTGGAAACAATTGGGCTAAAGCATCTCTGCAAGACAGACAAGTGGGACACCATTGTACAAGCACAAAGCCAAAGAGGATAGACCTTTAGAGCAGGGAAGGGGAACCTCAGGCCCGGGGGCCCCTTGGCAAGTTTTTATGTGGCCCCTTTTCAGTGCTTGGATCTGGCTCCTGGAGCCAATCTCTGCCCCCAATAACTGAAAAATGGAGCTCAGGATAAGGGCGCAGAGATTAGGGCATGCACACAAGGATGGGGGACAGATTCATGGCACAGATCCATGATCTAGGCCCTCCTTTTCTTGAATACACCCATTAAGCCCCCCCTCCCCCAACCTCTATGTGGCCCTCGGAGCCCGTACTAATTTTCAGTGTGTCCCCTGGGACAGAAAAGGTTCCCCACCCCTGCTTTAGAGCCATGGCTGGAGGAAAAGGATATCTACTGAACCTCCAGATCTAAAGCAAGCAAGGGCAGGGTCTAGTTAGCTAAAAGAACAGTAAAAACAAAACAAAAAACACCAAGGTATTCTGTACCTTAAAGACAATCTTGTAGCATAGATCCCATTGTCTTTGGCTTGAAAACACTTCATAAAACTTGGTTTCATCCAGAGTTGAACACATAGCTTTTCAAGCAGATGTTTAGGGCAGCAATTCCCAAGGATTTTGCTTGTCTGACCATATATAGAGGCTGAGGGCGCAAACTGCCCCCCACCCATCGAAGCCAATGGCAAAACTCCTATTGACCTAATGGTGGAGGATTGTTGTGTGCTCAATAAAAATCCATGGCCCCAGACAAAGGCATGCAAAACGTATCCAATTACCACCTGAGATCATGCAGAAAGTGTAGCCTTATCTGAGATCTCCGCCCAGAGTTTGGGATAGATTTCTGATCAACTTTTTAATATTGGAAAAGTGCAATGTCAGATCGTCTCTGCAATGGACTAAGCAGTTTCATCGTCAGATGGTGGCCAGTATCAGATGCTTCAGGGGAACTGCAGAAGCACTGGGAATATAGGTGGAGGGAGGCATCTGCTGTTGTGCACGTACAGCTTCTGGAAGCCTGAGGTTACATTGACAAAGAAACTGGCTTGTTACATGGGCCGCGATCCGCAAACAGGGCTTTGATGGGACTACTCCAGAGTAAGTGGTTTATGGATGGTAGCCTAGGACCACAACGTTGGGAGAAGAAGAAAGCAAGAGAACCCACTTTTTTTTTTATAAAAAGATCAATGAAAAATTTATTTATAAATTTCTCACTCTGGGGCTAGAAGTCTCTATCATACACTCAGGAATATGCTGTACTGTACAGACTTTATCCAGTTAGAAATGATCATAGAGTGACCCACATACAGCTTCAATATAAGCCTAAAATTCTTAAACATTAATTAACATAATTAACAAGATATTCGCATCTAGAGGGGAAAAAAAATCTACAGAAAAACTCCTTTCTGGAGCAATCTGTGCATCAGCTTTAATGTCTGCTTATTTCACTGACATTATCAATATATTCTTCTTACAAAAATAATCATTACCAAAAAAAAAAAAAAAATGACTGCCAAAAGGTGACCAGTCATGCACAAAAGAACCACTTCCCCCACCTGTCTTTATTGTTGTACTCCCCATTTTGGCAAGAAGGGTCAGCAGCACGATAAGCCAAACAAGTGGGGGGGAACACATTTAAATTTGAATAAATCAGCATCCCTTTTATTTCTCAGGATAAAAAAAAAACAAAACAAAAACAAAGAAAATATATGGAGTTTGTGGGGTTGCATAGAAAATTGAAACTATAGGGACTAGAGGGGCAGCAGCTTTTCAGTAAAATAATAATTAAAAAAAACAGTGATGCAAAAATACATCAACTCACACAATTTCAGAGCAAACCCCTTTCCCCAGTGTACAAGTTCCAAATTCTAATCAGGTGTAAAGCTCCAGGAAGCTTCATAGGAACAATACCTTTCTTCAACTCACTCAGTAATTCACACAAGTGTTTCACAGTCTTAATAGGTATTTTATAAAAATATAAATATGGGTTACATTATGTTGTCTTTACAACACTGGACATAGCTCCCTTTAGAATTGGGTTCATAACCAAGATTTCTTTTTAAAAATCCATCTAGAACTTGGCTTTAAAATACATGAACTTTTTTAATATCATGTCATAAATGTTATGACATTTCTTTGTGGCAAATCCATTTATTTAAACAAAAAATGTGCAACCAACTATAATAAAACCTTGCTAGAAAAGATATTGTTCCCCCTATAACTACAACATAGAAGCACTGACCAAAGTGCTTTAACACCAGTCTTCAATGCTTACAGAGAAAGTTTGCAAATTATGCAGTTCCTTGTAAGTTACAGCATTAATAGATACTTTCCAAAGGGTTTTTTAAAGGAAAAAAGAAAGAGAAAATCTGGAGCTTTTTAATGATATAAAATTGGTCAAAAGGAAAAATCTGCAGGTGAAACCATCATAGACAAAGCAGAAAATTCAGTGCAATGGAGAAAAATAAACATGGCAGACTCAAGGTTTTTTTTGTTTTAAGACTAGAAAAAAATGCATATTTTCCCAAACCATAGTTTGAACCACTCAATACCTTCAAACACCAGTCTCTCTCACAAACACCATCCACAAATATATATACACACACACGATAAATAGTTAAAAACACAACCAGAAAAACCAAAACAAACAGTAGATAACTATTTTTTTTTAAAATTGTAATGGTTTGGCTATGGGGTAAGAAAAAAAGAAATCAGAGCTAAGAGATGGCAGTGATAAAAAATATTTTTAGTGCAGACAGAGAAAGATAAAGACAAACTGTAGAAAGGAGTTGTCTGAAATTTTCTGCATTTTTAATGGATGTCCTTGTGCCATGGAAATAAAGAGCAGCATTGCAGTTATATATGTGCACTCACTTCAAAATGCAAGTCAAGATGGTTTTCTTTCTAGCTTTCTTATATATGTGTGCATATATTATGCCTATATTTGTGCATATAGAAACACACACACACACACACATATATAGTATATATATATTTATAAAATCAGATGGAGTTGTTTTGCATTGAGAAGTGTCATCATCCAAGTTTCACACTTGCACCGAACTATGGATGAAATATGACGTTAGCCAACCTTTAACCACCCTTGGTGGTCATTTATGCATGTTTCAGGGCTGCATAGGGCACCAATACAGCCCTGCAACATGCATAAATAACCGCCAAAGGTGGTTAAAGGGTGGTTAGCGTCATGTCTGTTTTCACCCTATTTCTCTCAGTAGTTTTCTCGAAAAACTTTCCTTCTAGACAGCAGGGGGCGCTCACGCTCCTTTTCTGTTTCAAAAATCCTCAACCCTTTTTTTTTTTTAAAGGATTTTGCTAATTCCACCGGCATTACTATATTTTTGATTTAAGAATCAAATGTCTTTCCTGTAATCTCGTGTGTGCTCAAGAACGGACTGGGTCATCTACCCAATGGCAAAGCCAGAAGGGAGTCGATCAGGTGGGGTGTCTGGTTTATTCCAATGTAGATGCCTCAAAAAATTAAGATCTGTTTGTGTTTGAATAAGGAAAACGGGGAAGGCTCCCAAACGAGAAAATCCACTTTTACCCTCTTATTTCCTTGTTGCTAGAACAGCAAGCCCAGCCACCAGCCCCTTCCATGGAGAGGTAGACGCCAATTGCTTTCCTGGTGGTCCAGATCCTGCATTAAAACCAGGCACCGACTGGTTTGGACTGGGAGTCAGGGGGCTGAAATGAACTCATTCTCTGAGCCATGACACTTTAAACCTCAGGGCCTAGCCTAAGCCATCCAAGGGAGCTGGTGGGGAGGGACAAGGGAGAGGTCTCCGGGGCTGTGTGTGTGAAGGCATATTAAAGCATCTGACCAGATCTGGAACTGAAACGTGAGTGAACACTTATGAGCGCAGCCGAGGTAGATGGCAAAATAAAGGATAAAAAATTACAGTAGGGGGGAAAAAAACCCTTGAAAGATATTTCTTTTAAAAAATTCCTTTTCAAAGCAGTTAAATGGTTTCAGTATTCTTTGTGGGTCCCCAGATTTCTTTGCAAAAACGTGGAGTCCGAGCAGCTTTGACATTAAAACAAAATTTTTTAAAAAATCAAATCTCTACATTTTAATTTTTTTTTTTAAAAAAAAGGCAGCAGGTGAAGCGGGTTTTTGTTTGAAGCCTACACGGAAAGGCGACGTGTCTTGCTGCGCGCACGGGAGGCGACCCCACCCCCCCGCCAGCGAACAGCTTTTCAAAGGGGGATCCAAGCCTGGCCGAGATCCACCGGAGCGAGGGGGTTGAGAATCGCAGCCTCTCCGCCCCCCAGGACGTGGAAGGGCCGCGTGGAACGTGCCTGCCCAGCGATTCCCCATGGAGAGGCAGGTCCCAGAGAGGGAAGACCCCAACTCGGCACCACGAACCGGGGCACCAACTAGGAAACCGCCTCCCTCCAGAGCCCGTTCAAGGGCGGCCACAAGGGCTGGGCGGGAAGCTCTGTGCGCGCAGCTCATTCAGAGGGGTCCCATAGGGACCGGCAAGGCTGGGATCCTATCTGCCGCAGCCAAACCCCAAGAGACACGTCCGCCACCCCCTCTCGGTGTAGGCTCTAAGCTCGCCCAGCCCGGCCTGCTGCCTCGCTAAGGTTTCACGGTGAAAGTGCAATGCTCTCCCCTTTCCCTAGTCACAAAAGGAGACACTGCAGCCCTAGCACAGACAGACACCCAGCCTGCCGGGGCAAAGGAGGAGGGCGACCCCCTCCCCGCCAGACAGGCCCGCACGCAGAGGGTCGGGGCCGCGGCGGCACCATCACCGGCTGCTGGAGGAGTATTTGGCCTTGGTGATCAGGTAGAGCACAATATCCTGGTGGCCCCCGAAGGCGGCGATGTGCAGGGCGCTCCAGCCGTCGCGGTTGGCCAGGCGGATGTCGGCGCCAAACTTGACCAGCAGCTTGACCAGCTCCAGGTTGCCGTCGATGACGGACTGGTGCAGCGCGGTCTGGCCCTCGGGCCCGAACGAGTTCACGTTGAATTCGCAGTTCGTCATGTTCTGCAGCAGCGATTGGAGCTCCTTGGTGTTGCCCTTGCGCACCGCCTCCTGGAAGATCCGCTGGCTCTGCGGGGCCGAGCAGGTGGACAGCTCCGTCTGGCTCATGGCGACGGAGGGAGGGGATGGATCCGGGGTTAACAATCCCAGGCGGCGCGGGTCTCCGGTGCCTCCCAGAGCCCCGCTCCGCCTCACCCAGCTCAGCACAGAGAGTGCGAAGCGCGGGCCAAGAGGCTCCGTGCGCAAGCGATGCGTCCCGGGGAAGAGGAGCGCGGACTCCGGAGCAATCCCTGGGTGCGGATGCTCATGAAAACCAGCCAATATCCGAGCGAGACTCAGAGCAGGGGCCGGGCGAGCTGCCTCCCAGTGGAAAGCGGCGGCGGCTTCCTTCCCCCCGAGGGGCAATGCCCGAACTCCCAGGGCAGCAGGAGGCAGGGGAGCGCCCGCCGCTGCTGTTATCCTTTGCGGCTGTGCATCCAGCGGGCGCCCAGGTCGCCAGGGGAAAGCCTTGCGCGGCAGGATCCTCCGCGGCGGCTGCAGGGAGCGTCGGTCTGGGCTGCTGTGTCCGCAGCCAGGCGCTTGTCGGGGGGGGAGACGCTGAAGCCGTGGCGCTTATCCCAGAGAGGGGTCTGGTCTTATGGCAGGCTCCCCCCTCCCCCCCGCTCCTCTGCACTCCCTCAGGGTCACTTCCCCCGCAGCCACTTCCCTGGGCGTCTCTGGAGCGCTGGGTGCCCAAGGCGGCTGCTTTTAGACAGCCTTTTATTTGCATAACAATGGCACGTCTTTGACGCTTCCCCGCATCCAGCAGGGGCGGGGAGGAAGGACGGTAATTGGATTTTACCCAAAAAGGGGGGGGGGGGAGAGTTGGAACGTGTCGTTGATACATTTCAGGGGCGGAGCCAAACTCCCCCCGGCCCTGAGCCACGCTGCTTGGAGACGGAACTAACTACCGCGGCCTGGAGACTCTCGGCTTCAGGAGGCGCGATGCGCTGGGGGAAGGAAAGCATCCTGGCTCTCCAAGACGTCATGGAGCGCGGGTTATTTGTTGCAGCCTCTCGCTGCGCCGGCCTCGGAAATTCCGTCCAGTTCACACTCCCCGCCAAGCTCTGAGCTCCAGGCTAGTTGCAAAGAGACTTCATAGGCAGCATGCTTTGCAGCAGCGACAGGGGGCGCCAGAGGCCAGACCTGTGAGCCGCGGGTCATCGCGCTCCCCCTACGATCCCAGGGGATAGCAGCAGCAGCAGCAGCACAGAAAGGATGCCCCGCCCGGATTATCAAGCCAAGCGAGCCGACAGCTACTCGCAGCACAGAGCGGAGAGACCAGCAGAAAAGCATCTAACAAGGCCCTGACAAAAACGGGGCCTTGGAGGGATGGAGTGGGCTGGGCAAAGGCCATTCCTGGCTAAAGGGTCACTGGCTGGTTCCTGCAAGCTGCCTCCACCCCTGGGGAGCCGATTTCAGTCCCCCAGGCCAGGAAGGGTGTATTGGCAGGAGGGTAGGGGCCTGACCAAGGGGAAGGGTTCATGGCATGCTCTCTGCCCCCTTTAATACTAGCCTGATTGCACCCCTGGCCTCACCTATCTCCTCGGATTAATTATTATTATTTTATTTATTAGCTTTTATATAACACCAGCGATGTACCTGGCACTTTACAGAGAATAAGTGACCCTAGATCCGGATAGCCTCCTTGAAGGAGGCAGTGGAGGGGCCCACTCACCTCGACCTATCCTAGCTGTTCCACTCAGAAACCCATTTGCCCAAAGCCTGATTGTCATGGGATTGGGGTCTCACTACCCCACTCTAGGCTGTCATGACTCGCTTTCCCTGGCTTGCAGCTCTCACTAGACCAGCTCTCTCTAGCACTGATTCAACCTGCAGAGGGTGAACCTTCTCATCACCTTTTCAACCTCAGAGTTTCCCCGCACAGACGCTCTAGGTTCGTCTGTGTTTGTAAACACAGAATTAATCCAAACAGAGTCCCGCCAATGTTAGGATTAGCAGTTCCACAGGATAATACTAAATTCAGTTAAAAGAAGTTGAATGAATAAATCATGAATAAACGGCAGTACAAGATTATACTTGAGTACAGAAATCAAAATAACCCATAATGGATTCCTATCTGTACCTGGATTCTTCTAATTTAGGCTTACCCTAATCAAGGTCCAAGGCTTTTTCAGTTCATGTCACAGCCAGCAGTGGAAAGCTTGGCTAGGTACAAGTCTTAGAGTTTCCAATAGATCAGTCCTTACTTCATAGCTTGTTTGGTGCAGCCCTTCTCTGGCTGGTCAGATGTGATGATGAAGATGTAGAAGTCCCTCTTTGTCTTATCTTCCCCCTTAAGTACTTTTCCAGGGTCCTTTGTTTGATTTTCCTGCCAGGTGACTGTGCTTTCAGTCATGTCCACAGGAAGAAATCCATTTGCAACTCAATGGTCTATTGCTAGTGTCTGCAAAAGCATTAGACCTTTTCTGATTACACAGTCGCTCAGGGTCATGACTTAGCATTTCTCCATTGCATGAAGCAAGTTTCCAGTTCTCAACTTTCACATTACATACATGTTTAACCTTTAACATAACATAAGTGCCATACTGGGTCAGACCAATGGTTCATCTAGCCCAGCATCCTGTCTGCGACACTGGCCAATCACAGTGGCTTGGGAGAATCACCAAACAGGTCACAATGGGGGATCCATTCCCTGTCGTTTTCACCCAGCTCCCCTCCTGATCCCTGATCCTGTCTGGCTAATAGCTTCTAATGGACCTATTTTTCAGAAACTTGTCCAAACCTCTTTTAAACTCAGCTAGAGTACTGGCCCTTACCACAGCCTCTGGCAGTAGATTCCACAACCCAATTATACACTGAGTGAAAAAATATTTTATTTTATTTGTTTTAAACTTGCCACCCATGAGTTTCATGGAGTGTCCCCTAGTTCTAGTACTAGCTGAGAGGGTAAATAACTGCTCCTTGTTTATTAGTTCCACACCACTCATGATTTTATAGACCTCTATC
>QEPC01002020.1:858619-893108 GCA_003113815.1 Sphenodon punctatus
CTGTGGCAGGTGTTGTCTTGGCTGGGGGGGGGGGAGGCAGCCCCCACGCACCCCCCTGCCATGGCAGGTCCAAGTCCAGCACCTTATCCACAACCCCGCACTGGCTCTCTATTTAGAGGGAATCAAGTGCATGCTCAGTGCTGGATGCCTTTTCCCTCCCAGGAGCCGCTTTAAAAATTAGTACAAGCTCCAAGGGCCACAGAGAAGTTAGGGCAAAGAAGGAGGGGCTGAAGGGGTGCGCTCAGCAAGAGGGTCCAGATAATGGATCTGTCTCCTGTCCTCGGGCGCCTGCCCTCATCCCTGCTCCCTTACCTTGAGCTCAGTCTTTCAGCACTTGGGGGCAGGAATTGGATCCAAGGGCAAATCCAGGAACTAGAAAGGGGTCAAATAAAAACTAGCCACAGGCTTCATTTGGCCCCCGGGCCTGAAGTTTCCCACCTCCGCAAAAGTTTCCACAAAGGGGGTAACTACAGAATGAGCCCATGCACACAACTGTAGGAGCTATCAATGTCGAGATTCAGGTATACTGTGCCTGACAACAGTTAGCTAGCAGATACAATGTAACTGCCACCTAATGCAGCTTGTGCTTCCCTCTCTGCTTGTGGCGTCCTTCTGATGCTTCCTGTTATTAGCTCCATTCCCACTGAGACTGCACGCAACTAGATTTATGCTCTGCAAATGGTCTCACTGATTTGAAGGCTCATGCTACCACAGGATGAGCTCCCCACTGGATCCCAAGCATCCTCCACCCACCAGAGAAAAGATTCCAGGATCAGGACCCCATGAACAGGACTGGACGTGAACCTTCGATGGCCAGCAGCAGCCAATTATTTTTTCTAAAAGGTACAGTCTTTTCCCCTCCCACTTGACAACAGCAGCACTGCAGGGGATTTGAACCAAGAACCTCTTGTTTCCGAAGCAAAAGTCTTACCTCTAGACTGCCAAGCTTTACCAGGTGTAGTATTTGATTTTCGTCCCCAAATAGATAAAGAGTGAGAGTCTGCAATGGATCCAGAGACCTTGTGTGCCAAATGACTGGGCACCAACAAAACAGTAGTCTATACCAGCAGAGTAGACTGGATTTTTTGGGCATCACAATTTAACTTACTCTCATTATACTCTTCACACGTATCAACGTTCACCATATTTTTTATTTGTTTATTTAAAATTTATATCCCGCCCCTCCTGCCCTCAACGCAGCCCAGGGCGGTGAACAACATATGCATTTTATCAAGGGTGTTCTCACAAGTCCCGTCACGCGACTTTTTCCTTTCATCCTCAACAGCAGTATACGGAGTATGCCGGGAACTTGGGTATCGTATGCGTTTCCTTCTCACTCAACACACAGAGCATAGCTGGACCTCGGATATTATATGCGTTCTATCGAGGGTGTTCTCATAAACCCCGTCACACGGCCCTTTTCTTTTTCTCTCGATAGCAGTATACCGTACTCATACCAAGGACATTAACATGGTTCTCACAAGTACTGTCACGTGACCTTTTTTTTGTTACTCGACAGCAGTGCCACAGGGGATTTGAACTCAGGAGCTTTTGTCCTCCAAGCAAGGATCATACCTCTAGATTATGATTATTATTATTTATTATTAGCACGCATTTATATAGTGCAGGCAATGTACCTGGTGCTTTACAAAGTAATGGAATAGACACAGTCCCTGCCCTAGGGCTTACATGCCCGTGCACCTCGTAGCTCCCAAAGACACCATCTAGCCGAGAATGGTTTTATCCATTGATCTCTGGATTACAGGTCTGGAAAAATGCTGCTCCACTCTGCAGAGGATGCCTGGATTGGGCCCCATGAACAGGAATGGATGTGAACCTTTGACAGCCCGGAACAACAATCCCCCCCGTAAGGCATTCCCCACTCAGACAGTAACATTACACGCAATTAGAACCCAGGCCCTTTTCGTCCCCCGGCAAGAGCTGTGTCTCTAGACCAACAAGCCCTGCTCTTTAAAAGCTGGGATTTTTGTCCTCAAGTAGGTAAGAAAGTGTTGGAGGGTCCAGAGGCCTTGTTTGCCAACCAGCTGCCTGGGTCCCTTCAAAAGAATTGTCTACACCAACTGATCAGACTGGAGTTTTGGGGCATCACAATTTCATTTCAAGTTCCTCTCATTATACTCTTCACATATACAAATGTTCATCATAAGCATTCTATTGAAGTTGTTCTCACAAGGCCCATCACACAGCCTTTCTCTTTCCCCCTCAATGGCAGGATAGGGAGCATACCTGGAACTTTGATATTATATCGATGCTGTTCTTACCAGCCCTGTCACATGGGCCTTTTTCTTCTCTCTCAATAGCAGTATTACCATACTCATACAATGGATATTGATATGGTCTTCACAAGCACCATTACACAGCCTTTTCTTTTGTCACGTGATAGTAGTGCTGCAGGAAACTTGAACCCAGGACTTTTTGCCCCTCAAGCAAGGATCATCTCTGTAGACCAACAGGCCCTTGTAGCTCAGCTCTCAAAGAAGTCATCTAGCCGAGAATGGTTTTATCAATTGACCTCTGGGTTGCAGGCCTGGCACGATGCTGCACCACTGCGTGATGCAGCGGTTGCTTGGATTCCAGGATCAGGGCCCCATGGCCAAGTCTGGACGTGAACCTTCGATGGCCAGCAACAGCAACAACAACAAAATTCCCTCAAGGTATAGTTTTTTTCTTTTCCACTGAATGACAGCAGCAGTACAGGGGATTTAAACCCAGAACCTCTTGCTTCTTAAGCAAACATCTTACCTTCCGGCCATCATGCTCCCACATTTGTTTTGTGTCCTCAAATCAAATAGGTATGGAAGAGTGCATTATATAAGTATAAGTTAAAGCATACAGACAGTACTTTAAAATCATAATTAAACATCTTATAGCTATCCATTGCACAATCTGTGAACAGTGGAATGTACTTTGAGCATTTCCTGACTCTTCTATGCAAACCACATTCACTATTCATGGCAAATCAGTGAGAAAACCCCGTCAACCGTGGGTTGCAACCCAGAGAAAAAATTGCCCCTGGGAATCCCATTGAACTCTATTGGCCTCTCAATGAAGAAAGCTAGCTCCGCCTTAACTATGGAGCCACTATTGTGGCTCCATAATTAGATATTATATAGGTATTTAGGCTAGTCTATTTTATTAGGATTATAGGATAGTAGGATTAGGTTAGGTTTTGTGTATATATAATCATCCATTACTTCTTTGACTGCACTTGTGTGTACATTAAACATTACAATGAGAAAGGGAAGGACTCCTAGTTCAGCCTCTGGGGCAGGTGGCCTTGGTAGAGGGCGAGGCCGTGACTGTGGGGGAGTTGGCAAGCCCACTGTCACTTCTGTCACTGCTGGCAGCCCACCGCCCAAGCTGAAGAGACCTGATTTTCCCCCCTCAAGGCAGCAGGTCCTATCAGGGGACCAGGCTGCTGCACAGATCTCAGGAGTGGCATATGTGGAAGGCAGGGAGCCCCAGCCTTGCACTAGTAGCAGTGGCACTGGAGGAGGGAGCCACGGGCAAGGGGTGTGTGCGGCAGCAGCTGGCACTGCCAGCAGTGATTTTTCACTGGGGGAAGCAGAAGATATTAGTATGGGGAGCCCCAGCGATGATGATGATGATGTGGGTGCTGTTGCTGGAAGTGGTGCAGGGGCAACCATCTCTCCTGGGGAGGCTCCTCCCTCTGACATTCCCCCCTCTGCCCCAAGATTTTGACGATTTTGGGGAGGCTGTATTTGAGGGCATCCTTCCCCACTTTGGCAGCAGCTGCCCAGCTTCAGCAAATAGCAGCAGGGCATCCTCTCCTCCCATGCTGCAAGGTGGAAGCAGCAGCAGCTTCAGCATGGGTGGTGTCATGGAGCTGGACAGCAATGAGGGGAGTGAGGAGGAGGTGGAGGAGACTCCTGAGCATGATGATGATCTTATTGTGGCCCCACTGGGGACAAAGGCAGTGGCCCCCAGTGGCGGTACGAAGGGTTCAGGGGGCCTGTGTGGGATCACTTCAAGGAAGTGATTCCCAGGTGAGAGCAGCCTGCCTTCACTGTGGGAAGGAGGTGTGCCGTGGGAATAAGAGGGGGAATCTCAGTAACAATGGCATGAATTCCCACATGAGGACCTGGCATAGGGCTTTGCTGCTGCAACAGACGTCGGAAATTATGAACAGGAGTGGGTTCACAGCTGCAGCAAGCACAAGCAGCAGCCGACCTTCTCCCCTCTGCTCATGGCAAGGGGAAGGCGGGGCAGCAGCAACAACAACAATGTCCAGTCACAATGGAAGGATCTGGTGTTTGGGAAGCTGGGGTGTGGCAGAGTGCGTCATCCAGCGGCAACCAAGATTACCAGGCAGGTGGGGGAGATGATTGCCCTGGATGACCAGCCATTCAGCATTGTGGAGGACCAGGGATTGCGCCGGCTGCTGGCACTGTTGGCACCCTAGTACCAGCTTCCCTCATGCACCACCTTCAGCAGGCAGGTGGTGCCCTCCCTGTACCAGGCAGCCAGGGAGCGGGTGAGGGAGCAACTGGCCAGGGCAGGTGGGGCAATTGTGCATTTCACCACAGACATTTGGAGCAGCCGAAATGCACAACATGCCTACCTGGCCCTGACTGCTCACTGGTGGCAGCTGTAGGTGGCAGGAGGAGGAGCAGCGGGCGACAGTGGCGAGGGGCAGGGTACAGGTGGGCCCTGCTTCACGCCCAGGTGTTAGACGAGAGCCAGCAGCAGCCCCCTTACCCTGTTAATCGAGAAGGGCAGGAAGATTACAGGGTACTTTAACAAGAGCGTGAAGGGTGGTCGCCTCTTGAGGGAGAAGCAGGTGGAGCTGGGGGTGCAGGAGCACTGCCTCATGCAGGATGTCAGCACCAGGTGGAACTCCACCTATAGCATGATGGAGCGTCTGGTGGAGCACAGGCGGGTCCTGCACGAGGTAGCCTCAGAGGGGGAGATTGGGGTGGAAAGGCCACTCGGGCGGGATGAATGGCCCAGTGTGGCAGTTCTTATGAGTGACAACAAGCCAAAGTGATGGAGAGAACCTCCTGCCCATGGCCCCCACAACAACCTACCCCCAAAATGGCAGTCAAATTCAAATTCATTTATTCAAACATGGCCAAAGGCCATTGCTTCCACACATCAATACATATATATCAAAACAAAAATGGCAGTCTGTCCACTCTTTCATCTTCCAGGCAGTTCTAATTAGGTCTGTGTGTTCGGGTCTTGGGCTACGTTCCCATCTGCGGCGGCGGCGGCAGAGGGAGGGGCCAGGAAAGGCGCGGCAGCGCGGAGGAGCCGGCTGACAGGAAAAGAGCCGGTGCGAATGGGGATCTGCCGCGGTTTCTCTCACGCATGTTAAGGCACAAAATCCTGCCCTGACGTGCATGAGAGAAGCCACGGCAGATCCCCGTTCACACCGGCTCGTTTTCTGTCAGCCGGCTCCTCTGCATTGCTGCGTCTTTCCTGACCCCTCCCTCTGCCGCCACCGCCGCCGCCGCCGCAGATGGGAACGCAGCCTTAGTTTTGGGTTGTTTTTGTTGTTGTTGTTTTTTAAACCAGCACAAATAAACACAAAGCCTCCCCTTTCAGCTTCCTGATTCAAAACACAAATACTTTTAGCTGTATATTTGAGTTCCAAGTGAACCCGAAATTTCTCTAAAAATGTGGTATCTGAAGTCTCAAACTAGATCCCAGAAAATACAGCACATATCCATCGCAGAGCTAGGCTGGTCTCTGACTGCTTGGAGAGCCTGTAGTGAGCCCTCCCCGCCTGCAGGGTCTGCCAAGGTCTCAGAACTACAGTCTCCTCCAGCACTGCAGCCAGGCCCTGCCTCGTAGGGCGCAGCCCAGCCAGGGAGAAATGGGGAGTGCCTGGCAGTCTCATTCCCCTACTTCCTAAGCCAATGACCTCTCCCCCAAGCCAGTAACCCCTTGAGTCAGCCCATGCCCCAAGCCAGCAACTTCCCGTGAACCTGACCCATGTCTCTTTCCTCCAACCCTTCCCTAAACCAGTCCCATTCTCCCCTCTCATCAGCCAGCTGCTTGCCTCACTCTTCCGCAAGCCAGTGATCCCCCTGAGCAAGACTTATGCTCCATTTCTCCCTCTCCAAGCCAGCTACTCCCTCGGAGCCAGACCCATGTGCCATTCCAACTACCCACCAACCCAGCTGTATTGGGTGCCCTCCAAACTCAAGAATCCCAGCTCTGTTTACATCCCTGAGGCTGTTGTATGGGTTTACATTCCATACAACTTGGGTATGGTCGTGCTACCATCATGTTTTGTTTCCACCCATAGTGCCACAGAGTTCATGGGAAGGGACAGCCTTATGTGCCACCTCCTCTCTGCTAGCACTAGAACTAGGGCTGTGCATGGGGTCAAGTAACTACTTGTATCTGTATTTTTGTTTTAATATTTGTGTTTATTTGTATCTTTCCCTGTGCTCAGTGCATTTCCCCCATCGCCGCCAATGTGGAAAATGCACGGGTTTCTGAAGATGGGTTGTTTTGGTGCAGAAGCAGAGCCAGACTCTCTCAGTTTTACAGGCCTATATAATAATAATAAAGTTTATTGTTTCTAATCATTGGTTATCACAATTATAACATACAATTAAAACACAAACCCAACATTTAAATAAAATCTGATATCAATATCTTAAGCCAAACGGACATATATCTCTCGACCATAAATTCTAGAGCGATTCTGACCCCGGCCTATTAATTCCACAGCTGGAGACTCCCTTTCCGGGGGCCTTCTAATAAACTAATTCCCAGAAAATAAACAGGGAGTGCAACCATTTTCCTTTCCCTTCTCCCTTGCCCTGTCAATCTCCGCCAGCCAAGCAAACTTAGCCACAGCCCTAATTACATTTTTGCTTGTATTAGCCATCAGGTGCGTGATTTTCCAAGATTTATCCCAGTGTCGTTTGCCTTTTAAAGCTTCAGCTATGTATTTATCTCTTAATTACATGGGCAATCCAAAAGATAATGCCCTAGATCCTCTAACACATTTAAAGGGCACCTGCAAAGTCGCAGCTTGGAAGCAATTCCCACATACCGGCCTTCGAGAACTGTGGATGAAAACATATGAGTTCTAAGTCTGGTCATTGCCGCACATTCCCTAGGACATTTTATAACTGACAAGTAATATTCCAGCTGGAAGACAGTCTTGAATTCAGCAAACTCCGGAGCACCCATGAGGATCTCACCTGTTCCATCTCATTCTGTGTGAAAACATCGTCTAGTCTTTTAGATGCCAGTGACTTGGCTTTCCTTATAGAGGCGGACTTAAGTTCATCCAAAGACAAACCATAAGCTTGTATGAGATTTTCAGTCTTGTATACCCAACAGTGCTTATTCTTATAAGTTTTTTGTTCCAAAAAACACATATGTGCAAGGGAACTTGTCTCTTTATGGTTAAGGCGACTCCAATACCCGACAATCGCAGAGCAAGATCTGTACTTAACAGGGAGCACCCCCAGCTCTGCTCTGGCTATACTTGTTGGGACCGACCTGGGCAACCCTAGCACTCTTTAACATACTCTATTCTGGGGTGTCTCTAGGCCTTGGGCAGTGTCTCTAGGCCTTGGGCAAATGAGTGACCCCAAATCTCCACCCCATACAACACTTGCGGGGCTAACTTCTGTTTCATAAGCTTAACCATTGACTCCACCAGTTTTGCACTAGGGGTATGCCAACATTTTAGGATGCCATTAACTACACGAGCCGCCTTAATCTTAACCTGGTCCATATGCCTAGTCCATGCACCCATATGATGGAAAACAATTCCAAGGTATTGGTACGTTCTGACTTGCTGTATAACATGGTCACCAATTTTCCATATAGAAGGAACAAAATGATTAGCAAAGACCACCACCTTGGTCTTTGTATAATTAAACTTCCAGGTGTTTCTGAAAACAATACCTGCTTAGAGCATCTAGTAACCTTCGCATACCTATTTTCGTCAGATAACAAAACCATGTCATCTGCATAAAGCAATGAGGATACATGATGTTGCCCTATAGAGGGGGGATGGAATCCTGATCCCGTCAGGTGCTGCACAAGATCGGTAATGAAACAATTAAACAAAAAGGGCGCCAAAACGCATCCCTGTTTAACACCATTGCTAGTCGGGATGTTATCTGTTAGGTTCCCCTTACTGCTAATCCTGACTCTAGTACCTGTGTCAACATACAGGCACTGTATGTATTGTATTGCATTAATCTCCTGTCAATAGTGGATTCCTTCAATTTGATCCACAGTAGATTCCTGTCTATCAGATCAAATGCAGCTCTTAAATCAGCTAAGACTGCATACAGTCTAGAGCGTTTGATCCTCACATATTTGGTAATGAGGTGAGCCAAAATAAAGCACTGATCAACAATTGAACGCCCTATAAGGAAAATGCAATTAATACTGCTGCTAAGTCTGCTACCAATTTTTAAAGGGAGACACTAGTTTGTGGGACAGTGCAGGGATTAGTACTATCCTGTTTGTGCCCCTGATTGGGACAGAGATGTCCAGCATAAACAAGTGGAGGATTGTGCTACCTTAGCCTAAAGGAGGAATTATTGAAGTCCGGGCTCCTTACTAACTGTGCTCAAAGCAGACTATTTTTTTCAAAGACAAAGATACTCCTAAAGGGAAACCTGTCTGAAACAGAACACTTGCCAGGAGAAGAGGTTTGTCCTAGTTTCACCAAGCAGCAAAGCAAAAAAGGGTTGGGGAGAGAAGTAGCTTTTGTTGTTCCCACTGGCGACTGTAAGCAAACAAAGGCTGTTCTGTCAGGGCCCAGTGTGGGAAAAGCCTCACTGACAGCACCACCAATGTCACCTTATTAAATCAATGTCATCTTTCAGCATGAGGGAATTGCAGGATTACCATTGGGGACCTGATCTCAAGTAGACCCTGCTCCTGGAGGGGTTCAACCTGGCCCCATTAGAATCACAGATACTGTAGGGACCTCATGGACCATCTACTCTAACCGAGCCCAAGTAGCACTCTATTCCATACTGAAAGCCAAGGGAATATGAGTCAAGGTATCAGAGTGAGGCAGAACTAATATAGTCTTGGGGGGGCGGGGGGGAACCCTGCCCCTGTCCATGCTCCATGCCCCTCTGCCCTCCGTACAGTTTCTATTTATGTCCAATAGGGGGAGATAGTGCTGTTTCCTGCTCAAACCTCCCCTTCCCTGTCCATCTTCATCAATGCACATCACCCTAGCCAGGTCACAACAGGTAAAAGCAGATGTGACGGTGGCCCCACTGTGACCCACTTTTTCACCCTTTGGCTCGTGAGCCACCGGAATGTCTGTTTAGGGGATGCCAGCTGTTGGCCCAGGATTGCCCCAGGTGTGTTGGCAGCTAGCCCAGGTCCTCACCCCCGGATTAGCTCCAGGCCCACAGCCCTGGCTACAGTCCGCCCGATTGGGGCAAAGCAGGTCACAGTGGGCGGTCATGTCTGCTGTGAATGACCCGTCATGACCTGGCCCAGGGCTGCCATGGCGAGGTGTGGGGTGCTGGACGTAGCGTGGGGCAGTTGGCTGCATATTTGTGTGCCTCCCCACCCCTCCGGTGACCCAGCCGCAGGAACATGTGTTAGGCTTCCCAGTCTGGACTGTGGCCATGACGGCTTCCCAAGCTGGGTATGGTCGGCGTGCCACCATCACGTTCGTTTCCACCCATAGTGCCATCTGCTACTCTCACCTCCTACTCACTGTCCCTTCAACATGAGCACAGCTATCCCTGCTGAGAAGTGCACAAAGGAGGTGGTGGGCAGGAAGGGACAGAGAGTGGGAGAGGAGCTGCAAGGGATCTCTGCTCTTGGGGTTAGTGGGAGGCTCTTAGGATGGGTTGATTGGTTAACAATGAGCTGGCAGAGCTCAAGCCAGCCCTAGAAGTCCTGTTCTCTGCAGCAAAACGTGCCAGAGCAGAGAACTAAAGCCTAGTCTCTGGTCAGCCTGGAACACGGCAGCCCCGGGCTCAGCTGTGCTTTCACCCACAGATAGGAGAAATACAAATGAGGGGCACTGGCCTTGAAGGGTGGGGGGAGCACAAGCTCCCTCTCCTGGGTTACACTCCTGGGGATGAGTGAGTCATGTTTGGTAGATTAATTGGTGAGTGGAACAAAAAATAAAATAAAATGTAAGTTTCTGGCAAGTTAACCCCCTAGCTGTTCAGAAAACCAAGGTCTAGGTTTCAGAATAATCTCAGAACCCTTCAGCTCCCCTCCATGATCAGGGCCAGTTTTCTGACACCAGTTAGCATTTCAGTGGCCAGACAGCAGGGCAGGGTCAAGAGAGGCTCATGCTAAGACTTAGATGGGCTGTTGGCAGGATCGCTTGGAAAATCCTCCGGAGGCATTCGGCCCCAGCTGGCTGCCAGACACTCCTTGCAAAACCAGTAGGCGCACCCAATGATTTCTCTGCTGCCGCGGTGTTGCCGCTGTGATGTTCGGGGTTCTGAGAACAGGGGAAGTCACACAAAGAGCTTTGCTGACACTGGGGGGTGGAGGGAAGGACGCTGCGAGATGTTCAGCAAACGATCCTGCAAAACAGCCAGCAGAGAGAGAGAGAATGTGCAAAGAAAATCGATTGGATTTTCTGGAGAAGAATATGTTGGTGCTTTAGAGTTCTCCAAAAAGGCAGGGGTGGAAGGTGGGGGGGGAGGAGTGATGCTGGGGGCTCAATTCAATTCCCCTCTTTCCTATGCCCTCTAACGCCCAAGCACACACACTCCCTAGCCTTCCCTGGACCCCTCTGAGCTCTAGTTGGTTTCTGGAGCGGTGTGGGGTGTGGCAGGGGGAGGAGGCAGGAGCAGGAGTGGAAGGCCACTCCACATAGGGGTGCCACCTCTGGAAATTTTTAAGGAACACTTATGAAAAATACATGCTGCAGGGCCTACATTGGCACCTAAGGGGAGGATAGGAACCAATGCAGGCCTTGCAATATGTATTTTTCAAAAGTGTGCCTTAAAAAGTTCCAGAGGTGGCACCCCTAACCCCACACCTCACCCTCTCTGTCCCTTCCCAGGGGGGGGGGATGTGCTGCGTGGCTTGGGGCCTAACCAAAGGGCAGGGGTCAAGAGTATCCCTGCCCCTTAATGCCTATCCTAGTTGCACCTCGCTGCAAAGGTGGGAAACTCCCCCGATGTCACCCAGGTTCGCACTTCGGCCCTTCAGCTGCTCTCAGTGAGAATTGCGGATTGAATCAGCTTTGCAAAATTGCAGGCTTTTTAAGCACCAGGCAGCGGCAGCAACAGCAACGTCTCCTCCAGGGAGAGAGAGCGGCAGGCAGGGAGGCACAAAGAGCCCAGCTACCTTCCGAGGCCTCCTTAAAGGGAGCTGGGGGAGCCAGGAGGGCGGGGTCAGCCCGGGAGGGGGCGTGGCCTGCCGCTAGTTCATTAAAATGTGTCGGAGAGCGTGGGAACGAGGAGAGCCTTTCTTCCCAGCCCGGCGAGCCCCAGCGAAAGGCAAGGGTGAGATCAAACAGCAAAGCACGCTCAGCTCCTTGTGGGCGCAGAGGAAGCACCGGGCCGCAGCAGGAACTGCCGCAGACAATCGCTGAGCAGGAGGGGCCTCGCCGCTCACTCATTAGGGCAGGCAGATTCCGGGGGGGGGAGAGAGTAAAGCCTGTACCTGGGACTGGAAAGCAATTAGTCGTGATCTCGCTGCCTCGAGGGAAGCCTTGCATGAGGGGCGGCCTGAGGGTGGACCGGATGCTCAGAGCGGGGCTTGGCTGCATTTCCCTGGGCTTCTCCCCATTGAAAGCACCCCCTGAGTAGTCAAATAAAGGGACTATGCAATCGTATAACATAACAACGTAACGCATAACAGTTCATGGATATTCTTCCTATTTTCACATACCCCTCTCAGCCTCCCAACGAGCTTCCTGACTAGGATGGATATTTGCATCTCATAGATTCAGAGCTGGAAGGTGCCTCAAAGGTCATCTAGTTCAGCTGCCTGCACCAATGCAGGGAACCGCACACACACAAATCCATCCAACAGGAAACCGCCTTTAAAAAAGTCATAGAGACTGGAGCCAACCAGAGTACACGGATGCCTGAAACAACAGAAATGGTACCTTGAAACATCTGGATTTTTTAAATAACAGGTGAGCTTCACCCACACTGTAGGGGAAGGGGGGGAAACAAAACCAAAAAAATCAGGAAAAAGCCTTGGTTGACTGCCAATCTGCCCCAAAGGAAAATTCCTTCTTCATCCCCAATATAGCGATCAGTTAGACCCTGAACATGTATGCAGGGCCCACCAGCCAGGCACCCAACATGTAATCACAGGACCCAGGCATCCGAATACCTCCTCAGACCCACCTCCGGTTGGGGACAGCTTTGAACAAAATCCAATATATATATATATATATTTGGGGAGGGAGGGGGGAGATTTTCTCTTGTAACAACAAACACAAAACTCACAAGTTATGTGTCATAAATGTATCCAACTCTGTTTTAAGACTAAGCAAGTTCTTTGCTCCCACAACTGTCTCAGGGAGCTTATTCCAGTAGTTCACTGCTCTGATAGGTAAAAATCTTCTTGTAATTTGGAGCCTAAATGTATTTATAACAACCTTGTATCTGTTAATTCTTGTACCCACGTTCAACTTTACTGTGAACAAATCTTCCCCTTCCATTGTATTAACCCCTCTGATATATTTGTACAGCCTGATCATATCTCCTCTCAGCCTTAACTAACCCAAGCTTTTTTAACCTCATCTTGTAAGATAGATTCACCATTTCTCTGGTTATCCTAGTAGCTCTTTGTTGCACTTGTTCCAGTTTAACTTCATCCTTCTTGAGTATGGGTGACCAGAACTGAACCCAGTCCTCCAGATGTGGTTTTACCAGAGCCGCATGCAGAAGCAACAATCCCGCCCTGTCCCTGCTGGCAATACCACGCCTAATACAGGCCAGGATAGCATCTGCCTTTTTTGCAGCTGCATCATATTGGTGACTCATAGTTACTTTATGGTCAACTAAACCCCCAGGTGCCCCTAGAGTGGCCAGATATACACATTTGAGAGGACACATGAGAAATACAGCTTGTTGGGCTGCATTGCAGGCGATGCAACCCTGCAACCTGTATTTCTCATAAGTGTTCTCTAAAATGTGAATATTTGGCCACCCTAGGTATCCGTCCTCCTCTGTTTCCAACTGGTGAGTTCCAAGCCAGTAACTAAAATGCTTATTATCAACCCCCTAAATACATAACCTTGTACTTTATGCTATTACATCTCATCCCATTTCTAATATGCCAATCTAGGTGGTCATCCAATTCATTCTGTATGATTTTCCGATCTTCCTCTGTCTTGGCAATTACTTCCAAATTGGTATCATCAGAAAATTTCACTAGCACACTCTTACTTTCCTCACCAAGGTCACTTACAAATAAATAATTTCCATATGACACTTGCTTTGTTTTGGCTATTGTGCATGCGCAAAAGTATGAATAGTGCCAAAACAAAGCAACCGAAATACCAAAATGACCAAGCCAAAATAAGCAAACTAGATCTCCAATGTAGTGAGAACAAATAGTGGTCTGTATCTGCTTCCTCAGACCCAAAATAAAGCAAGAAAATTGGTCAGAAAGAACACTGAAATTCCTGTTTTCCCAGAGAAAAACACAGAATTCCAGGTTTTTCTGGGAAATTTCCACCTGCAAAAACTAGGAACCTTAATGATTATTATTCCCACTTTACAGAAGGAGAACTGACGTTGAGAGATAGTGACTTGCCCAAGTCCAACTATGCCTAAGCCAGGATTTGAATCTTGTTCTCCTAGGTCCAAGCCCAACCGTAGCCACTAAGCTGCACTGCAGCCAGGCACCGCTGTGTTTACTTGCTTTTCCCCGTTGGCCGGGAAAACCCACGAAACATGGGACCCACCCTGATTGCAGACCTTCATGTTGGCTCTAGCCACAACTTGTTCCAAAGGCCAGCTGGGGAACTAGGGCTGGGATCACTGGATCAAGCACTTCACAACCAAAGATTGCAGAACAGGACTTCCAGCCATGTGTGTAGCCCAGAGATATAACAAGTGCCCATGGGCCCCACAGATGTGTCTGGGTGGGGGTGGAGGATGAACTTCATATGCAAGACCTGCATTGTGCTTGTCTGGAGGGTCCATCTGAACTTTGTATGGTCGACAGTGGCCCATTAGTAAAAACAAACTTGGGAACTACAGCTGCAGAGAAATGGGCTTCCTCCCTTCCATGCTTGCACCCTAGAGGAGAAGCGCAAAGACAACTAGCTCCATAGATTTTCTTCTCTGCAATTGTGTTAGCAGCCAAGCTGTAGGCAGCCTGAATTTGGCGTCAGTCACACAGTCAAGCCATGGAAAGGGAATCCATTTCCCTGCAAGCCAGTCAGATATGCAGTGGCATTTCCGAGCCAGCTTACACTAGGAAGAAAGCTCGCACGGAAGGGGATGTGGATGTAGCAGCAGGGAAAGGGGAGGAGGCACATTCCTCATTGATGAGAGAGAGTGTTGTTTATATACATCTATCTGTAAACTAAAGCCAGTTCCAGGGCCAAACACCTTGTCCCCATCAAACTCCTGAGGATACACAAGGGGAGAAGCGGGATTCAAACAATAGAAGAAGGAACATCCAGTTGCTTCAGGCTAATTCTTTGTCTGGACAGACTGGGGTTAGAAACAGCAGCTTCCAAGTAATCACTTGTTCTCATGAGTGTTTTTTATGGAGACAGTTACTAATACACCCATGTTTACAAAAGCACAAGGGTGGAAGTGAGGATAAAAAGGGGGCTACTTGCCTCTCCAACAAGCATAGTTAGAGTCAGAGGAAAGGCTCCTTCTCCAGGGAGCATACTTGTATATACTGTTCAGGGAATTATCCCTACTTTCAGTCCTCTGCTATCTCATTGCAGCACTTTCTCCTTTTGAGTTTCTCATTTTGTGAAGAGTGCTTCACTAACTGCTGGTTATTCCAGCCGCTACTGCTAGCAGCTCTCTGCAAGTTTCCAAATGGGGGAGATCGGAGGAGGAGAGAAGCTATTCAACTCCTATGGAAAAAGGGACAGAATGAGGCACCTTTTGAAGTATGCTAATGAGAACAAGCCCTAGGTCTGTCCAGGATTCCTATCTGGTTCCTGTCCTGGGTGCTAACACCACTAAGTCTGTGGGGTTTAGATGTTCTGGGTGCTGCCGCTGACTGGAGAGAGAGACTGCTGCTACGGGGTCCTCAAGGATTAAACAGTGAACCTGCATACCAACCCCACAAGATTTGTGGATTCCCAGCTCCCTCATCTACCACAGCCTGCCCAGAGCAGACCAAGGAGTGGTGCCTGGAGCACTCAGCAAGGTGGCAGCACGTTGCTCTCCAGAGAGCATCCCATTGGGTGGGTGTGGGGTGCTGAACATGGGGCCGCCTTATATATCCCGGTGTAGCGGCTGCAGTATCTTCCGCCGGCTCAGGGGGCGTTCCCCGGGCCTGGGCTCGGGGATGGGTGATGGGGCACTCCCTTCCGCCCATCCCCAAGCCTGAGCAGCCATTAGGATTCCGACCGGATCACTTACCTTATCTGCTGCCGGTGCTGCTGCCACCATCGCCACCGCCGCCTCTGGCCTGGGACCCACACCGCCTCCCCCCCGCTGCCTGGCACAGTCTCTCGGCCAGGGGAAATGAGTGAGAGAGAGGCAGAGGCCCCACCTCTCCCTCATTTCCCCTGGCCGAAACAGCCAGGCAGGCAGCGGAGGGGGCCAGTGGCATGAGGGAGGGGCGGGGCCTCTTCCTTCTTCTCCCTCACTTCCGGAGGAGAAGTGCCTCTCCCTCACTCCGTGGGTGCCCCCCCCTGTCAGTCTCAGCCAGGGGAAACGAGGGAGAGGCGGGGCCTCTGCCTCTCCCTCATTTCCCCTGCCTGGGACTGTGCCAGGCAGCGGGAGGGGGGGGGAAGAAGGAGTGTGGGAGAGGCAGCGCCTCTGCCTCTCTCACACTCCTGCTGCCCCCCGCCCTGATTTAAAAAAAGAAACAAAAAATCAAAAACAAAAACCCAAAGTTATTACACTACCAAACCCATGGGGCTCCCCCAAGCGCGGGGCCCTGGGCGGCCGCCCCTAGCCACCCCGCGGTAAGACCGGCCCTGTCTCCAACCTGGCGACTATCATCCATGCTTTCATTATCTCGAGACTGGACTATTGTAACACGTTCTACATGGGGCTGCCCATGGTGACGGTCTGGAGACTGCTGCAGAATACGGCAGCCCACCTCCTTACGGGAACGGGTTGCTGGGAGCACACTACGCTTGTGCTCCATTCTCGGCACTGGCTGCTTATAGTCTTCTGGGCCCAATTCAAGGTGCTGGTTCTTACCTATAAAGCTCTATACAGCTTGGGGCCCGTCTATCTGCGGGATCGCCTCACTCCCTGAGCCCTTGATTGGCCCCTGCAGTCAGCCAGGAGCGTCCTTCTCAGGGTCCCCCGGGTGTCCCAGGGGGAGACTATGGAGAGGGGGTTCTCAGCGGCCGCCCCAAGGCTGTGGAACTCCCTCCTGGCAGGAGCCTGGGTGGCCCCGGACCTTCCTTCTTTCAGACGTCAATGAAGACCTGGCTGTTCTGCCAGGCTTTTGATGAGGGAGATGGGTGGGGAGGTTTATTATTTTTGGTGGGGGGCTTGGGTGGTTTTTTTAAATGTGTTCTACTGGGGGGGGGTTATGTCCCTCTCCCCACTGTGGGGAGGCCACGTTCTCCCTCTTTTGTTTTTGCCCCTTTCTGTTGTTATTTTATTATGTATTTTATATATTATATATTTTATATTGCAAGCTGCCCCGGGCTGCCTTTGGTAGGAGGGGTGTGGTAATAAGTTTTAAAAATAAAATAAATAAATAAATAAAATAAATTTGTGCTTTCATTACCTTGAGGCTAGATGACTGCAACACGCTCTACATGGGGCTGCCCTTGGTGACTGTTCGGAAGCTGCAGCCGGTCCAGAATGCGGCGGGCCGACTCCTTTCAGGGGTGGGTTGCCGGGAGCACATTACACCTGTGGTCTATAGTCTGCACTGGCTCCCTATAGCTTTCTGGGCACAATTCATGATGCCGGTTTTGACTGTTAAAGCCCTAAACGGCCTGGGCCCCATCTAAAGTCACTTTCGCCCCTGCCCCCGCCCCTCCCCCCTGCGCATATTTTGGCTGCGGGCGGGAATGTGCAAGCCAGGATATGCGCGGGGTTCAGCCAGTCAAAACCCCCCTCACGCGGCTTTGCCGGCGGACACGGGCAGAGATACAGAGCAGGAAATTCAGACCAGCCAAACCCTGCACGTAGCGCGCTCCCTCCCGCAGCCAGAATATGCACCAGGGGGGCAGGTGTGAAAGTGGCCTGAGACACTGTCTTTCCTTCCATGCTCCACTGTGGCCCCTGCGGCCGGCTGGGAGCGCTCTCTTGCGGGTACCACCATCAGCCAATCTTGTCCGTACAACAAGAGCCCGCCAGGAGGTGTGCTTGGTGGCCGCCCCAGTACTGGTGGCCGCCCCTTCCCACGTAGGTTTGCCAGAGCCCGAGCACATTGCAGAGGCGGTGTAAAACTTTTCTTTTTGGCAAGGCTTTTGGCAGATGGGATGACAGTGAAAATAGGGGGTGGGTGGGGGTGAGGGTAGGGATTTTTAGGGGATTTTAGTGTATTGATTTGTATTTTTACTCCTTTTCTCTTTTTCTTTTTGTTGTAAGCCCTCCCGAGCCTTCGGGGAAGGGCAGGGAATACATTTTAATAAATAAATACATTTTGCATATTTTTCAATGCAAACTAGTTTCCCAACATGCCATTTGTGCTTGTGAAATTTTGTGGGTCCCTTGCTGACCATAACGATTCCTGCTGAGAGAAGAGCCTGGCATATTAATGACAGCTCCCTTGCTCACTATCTGAATGTCCAGTCAGCGATAGCCCAGGCCTGGCAGGTGACTGGTGCATCCCAGGCCATACTCATTCAGGAATAGGGTGTAGGCAAGGCCGTCCTGGCGGTGCAGGATCAAACAATGCCATAAAAAGGGAAGGGCTCATTACTGAGCTAATAAAGGTTAAACATTAGTGCAGCAGCAACGGGGGCTTCTTAGAGAAACCCGGCAGCCAGGGAGGAGAACAATGTGTGGGTATGATTAAAAAACTGGGTGGGTTTATTTCCCTTTGATGTTTACCCTCCATTAAAACCTGGGCAGTTTATGACTTCCTTCACGTTGCTCAAGGCTGGTTCAGCATGGAGTCTGGCTTTGAGTCCCTGCTTATTGCTGAAGAGACACCGGGCACAGATAGTTTCTGCAGGGCCACCTCCTCAATGCAGTGGCAGGACAGAGCAGTCATGGGAAAGGGGCTGGGAATACTTTTCTTCCAGTAGGTACTAGTGCCGTGATAAGCCCTGCAACTAGAAGATTTGGGCACAACAATCAATCTGGAGTGCCTGAATTGACTTGGCTCTGTTTGGGCACCATCAATGCCCAGATGGGACCTGATAATTGAAAGTGATAGGCCCCAATCGGGACCACTGCAGATCCAGGGCATATCACTTCCAAAGGCTGCTTCCCCCCCCAGAGCAGCTCTCTGCTGAGAGGTGCTGAGGGGGTGGGGAGAGGTAGGAAGCACCAGGCTTTTGAAACAGATAGGCCCCTAGTGGGGCCGCAGTGGCCCAGGTCGGATCCTGTAACTTTCAAAGGCCACTTCCCCCCCTAGAGCGCCTCTCAGCTAAGGGGGCAGGGACTACCTGCCGGCCTTTGAAAATGACACATCCTGGGGCTGTGCTTGTCAGTTTTTCTGGATAATGCTCACATTTTGGGGCATTGGGCACCTGATTGGACCTTGGTAGCCCGTTGGGTGCCCGATGGGGTGTCTGAAAAAGTGGGCATTACTAGCAGGTATTATTTTAAGTACCCATTGCAGCTCTACCTGCAAGTGAGGGGAGACACAGCTAGAGACTTTCACTCCTACTCCCGCCAGCACATGAAGAGTAACTGCCACTTCCCATGGATCTCAATAGACCATGGCTTGGGCCATGGGTGCAGTTTTACTTTTATATCTGGGGGAAGTGACAGGAACCAGAATATGAAGAAAGGGAGGCGAAGAAGTTAACCCGCTTTCCCAATGATTGATACAGAGGTTTGTGGTGCGGCAGAGAGCAGGCATAGGGGAGAGCGACACCAGGCTGCTGAGGACTTTTCTCGGGGCTGCTGCTCAGAGACTGAGCCCCTGGAGAGACCTTTGATTTACGTGCCGCTCTGCGGTCCCTGAGGAGGAGTTTGCCCGCGGTGGGACCCAGTGTGACCCAAGGATTCCAGCCGGCTGGGGCCTGATATTTTCCAAGCTGTGGCCTGTGGCTGCACGGTAGGGGCGCCATTGGCACAAGGGCACAGCCCTTTGGGGCGGTTCGGGAGACTGGGAGTCAGGTACTTTGCTTTACTCCTGAGTTTTTGTAATTTTCTTTGGGGCAATTTATACCTACTCTGAAGACACCTAGATTGTCGTGTCAAGAATCTTTCATCAGGGGCCTAGACTGTCCATACTAGAAGTTTAGACGCTCCTCCCCAGACTGGAAGTTGCCTGGGCGCCATTGGAAACAGCAGCACCGGGCAACGGCAGATGCCAGATGTTTTGAGATGCAAAATTGTAAGACCTCAGCTATTGGGGTCTAACCAGGTCCACGTCTCAAACCATGGGAGAGTTGTCTGGCGCTGCAATTGCCAATGGTGCCCAGGAGACTTCCGGTCCAGTGAGAAGCTTCTAACCCCCCCGCTCCCGACCATGCAGGGCCCGGACTTTTAAAATATGGGCGAAAGCTCTCCTGTCTAAAGATGCCCATTGTTTCTAAGTCAGCGAAGGTAATAATTCCACTCTTTTAGCCCGGCTCAGGCCTCACTTGGAGTATTGTGTGTGTCCAGTTTTGAACATCTCATTTTAAGAAGGACATTGCTAAACTGAAGTGGATTCAGAGGAGGGTGACGAAGATAATAAAGGGTCTTGAAAGCAAGACTTATGCAGAAAGGTTGAAGGGACTGGGTATGTTTAGTCTAACAAAGAGAAGATGAAGGGGAGACATGTTAACAGTCTTAAAATATCTAAAAGGCGCCGCCAAGAAGTTAGCAAGGATTTTGCGTTCCTACAGGGGGCAGGACTAGAAATAATGGGCTTGAATTACAGGAAGGGAGCTATCAGTTAGATATCAGGAAAAATCTTCGTAACAGTAAGAGCTGTGCAGCCATGGAACAGGCTGCCTTAGGGCAGTCACAGACGTGCTCTCTGTCACTGGAGGGTTAAAAAAGAAAAAGAAATAAAAAAGCTTGAGCAGCCCATCGGTCAGGGCCGTAGCTGTAGTCACCCTATAGCCAAGCAGGTCAGACTAGATGATCCTTGAGGTCCCTTCCAACTCTGACATTCTACGATTCTGTGACTCCAATTGTCCTCTGTGACGACATAGAGCAACAGTTCTCTGTCTTCTCTGTCTAGAGAGAGCGGGGTTACTGTAAATGTAAGAGATGGAGACAAAGTACTAGTTCCAATGATGTCTTTTATTGGGCCAACTACTGTTGGGGAGACTGTGTGAGCTCTCAGCCCACACAGGGCCCCTCCTCAGGCATGGAGTGTAGCTAATCATGCTACGTTACATACCTAACCAACAGAGCTTGCTCCAATAAGAGACCCCATTGGAACTAGTACTTTGTCTTCTCTATGCCAGCCTTTTGACTATTTGATAGCTGGTATCATGTTCCCACCCACCCTCACTAACCCCACTAGTGATCCAGTTTTCAAAAATAGTATATTTGGTTTTTTTCCATTGCGTTCTGTACTTCAGACATGCGTCCAGACTCTCATTTGCATTCAAGGAAGCTAGAAAATGAGCTTCCTTCTTCCTTTTCAAAGATGACATTTTTCTGTTTCTCTGGTGCCTCCAGTTGGTGCTTTAGGGAAAACCAAGCTATTCGCTGCTTTAAGGCTCCTAATAAGACCCCAAGCCTGAGAGCTATCAATTCTGCACAAATCCCATCCCCAGGGCCCCAGTTCCTGGATCATAGCACTCCCGAAGTCCCACTGCCAGGCCCTAAAAATCTCAGCAGCTGCACCCACTCATCTAGTTCCCAGGCAATTCAAATGCCAGCCGGGAGCAGAGTGGTGCAGAGGTCAGTCCCCCCTACATTTCAAAGAGAGAGACTAGGAAGCGGTGAATCTCTCCAAAGGGTTTGTATTTGTTGTGTGTATGCACAGAGGGACGATTTCTCTGCTTTGTGTACTGCCTAATGAATCAATCCGTCTCTGCTTATGAGAACCCAAACAAGGTTGCAGCATGTTAGGGGTTACTCCCTGGGGCCCTGCCTGCCCTGGTTCTGAACCGCCTCCAGGGGATCCCCTTGAAAACTCCTTCTGTCTAAATGTTTGTTTTGGGCATGGATTCTGACTGCAGTGATACTGGTGTAAATCTGGAGATTCTGCTGGCCTTGTGCCAATGTGACTGAGACCTGGATCCGGCCCCATAGCTCCTGCTCGCTATCCCAGGGGAGGGAGACAAGGAAAGGGAACAGAGTTCGCTTCCGGAATTACCGAGCTTGCGTGCCAAGAAAGCTTCCCGGCCCTTCCAAGACAGGATTCCCGGTGGGGGCTACACTTCCCTCGCCGCTGGCCTCGGCCCCAGCACAGCCAGAGTCTTGTTGGCAGGAAGCAGGGTCTTGCCTGTTCCAGATGGACTTGCCTGTGCCATGTCATAGGCTGGACACTGGCCTTGGGGACTGTCCGGTCATTGGGTTGGAGGGAGGGAGGGCCTGTGGGGAGTTGTGGCTCAGGGCCAGGCTACAAGCAGCTGTGCACTGGACTGAGGAATGCCTGGCTTTGGCACATACACAGACTAGCACCACAGCAACACTGGCACTAACCCACCGAGCTGCCCTCTCGCTGGACAAGGTGAGAGCCTTCTCCACAGCAGGTGGCACGGAGGGATCTGGGCAGCTCTTGGAGCAGGCAGGGCAGAAAGGATGGCACGAGAGGACACTTCAGAAGGGCACTTCAAGACACTTCAGGTCTTGCCCTGTGGGAGAGGGGTGAGGGCATGGCAGAATTTGTTAGACCAGGACAACAAATTGGTACTTAGGGCTGGTCCCACCAGTGCTAATGCCCCTTTGGGTGTACAGAGATTAGGGGCCGGCATGAAGGGGCTGGGACACTTGAGGTCCAGCCAGGTGGCAGTTAGGCCCTCTCCAGTGTCTGCACGACGACGCTGCTCAGGGTGTGTTCACGCTTTAAGGGGCTGGAGCTCTCCAGACTCCTTGCTTCTCTTTTGCACTTTCCTGTTCTCCTCAGCAACAGACAGCTTTCCTGTTCCAGCAGCTCAGTGCCCCAGCGAGAAATAGCTGGGATGGGTCCTGGTGACTGGATCCCTCTGCTGTTTCCGTCAGGATTGGGAGGGAGAACTGGGTCCCCTGGTTTACATTCTGCCTCTGTCTGGGACTCAGTGGAGCCAGCAGCAGCAGCGGGTGCCTAGGGGACTGGACTAGATTTCCCCTCCCAGGCCTGAAGTAGGCAGTGGAAAGGTGGCAGGGCTGACGACACAACATGGTTCCCTGGATAAGAGAGACCCAGGGGAATTGCCCCATGTGTTCCCTCCTCCCCAACAGCCCTGACTCCGTTCTGTCCAGTTCTGGGACTGGCGATGCCATCTCAGCACATCCTGCTGCCGAGTATCCAAGACACAGGAAACCCCTGGCAGAGCTGGTGATTCATCCTCACTTACTGGTGCAGGTTCAAACCCTAAGCCTCAGGCCTTCACCTCTCTGCCATGAGCAGCCTTGCGTACACTCTCCCCTGAAGGGCCAGCTTGGTAGGGCTGGAAAGCACAAGTAGGCTCATTGGCCAGGCCTTCCTTGACCTATACACCTCCTGGCCACCATTGCAGCCAAGTGGGGGACTGGCCCAATAGGAGGAGGACTCTGCCGCGGCCTGCAGAACATTTTGGCCTGCATAAAGCAGTGGAACGTGCACTCTCTTTTTATAAACCAACGCATTGTCACAGCTGTCTGTGGCAGGTGCTGGCAGGCGTGTGTGGGGGAGGAGGGGGCATGCTGCGCTGCCAGGTTTGCTTCTGACTCTTGTCTGTTGTCACCCACAGGGTATCAGACTTGCTGAGTGGCTGTGACTGGTTTGGTATCATGTCTGAATGCAGCCCGCACTGCTCCTTCCCTCAGAGCCTGACAGGATTTGTTTACTGCTCAGAACTGTGGAGGGAGGGGCAGACCCCAGGGGATGGGAGTCCTCTGTAGCTACATGCAGCAATGGTGTTTGTCACTCAGTCTGTCCCCAGACCTTTGGCCCAATAGATCCCCCCACCCCCGAAGCTGCAGAGTCCTGGAGCAGGCTAACACTAACAGGGAGGAACCAGAAGGGGTTTCCAAGGGTGATATTTAATCCGTTCAGGAGAACCGGTTGTTAAACTCTTACCAGAGAATACACATAGAGGGAGGTGGGAGTGAGGTTTATCGAGCTGGTTGCTGATTAGTTAGACTATCACCCCTGGGGGTTTCCTAAGCAAATGGACACATGTCCTGTGAGAGAGAGCAGCAACCATCATTTCTGTGACAGGCAGCAGGAAAGTGACGAGAGCCCCATTTGCTCATTACCAGAAGGAGAAGGGAGCAGAGACAAATGGCCACGTCAAATGGGACAGGAGAGCTGATCCCTACTTGATAAGGAGGATGCACCTTTTGGTAGACTGTGTGCCAGCAGTCTCCTACATGGGGATTAATGTGGCATTGCCACTTGAACTGGCTGCTGCAGTCAATGAGACTGCAAGTGTTGCTGGGAGATTTCCCATAATATGGAAAGTCATTCCATACTGACAATGATCACATCAGAGTAGCCAGGGACGGAGAGCTGGTGATTATCAGTTGCAGCGAGTCTCATAGTAGATGATAACATCGACTCTGGGAATTAAACTGGCCTGAGAGCTATCTTGCCCTGGAAACTTCCATGACACCATCTTCTTTCATATGATCTAATCGGTCTGTTCTCAGAATGGGAAGTCCCAAGAGTGTAAACCATGAGCTTGAGACACACATACTCTACAGAGGCAGCACTGTGTTGGGTCAGGAGGAAAACCTTCTCCCTCTCAAGCACCGTCCATAACGGCAGATCAAGGCAGTCAGGAATGGTGAAATCTGCCTCACTGCAGGAGGTTGGACTAGAGGCCCCTTCTGTGATAAACCGTCACTGTGCAGGCTATGGGTTGGGCTTTCATATAAGCCCAGAGTGACCTCTTCTGCCATCACTTGTGCTGGGTGCCAGTTGTCTGCCGTGCACGAAGTGGCCGCTGCCTTAGAATGTATATAGTATGGGACATAGGCAACCTTGTTTATTTATTTAAATTTTTATTCCATCGGATTCCCAAACCGTGGACTCAGGACACGTTATAAATATGAGCATTAAAGTAGTGGGGGCACAGCTCAGTGGGCTGGAGGGGCCTAGGTGGGTCCCCTCCCCCTCCATGTCTATGTGTCTTTGCTTTGGGGTCTGTTAGGAATACGTGCCTCACCTGTAAGACCACTTGGGCAGGAAGCACATGTTGTTACAAAGAAATGCTTTAGGGCAGTTGTGTGTGAGCTGGAGCCACAAACTGCAGGCAAAGAAGGGGGAACCTCCTGCCCCTGGCCAAATCTGGCCTGCAACTGTTATTCCCTTTCTGATTTCTGGATCTGGTCCATGGTCTGCTGCTACTTAGGAGAAAATACGTCACTTGCTGGACCCAAATCCATGCCCTGAAGAGACAGAGAGTTTGCATGTGTGTGTGAGTGTGTGCATGTATACACATGCAGAATTTATGTGGTTTTTTTCAGACAGAGAAAATGTGTGTGTTTGTGGAGTTTGTATGTGTGCATGCACAGAGGGAATGTGTATGTGTGCTTGTGCACATGTGTAGGTAGCATTTGTATGTTTATGGGTGTATTTGTGGGTGTGCAGGCAATGTGCATGTTGTGTATGTACATGTGTGCAGTTTGCATGTGTTTGTGCAGGCAGAATTGTGTGTGTGTGTGTGTGTGAGAGAGAGAGAGAGAGAGAGTGAGAGCTTACAGCATAGTCACTCACTTGGGAAAGACAAGCTAGTGTTGGATTTCAATGCACACTGCCTGGAAGGAAATTCCCCTGGCCTGTAACTGTCCCACATCAGCCAAGAGCCCCTCGGGCCCTGTTAGCAATCCCATCAGCCCTGCCACTTAGGTTGGATTAAGGGAGGATTTCAGCAAATGCTCCCTCCCTATAAAAGTGGGGTGGGGTTTTCCCAGACTGACACAGGGTAGTGGCACTGACAACACCACTTTCTTTCACTTCTACTTAGATGTACATCTCTCATTGAAGACATTGCCACTGACTCTTGGAGTCTGGGGGTGTCCTAATGTGGATGTGTGTGTCCCTGCTACCAATAATAGCATGTCCTTTGGATTTGGAATTGGCAGCAAAACATGCCAAGAGCTGCCAGACTGCAAAGCCTCCTCTTGGGATTGCCAGTCAGCAGTCCCCTGGTTGGAAATATGGACTTCAGGCACATTCAGATGAACAAGTAATGACTCCACATTGGTACCTGATGGGAGCTGGGAGTGAACAACAGGGAATGGATCTGTCGGGTACTTCTTCCAAGTGGTCAAGATTGGCCACTGTCGGAGACAGGTGCTGGGCTCAATGGCCCATTGGTCAGACCCAGTATGGCACGACTTATGTTCTCACTGCAGCTGCAAACAAATGTAGTTACCTTGCAATCTTCCCCTAACGGTCGTGGCAAGCAATGTTACCCATCTCTTTTTACTTCAAAGTAAAGATTTCACAATACAGTAGTTACTTTGGAAGTAAAAAAGTGAAGGGGAGTATGTTCTCATTTTTAGGAGTACATCTCTTCCTGCTCCTGACTGACTTTGGTTTATATATTTATTTATATTAAAATTTATATCCTGCCCCCTCCCATCAACAGACGGTTTAGAGATCCTGATGTGTGAATGATTCAGGAGTAAAAGTGATGTAAGGCTCAGCTGCATCAAAGTATGAGCAAGGGCTTAGCTCTGCTAGGGACATGCAGTCCAGCTGCACTGAGGCCCACAAGCTCCTCCCTGAGGCAGCTGCCAGTGGCCCCCGCCACTGGGAAGAGGATGAGAAGGTCAGGGGGCTCCATTCTATCTCCTGCACCAGGGCATAGCTCCTGGGAATGTGCCCTAAACATGCTTGGGAACAGACTCCCTTCCTTTGCCTCTGTTCTCTATTGCCTTCCATTGTCCTTGGGTTCGTTGTGGCCCCTCTGAGTAAGGGTCCTGCTGAGGCCAGGTCCATCTTCCAGCAGGACCGAATACAGCAACACCAGCAAATGCCTGTTTTCAGACCAAAGCGAGAGGGCCAGCTCCATCCCGTGCTTCTGTCCCTGTCCCTATCACCAAAGCAGCAGCCCCCCACACCCACAAGCTTAGCAACAGGGCACCATGCCCTCATGCCCACACTCAAGGAAGGGGATTCAGGTAGGGCCACCAAGGCTTGCTTCAACCAGCAGAAAGCAGCTCAGCAAGTGGCTTTCAGGCCTGGAATTAGAGCAAAACACAAGGGCCTTGTGGAGAAGTAGGCAGAACTGGTTTGGAAGCAGCGCTGACTCCCACAACCAACGGGGCTGAGAACTGGGATGGGATGGTAGAGGAAGGGTATGTGATTGCTGCTGTCAGTGCTATGCCAGCCAACCAGCGGTGTTTAGAGCAAATTGGGTTCTAGGCTGGCATCTGGGCACAGGTTCAAACCACCTCACATACCTTCCTGAAGGCAATGGGTAGTGTCCCCAGTGCAGCAGAGAGGTGCCTGGCAAAGCAGAGGGGTTCCATGAGCCATGCCTGCCCCCATCCCACTGGGCAGGGCGTGTCTGGGGAGTGCTTACATTCATAGGCTCAGGCAATGGGCATTTGTCTGACAGCTGAGCTGGTTTCTGTCCACAATGCCCATGGGTTCAGTGTCACACTAGGGAGGGGTTCCTGCCTGGAATTAACATTGGCCTAGCAAACAGATGCTGGTCTTGAGGGCCAAGGACTTCCCATGCCTAGAGAGATATAGACCCTCATCTCCCCAGCCCCAGAATCAGGCCCATAGCCAGGGACCCTGGAGACTCAGTGCCTGCTGGAAGGGATCCAAGGCAGGGGAGTTTCTCATGCCATTCTCAGCCACCTATCCCAGCAGCCTCAACTGGCACCTGCTGGGGGGGGGGGACCTTCTCCAGTGGGAGGCAGCAGGGGGCAGCCAGCATTTTCCTAAGAGGGGCCCTGACCTCCCTCCCAGGACGTCAACCTGTCCCACATCTTCCTCTTCCCAAGCACAGTCAGGGACTGGCTTTGTTCCCCTTATTGGCTCTTCCTCCCTTTTCTTGTTGGCCCCCAGGGTGAGGTGAGTGACTTCCAGTGCCGGAGGGAGACCCATCTGCTCCCCTCCATGGCTTTGCCCACCCACACTTCCTGTTGCTATTGCTGCCCCACCACCCCGCCGAGGGTTGTCTTGTGTTGAGAGCAGCTGCTGGGGTGAGGGGGGGAACCACGGGGTGGGGCTGCCTTCTGCCCAGTTCCTGGAAGGGCAGAAAGCAGCAACCAGCAGCAGCAGGGAGGGAAAGGAAACACAAGCTTTTCCTCATCTTGCACTGGGCCCTGGGATGTCTACAGCCAAGTGGGAGGGGAGCCCCCATTTAGGTGTGTCCCTGGCCCCGAGAAAGAATGGTTGTCTTTAGAAACAGGGATCGGGGTCTTAAGATGTTTGCCATGTAACTGGGCGTTGTGTCTAAGCACCGTCACTATTTATGGCCACTGGTCTGCCCCCCGTTAGCCTCCCATTAACTCCCCGTTGGTTGCACAGATGTCTCGGGGCGGGGGTGTGTGTGGGGCAGTTGAGTGTTTCCCCTCTCCCCATGGCTAACATATCTAAAGACATTGGGTGGTCTGTTCACAGCCATCTCCAGTCTGTCTGCCCCGATTCCTCCCTCTCTGCCCCAAATCCTTCACTCAGCACCGCTGCCAAACAGCTTGAGCCCCTGCACATGGAAAGGCAGCCGTTGCATCTAAGTACTGCAACCTATCAAACACGGGGAAACGTGTGTGGCTACACAATGGTGTTGACACACATTCAGCCACCCCTTTCCATTGCGTCTAAAGGCGCCCAGTGGTAACATGGTCAATGAAGAGATACAAGAAGCTCCACTTTAAAGGAAACGGCACAGTGTCCAGACATCTCTGATTTAATCAGCTCCCTTGAGGTCCTTTGACCTCCGGCCATTCCACATCGTTGCCCAGTTACAGTATATCCATGCAACAGAGAGTCCCCTTTGCCTGCAAACCCAAAATACGGCTTCCCTGAGGAGCCAGACTTCCAATGTTAAACCCCCAAGCAAAGTGTATTTCCTGCTACAAGTGGTTAGGGGGTGCTATTCCAGATTCCCCGCCACATCAGCTCAGCTCATAGAAGCTCTGGCTGCCTTTGGTGGCACCGAGCACGTCTCTGAACTGAGACACCACGCGCCCGAAGTGCGACCCTTCCCAGAAGACCTTGCCGCACTGAGTGCAGCAGTAGAAGTAGGCCAGGTCCGCTTTGTTCAGCACCCCAGGTGGCACGGCTCCAATCTGCAGGGAGGTGCCATTGGCCAGTGACAGTGACTCCAGGCCTAGGCTCGACTCCTCCAGCCACTGGCAGTTTGGACTATAAACTGGCTGGGCAGACACAGACTCAGAGGCTCCTGCCTCTGGGGACGTCCCCTCCTCCTCGCTGGGATTTTCCATGCTGCCTGTGGGAAGAGAAAGCAACAAACAACCCTGAGTAACGGTAACGGCTTGGCAGCACACGACAGCTGGGCCTCCTGGAGGGACTGCTCTGAGGGACTTTCTCAGAAGCAGGACAGTTCCAGGGCTGCTACTCTGGGGAACTTCCATGGAGTAGTAAAATGCCTCCTTTTGTTTCTGTTTGGACAAGCAGGGAGAACCAGGAAGCGGCTTGAGAGCTATGGGTACACATGGTGGCAGCAACCTGAACCAACTGGATTGGCAACCAGCTTCCAAAAGGCCGTTTTAGCAGCCAAATCAGCAACCTCTGGACTTGGCTCCACTCAGTCTCAGGCACTAAACAGTCTTGATACTGTGTGTACTTGTAGCAAGTGCGACTAATCACATACGCCCACAGTCCTTGTTCCTCCCCTCTTCCCCCTTGACATTCATTGATTCAGTGGGGAAGGAGGGCAAAGAAGCGTGTCTCCTGCTCCAGGTGATGCAACTCTGCTTCTGCCTGGGGAACTTCAGGCACTGAGGGCAAAGAGCCAGCACACACATCTTTGGCAGGACACTCTAAAGCGTATTTGTCCCCACCCAGCATAGGCAATTGGGAGTGATCCTATTGCACCAGAGGTCGGAGTCATTTGGGAGGGTCTAGTGGGATCAGCCACCCCTAACCTTGGTGCGCCCTGGCCCCTCCCTGAGTTTGATTTACCCCTCTTTTTGCCCATCTCCTGTGTTGCTTTTCCAGATCCGGTGGGGGGAGAGAACATCTCCTCCCACCCCAGCCTTCTCTCTTGCATGTTCCTGGCAACATCAGGTTCTCTGGTGCTGCCTGCACCACATACTCTTTCCCAGAGAAAGAGGCTGGGTCAGGGGGTAGTGCAGGCCCCCAGCCCATTCCCCAGTGTGCAAGTCCAGCAGCTGTTCCGTCCTGCTCCTGACCACTCTCCCCTGCAGGGGCAGAGAGAAGCCCGCACAGCTTGGTGGCCAATCCCAGCAGCCTCTCTTGCAAGGGCAGGGCACAGCTATAATAGGGATTGGCACTACAACTGCACCATGCCCCTATGGTCCCTGGTGTAGCTGTAGGTATGGACGGGCACATTCCATCTTCTGCCCTAGGGCCCATTCTAGCCTAGCCAAGCCCCTGCTCCCTTGCAGAGCCCCAGACTCGGTCCACCCCCTCCCCCTGAATTTTCCTGAGATAGTGCCTTGATTACAAACAGGTAGGCAGACAGGGCACACTCCTCACCCTACTAAAGTCAATTGAACTTTAATGGGGTCAGGATTGTTCCCACAGATTGTCCTCTCCCTGCTCCTGTCCCAGTGGCAAGCATCAGCATGGCAGGTTCCCAGGACCCCGAGAGAAGAGAAGAAGTCTACCCTGACTTGACTGGCATTCATCAGGCAGTTTGGCTGGGATAAGGGGCAGGCTGGGAATCTTGCTAGAGATTATTCGCATTGCTGGGAAGCTCTTGTGCCTAGACAGACGCTACACTACATGGCTCCCAACCTGCCCTTCACCAGGGAATAGGGAATTTGGTCAGCTGGAGCCTCCCTGCTCTGGGGTGAGAAAGATTCAAATACTCCTCATTCTGAGCTCTCTTGGGCTCCTCGGGCAGAGATCTGAAGGTAGGCAGGAGAAAGCAAGGAACCAATGGTGCAGGATGGGGCCATGAAGGCCACAGAGCTGAGCCAGCAATGACTCCTCAGTTCCTAAACCTTACACCGCGAGTCAAAATTCTGTCCTTACAGAAGCCCCACGGTCCAAACCAATGAGTTAGGCTAGATGTGTAATACACGTGCAGATGGGACGGGGCATGGCAATGACTGGGCAGGGGATTCCCAAAGGAAGCGCACAGGCTTCAAACCAGACCTGTTGCTTTTGGATGCCCTGGGCAGAATGTGCATCTGAAATGATGCTCTTACTCCTTATGGCCAAGGTTCTCATACTGGGGATTGGGATCCCAAGTACAGCTGTGCCTTCTGTGGGTGGGGTTAGGATCCCATTGATATCTGAGATACTTTTAGGGATGGGAATTTTGGTTTTGGATAAAACCGAAAGTACCCAAAAATGGCCATTTCAGATTAATCCGAAATTTCGGTTCTTTTTCAGTTTTGGTACTATCAAATATTTTGCATTGATTTTTGTACCAGATTTTTAACATTGCAGTTTGTCCCCCATTGAAAAACTGCAATGTTAAAAATCTGGTACAAAAATCAATGCAAAAGATCTGATAGTACCGAAACTGAAAAAGAACCGAAATTAATGAGAACTGAAACCAAAATTGACCGAAATCAAAATTTTGCCCAGAGTCCCAATCCCTACTTTCCATGCCTTTGTTGTTACCTGTGGTCACAGCATTATAGAAGTCTCAAACTGCATTTGAGAATGACTCCTGTAAGAAGAGTGCTACCCTGGGCTCTGCCGGACAGGAAGGGGGACTGTCAGTCCCCTAAGAATGGGAGGGCACCCCCAGGAAGAGGAGGAGAAAGGTGATGATGGTTGGTGATGCCAACTGAGAGGGACGGAGGCAGCTGTGCGCCAACCAGATCTGTCATCTCACAAGGTGTGCTGTTTTCCTGGTACACGGATCCAGAAATGTTGCCAAGACTATTCAAACCCACTGATCATTATCCCTTCCTGCTGATCCATGTGGGAACAAATAATACTTCCAGGCACAGTCTTGAGCATATCACATGTGACTATGAAGCTGAAGGAAGGTGACCTTGGGGCACAGGTGATGTTCCCATCGATCCTTCCTGTTGAAGATGGAGGTCTAAGAAGGGAGAGAAGAATACTGGAGGTGAACGACTGGCTACACAGATGGTGTTGACGGGAGAGGTTTGGTTTCTTGGACTACGGTCTATGCTTCCGTAATGAAGGACTTCTGCCAGGAGATGGGTTTTACCTTGCTAAGACTGGGAAGAATGTTTTTGTCAAGAGCCTAGTGAAACGCTTTAAAGTAGATCCTTGGGAGGATGGAGACAAAAACCCAAAGTTAAGTACCAAGGTAAGTAGTAAAGATAGGGAACTAGGAGTGCTGTGGCAGTGCCTAGTAAGCCCCAGGAAAAAATAGCAAGGGAGCCATTGAGGTGTGATACTCATGGACTTTGATATCTGTACACTAATGCACAAAGTATGGGTAATAAGCAGCGTGAACTTGAACTCATGAAGGTAAATATGATTTAATAGGTATTACTGAGATGTGGTGGGATGACTCATGAGTGGAATTAAGTAACTGAAGGATATAACTTGTTAAAAAAGACTAGATCCAACAGAAAGGGAGGGGAAGTAGCATTATATGTGTCATGAGGCTTGAGGGTTAGGGCACAGTGGTGGTGCCAGCAGCTGAGACAGCACTCCAAATCCCCAAGGCCAGCGGTTCAAGACTTGGGGGTTGGCAATATGTCAGAAATGTATACACCTGCACAGAAACCCATGAGAGTGAGCACTGCAGTCCTGTTGTGCACATCCTGGTATAAAAGAAGAAATAAATAAAAATGATATAATGGCAGGAGTTTACTACAGACTGCCAAACCAAGCAGAGGATGTGGATTATGCTTCCCTAAAACAGATTGCAGATGTTTCAAGGAGACAAGAAGCAGTAGTTATGGGGGACTTCAACTACTCTGATACCTGTTGGAAGGCAAACTCTGCTAAGGATGTAATGCCCAATACATTCTTGCCTTGCCGACAAACTCTTTCAGAAGGTGGAGGAAGGAACAAGGGGAGTGGCTACCTTAGACTTGATTCTAACCAACAGGGAGGACTTTGTCAATGAGGTGAAAGTAGGGGGAGGTGACAATGTAATTTTGGAATTCATGATCTTAAGGAAAAGTAAAGGAGCATTGTCCAACATATACCCTTGAACTTTAGAAAAGCTAATTTTAATAAACTCAGAGAAATGCTAGTCAGGCTCCCATGGCTAGAGGAGAAAGGAGTCCAATATGGGTGGAAGAAAGGAGTCCAATATGGGTGGGAGTTTCTGAAAATTAAGATACTAAAGGCACAGTCACAAACAATTCCAATGAGAAGACATTTAACGGAACCAATGTGGCTGTACAAGGAGCTTTTTGATGAGCTGAGAATCAAAAAAGACACGTATAAGAAATAGGAGAGACAAGTCACCAAGGATGTGTTACAGTTGAGTAGCCCAAACTTGTCGATTAATGCAAAGAATGAGCTGAGGCTAGTGAGGGATGCTAACAACAACAAAAAGGGGATTTTCAGCTATGTTAGAAGAGGAAGAATAAGGAAATGGTAAATCCGCTGCTTGGTGAAGATGGTAAAATGTTAACAAGTGACAGAGAGAAGGCGGAATTCCTCAACTCCTTTTTGCCTCCATCTTCTCCCAAGTTGGGAACTATGTCCACCTGGCAAAAGTAGCATGAAGGATGAGGGGAAAGGATTGAAGCTCAGGATAGATAAAGAGATGGTCTGAGAATACCTAGCTACTCTAAATGAGTCCAAGTCTTCAGGGCTGGATGAATTACATCCCAGGGTACTGAAGAAACTTTCTGATATACTCTCAGAACCTCTGTTAGTCATCTTTGAGAACTCTTGGGAGAATGGGTGAGGCACCGGAAGACTGGAGACAGGCAAATGTTGTCCTTATCTTCAAAAAGGGAAAAAAGGAGGATCTGGGAAACTATAGTTTGGTCAGCCTGACACGGATACCTGGGAAGATAGTAGAACAGATTATGAAGCAGTCAGTTTGTAAGCATCTAGAAAACAATGCAGTGATTACTAGAAGCCAGAATGGATTAATCAAGAATAAGCCATGCCAGATTAATCTTATCTTCTTTTTTGATCGAGTTACTAGTTTAATGGATTGTGGGTAATATATCTTGATTTCATCAAAGCATTTGACAAAGTCCCCCGTGATATCCTTGTTGGCAAGTGTGGACCAAATGATACTACCATTAGATGGATTTATAGCTGGTTGAAGAACCATACTCAAAGAATGTTCACCAATGGCTTCCCATCAAACTGGACAGAAGTATCAAGTGGGGTGTCGTAAGGCTCTGTCCTGGCCCAGTACTGTTCAACGTCTTTATTAAAGACTTGGATGAAGGAGTGGAGGGAATTCTTATCAGATTTGCAGATGACACAAAACTGGGAGGGTTAGTTAACACCTTAGAAGACAGAAATAAAATTCAGGAGGATCTTGATAAGTTAGAAAACTGGGCTGAAACCAACAAAATGAAGTTCAACAGAGACAAATGTAAAGTTCTGCATTTAGGTAAGAAAAATCAAACGCACAAATATAGGATGAGGGATACCTGGCTTGAGAGCAATACATGTGAAATGGATCTGGGGATTATAATGGTTATCGGCCCGACACATCAGGGAGGACACACCTTGGACCTTGTGGTTTGCACCGGCCTTGAGGCGGGTTTTCCGTTAGTAGGGGAGATATCAGCTGTGCCCTTGTCATGGATGGACCATTACCTCCTGCAGACCTCGCTCCTAGCACATGTCTTCCCCCAGAAGGGTGTTGAGCCGATTTGGATGGTTTACCCCCGGAGGATGATGGAACCGGAACGGTTCCGGAATGTTCTGGGGGAAATACCCTCTGACCTTGACGACCATCTCATCGATGACCTCGTTGTGCTGTGGAACACCTTGCTGACGGAGGTCATTGATCAGACGGCTCCTAGGTGTCCGCTGCCCAGGCAGCAGACCTCCTTGGTTTTCCGAGGAGCTGTGGTTGCTGAAGCAAGATGGGTGGTGGTTGGAG
>QEPC01002020.1:894837-910034 GCA_003113815.1 Sphenodon punctatus
GGTCTGCTATATGTGGGGTATACAACGCGGCAAGTTAAGATCAGAATACAGAACACTGCAGGAATATTAAGAGACAGGTTCTGAAGGAACCGCTAGTATCCCATTTTCTTGATTTACAACACAGAGTTGGGGACTTAAGGTTTTTATGCATAGAAGTTGTGCAAGGGGCTGAGCATAACCCAGAATTACTTCAAAGGAGGGAGGTCTATTGGATTTTCAGACTTGGGACTCTCCATCCACGCAGTCTCAATGATACCAATCACTCAGCAGTTTATCTTTAGGCAACAAAGGCGGCTCACTGGCCATGGTGTGTTTGGTTCTTGGTGCCTTCGTTACCCGTATGGGTTCAGAGTAGTTTCACTCTCACATTGTGCAGGCATGTCCTTACAGCAGGGCCCATGCCTTGATCAATAAGCACAGCTGTAGGAGATTAGCCCAGCAACAGGTTTTTCTCCATATATAATAAGGAGCAAGCAGTTATGTTGAGTTGCATTGCTGAGCCTTCACATTGGCAGTCAAAAAAGCAGTCTCTCAAACAGACCTACGAACTCAATTTGGTGGTGAGTTGCATTTTAGTACCATGGGCTTTGGGGTTAAAATGCATGGGATTCATATGTGTTGACAATCTTTTTATGACTAAATGTTTTTCTGTTGTTGTTTTCCATGCCCCAGTTTATCATTGGGATTGAGAAGCCTACTCAGCTTTTTTTCCCTTTTCCATCTGGATTAAGGGTTCTCACCACCAGCAAACATGAGCAGTTTGAGGCCCAGGAGCAGAAACCATTAAGGTATTATATGGTATCAACCATTGGTGATTGGGATCCATTTGATTTGAGCTATACCAGCACAGGTTCCCTAGTTGAGTGGCTTTTGGGTCTCGAAGCTGTCTCTTTTATTTTACAGAAATTACCACACAGTGAGGAATAATTGGGTAGCTGTTTGGGCGGCTTATCCAGACCTCCTTCATCAGGAAGGAGGAGAGAGAGCGGCTCAGAGTCAACTTCATTTTTGCTTCCATTTATTGTGAAAGCATTTCTGTTCACTGATGGAATACTAGGCACACTGAAGAAGGGGCAGGTTCCCCGAAACGCGTTTGATGGCCAGTGGGATATGAGGAAGAAATGTGATCACTGCACCATCACCTCATCATTCCATCAGCTATTTATCCGTGTACAATCCATATGATGGTATATGCTTGCTCTCTATTGTACATTACAATTTGCAATTTATTTGTCGCTTGCTTTCTATTGTATACCAGAATTTGTACAATTGTGTTTATTATATTGTTTCATATCCTAGCACGCAAACTTTGCTGTAATATGTTTGCATGATTCATATGACATGTGCATGATTCAGACATTATGTTCAGCATTGCCAGCATAAGCAAAACAACAACAACAACAAAAAAACAGCATCAGCCCTCCTTTTTCTTGAACAATCCAAAATGATGGCTCTGCTGCACTGGGGGAATGGCAGAGGTCAGGGCTTGCTTGGCGATATTGCCATCTTTCTGCCTGTGCGGTCAGTGTGTGTGCATCCAGCAGTGAGAGAGTTAAGCAGAGCCCCTCTTTTCCGTTACTTTCTCCTCCAAAGGTATTAAAATGTCACAGCTTTATTTATAGTTTGTTGCGCCTTGCACTCTTCCAGGAATGCCTGGTATTTTCCCTTCTCTTTGGAAATCCCATTCACTATTAGCTACGCTCCAGCCGCACCAACCCCAACGTTCTGATGGGCATGAGGAGGGGTGGAGGAGGGGTGTGTGTGTTTTGTTTTTTAAAAAAAATATCCCAAATCTGCACCCTTAAAGCAAAGCACGTAGTCACCAACTGCCCCGGCCTTCCCGCCCCCTTCCCCATGGCTTGCAGGCGGGAGCTGGTGAAAAACAGCCAGGGGGTTCATCTTGAAAATTAAAAGGGGGTGGTGGCTGTGATAGGCATTAAATGTCTTGTCTTTCTATTGGACTGGCCCCTCTTAATTGTGGCATTTCAAAGGGGCTGAAACTGCAACATCACTTCAAAGTAACAATTTTTCAATGGGAGCTTTTAAAATGCTTCCCCCCTCCTTCAATTGGAATTCTTTTCAAAGGCTTCTTGGTGCTCCCTGTCGCGACTCGCAGCCTGTCTGAAAAGGCCACTGGCAGCCAGTAAGCAATGTGCCAACGACTGGGGGGAGGGAATTGCAGTGAAAAGGTCATCTCCTTGATGGCTCCAGAGAGAAAGGGTTTTGTTTTGGAAGGGGTGCTGAGACAGGGTAGGGGTGGGAACTTCAAGGAGGGATTGTTTCCCTCCTTTCTTAAAGCAGAATAAATAAGGCACCTTCTCTGTGTGTGCAAGCTACAGTACCTACACACAGTGACATCAAGCCAGCGGCGCAGGCGACTTCCAGGGTTTCCCACCGTCCTGTGACACTGTGTGACGACTGCTCAAAAACACACAAAAAAGGTACCCCTTTGCTGAAAGACCAGCCCTACGCTCCTGGGACAGGCAAACCCACTGGGAGCTGCTGGAATCTCCTTGGTCACACAAACCGGAGTCTACAGACAGTCTGGCACTGAGACTGGAAGGGGATGGCCAGCCCTTCTGGAGTACATACATGAGCCACTTGATCTAGGCATCTACCAGGCCTCTTCTGCTCTGGTGCTTCAGGGCAAGCCCCTTCCCACTGGCTCCCAGCTCTAGGGCACCTCAGGCATGGAGAGGAGCCCTCCACTTTAGAGAGAGCCTTTCCTGCCCCACTAAAGGTGCTGAATTTATGGCAGTAGTGTTGCTGAGGCTCCAGGGACAGGGATTTCTGTGGGGCCCTCCAAAGTGCAGGGCCTGCCCCTTCCTAAAGCTGGCCCATAATCTAGATTTGCCCTGTTCGGAGTTGAATTCCGTTCATGTTCAAGTGATATTACTTTAGTTCGTACAATTTCAGCTTGTTCAGCTCAGCCCAGGGTTAAACCATTTTGGATTGGCTTACGTCAGGGGTGGGGAACCATTCCCCTCTTAGGGGTCACTTTGAAAATTAGTAACCGCTCCGAAGGCCGGATGGAAGTTGGGGTGGGGCATAAGGGATACACTCAAGAAAAGGTGGGTCCAGATCATGGATCCGTCTCCTGTCCGTGTGTGTTTGCTCTCATCTCTGCTCACTTAACCTGAGCTCCGTTTTTTGGTGCTTTGATGTTTGAACCAGGACCAGGACTTGAACCAGGGCCAGGACTTGAATTCAGGACCAGAGGCCAGTTCCAAGAACTTGAAAAGTGGCCACGTAAAAACTTGCTGGGGACTACATTTGGCCCCATGGCCGGAGACTCTCCACCCTAGATTAGATCAGTACTAAATGGAACAGAATTGATTTGGTTTGTTGTGTGAAACTAGCATCAAATTGAAGGAGCCACCAAATACTAAATCAGAGCTGGCCTGAGGGGCTTTGGGCAAATTATCTTAGGGACCCCTCATCTCTGCTGCATTTCATGTCCCGGCCAAGGCTCCTGCTCCTCCACAACCATCAACTAGACTGGGGCTTTTAACATGGGGCTACTCCTGCTCCCTACAGTGCCCTGGATAGCCTGGGTCCAGGACCCCTCAGAATCGCCCCCAGAAGACTGGCACCCAGGACACAGTGTCTTGGTGCAAGAGCCAGCCTTATGCAGCGAGGCCAGGGCCCTACGCCCCCACCCCATGCTTTCAGAGGCCCTGCACCCTGGCAACTCCTGTCAGTGGCTGTGAGTCCCTAGGACTGGAGCAGTGGAGGCAGCTCCTGGGACAGGTGCTTCCTGCATGGCTCACCATTGCCCTCTGCCCTTGCCACAAAGCCTGCCTATCCTAAGACCAGCCCTGCCCCATCCCATACTGAATCCCAAGTAAAAAAACACAGAAATCTGAATTCACACTTTCAAAGTTGTAAAATGTCACATTTGTCGCATGGGCATGAATCCTGGCACTAAAATGATCACATTCACACCTGACGGCAGTGTGGCAGAGAAACGTCCGCGAGCCAAAACGTTGCAAGCTGGATTTTGAGCCCTGTCATCCGTGAACAAAATGGCAGCGGAACCCAGTTCACACTGACGGTACTTTCCCCTCTGCCCACTGCTGTGACTCACGGACGTTTCTCTGCTGCGCCACCATCAGGTGTGAATGTGGCCTTAGGCCTACTCTATGCAACCCCCTTAAATTCAGCCATAAGAACCTGCCATCCAAGCCTGAGTGTGTGCTCTTCCCTGGGCCAGCAAGCTGAGCTGTGGCCTTCCTTCTACAGCCAGAAAAAGGTAGAAACGGATCGGGCCTGACGTTTAAATTTCCCTTCACTGTTTATCAAAAAAGATTCTGTCACTCCCCACCTGAATAACTGTCTGATGAAATCGGGGTGTCCTCTAGGGCTAAAGCTCTGGGGTCAGAAAGCAGTGGCAGGAGCAGCAGTAAATCGTGGATATGGCTAGGCTGCACTTGCTTTGACTGTGACAGCCCTGCAGGAAAGCAAACCTTACTGGCAATATCTGAATGTGGGACTGGAGTGCTAGGACTTCAGGTTTACCTGCCAGGGGAAAGACGGAGGGTGGCCCCAGGGTTTGTGAGGCCATGGGCGAAGTCTTCGTGTGGGGGTGGGGGTAATTTGCATAATTAGGCCCCACCTAATTATGCAAATGTGTAACTTTACATAACATTTACTGCCTCTGGACAGGAAGGATTCTCGTTCTCCACCCCTCTGAGCGGCCATAGACAAGCATGGCCTCCCAATGCTTTCCCCCACCCCACCTTGGTTTGGCACCCCTTGGCTGCCTTACCTGGTGCTCAGCTGAGCGGCCATAGACAAGCATGGCCTCCCAATGCTTTCCCCCCCCCCAATCTCCCCAGCCAGGAGTGCAGGGGCACTTGGGCGGGCAGTGAGGCAGGCACAGAGAGACTGACTGCATCGTCTGCTGCCTTACTAGGGGAGGGGGATGAGCTTAGCCAGCCTGGCCTCCAGGGCCTGAGGCTGAAGCTTCTGCAGGCAGGTGGGGAAGGCAGGGCTGCTATTGGCCCCCAGATCTGCTTGGCACATGGGGGTGTTTTGCCACCAAGCTGCTGATGGGGGTAGCAACACGAGCCCCCAGTTCTGGTTCCCATCAAACTTAACCAGACATAGGCAAGGTCTTGTAAGGTAGCACAGCATTGATAGAATTTTGACAGGTGCCAGGACTGAGCTCTGGCTGTTCCTCCCCCCTTGCTCTTTTCTGCCACTGCCACAGTCTGGCTCTGCTGGGAGGAGCAACAAGATGAGTAAAGGAAACACACACTCCCCTGGTCCTGGGGCCCTTTCCCCTCCCCTCGCCACTACCACGCCCTTGCCCTCTTTGTGCCTATTGGGAGGGGGAAAGTAGCAGAACTTTGCCTTCAGCCCTGCTGGCAACGAGAGCTCTGGGCAGGCTTGAAGCAGCAAGAATGAAGAGGGATTGTGGAGTATTAATGCTGCTGGGTGTTTAGTCCCCAGCATGTGTCTGTGGCTAAGGGACCCCCTCTGCAGTTCTTCCCTTGGCCTGTGCCCCTCTCCTTGTCCATCTCTATACGAGTACCTTTGTGCTACCCAGCCTGGGATTCAAACCCGTGGCGTTGTGTTTGCCCAGTCGCCGAGTCAGGTTAAATAGCAGTTGCAATGAGTATGAAGAAAGTCCCTGTTGGATGAAGGTAATATTTCCTGGTGGTGGCCCCAGTGACATGCAACCCCCTAATAGGTCTTATGCAAACCCTGCCCTTCGCACACACTTGCGGGCACGCCCTGTGCGCCTCACTGTCAACAGAGCAATTTTGCCCAGGCTCCTGTTTAATCTGGAAGTGAAGGATGAGGTGGCTTGGAGAAAGTACCCATGGTAAAAGCTTTTCACAAGCCTGGAAACATGCCCTGCCAGCATTCTTGGAGTACAAAGGTCCCTTGGAACCCTCTCCTTGGGGAGAGATCGCGCCTGATAAGGAAAGTTATGAGCCTGAGAAATGCTCCAGATTACAGGGAGCTGAAGATGCTGGGTTATCTTTTACCTCCAGATAAGTACGATAAGCAAAGGACAAAGAACTCTGGATTATGCAAGCAGCGCTGCTTAGGGCTTGTCCCAGGGTTTATGATAAGGGGCTGGCAGACAATCCTGACAGGCACCAATTAGAGACAAGGGGATCCTGGGGATCGGCAGCTTCCCTGTCCAGGCGAGAACAAGGCTGTGTTGATAAGGCCTACACAGCAGCAAGGGTCCTATGCACTATCTATGCATTATCCGTGCAATCCCAGTGGCAACAGTCACAAGCAGAACCCCTGAAAGCCACTGTATTCCCACCAAGATAGCATCTCAACAGGAGCAAATTAAGGATTTAGGAGAGCTGTGGCCACCAGCCGGCTGGTTTGGTGCTCCCTCTGTAGCAGCTCCACCAGCCCCCACTGCTTGGTTTCATGGCACAGCCATTCTAGATCCTGGAAATTCCTATCCCTGATCCCACCCTTTACAATGGGGTCTTTCAGTGCCAAGGGATGAGGACGTCCTGTCTCGGGTGCAGGAAAATAAAATGACAGCCTTGCTCATGGGCCTTCCCAAGTTCTATCAATGTACCAGCACTTCTGCGCTCTTCATTCTGCCTCCCTCCTCCAAGGCATTCCCAGAGCAGAGTCCCACTCCACCATGATACAGTTTACATTGGGAACCCATTAGCTACAGAAGCAGGGGAGGCTGGTGGACTTATTTCCATCACTGACCCAAGGAGGATTAGATCCTGAGCCCGTAGATGTGGAGTCGATGCCTCTGGTGCCAAGATAAAGGCTGTTGTGGAGCAATGACTTATCATTCCTTGTTTTTTGCCTGCTCTTGTTAGTGACTGATAAAGGGGAGGGGGGACTTTTCCTGTACATGCACCTGCAACCTCAGTCCCTAGAATGAAGCTCCATAAATACAATGGTGGTACAGCCAGGAGGGAGTCTGTAGGCATCCCTAGATGGTGGGCTATAGGGCCAAGGCTGAGGCAGCACCTTCCGGGCTGACCAGCTACAGCAGTCGTCAGTGGCGAGTACATCCTCCGGAGCCATCAGCAATTACAGCATGGGCCAAGAATCGACAAGCCCTACAGCACATCAGGCAGGGACCTGGCCATTGCTGGCAAGGATATGAGTGAGCATGGCTACTGCAGGTTACTTTAACCTCATTCACTCTCCGCAACTAGCTGTGTTTCTGTTTCAATAACCTGAAAGAGAGGTGAATGGAAACCTCATCAGTGACTCCATTGTGTGATGTAAATAGAATCTCATGACCCCTGCAAGAAAGCCTTGCAACAGATAGGAAAGATCAGCAGGCTTGGGCTTAGATGAAGCTCCAAGAGAAGGGAGTTCCATAATCATGGGGTAGCCAGCCACCGAGAACGCCTCTTTGCCTGCCTTTTGTGAATGTGCTGGGCAGAAGCAATGCAAGACCTTTTTGTTTGGTCAGGTGTAACAGGGTAAAAGGTACCTGGGAGAGTGTCCTGGCAGGATGCCACCCAAGGAGTCAAGCCACACCAGATCTTTCTGTTCCAGTGTATTTATTCCCAGTTATACACGGTCCTCACTTTCCTTGGGGTCCTTGGTCAGGCACCAACCCTCTGATCCGGGTCTAGTCCAGTTAGCAGTCCTCCACACTGCTGGTCTCTCTCTCTAGGCACAACCCTCTGGCACAGGTGCCTCTTCTACCAGGGGTAGCGTCCTGGCTATGGGCGGGCTCAGTCCCTTATAGGCAGGGCTGACTTCACCACATCGCCTGCCTATTGCCCTGGCAGGCACTTTCATACTGACCTTTTCTTAGCTCTTGTTTCTACCTCTCTCTCTCCAGACTTAGCCTTGCTCAGGCTCTTCAGGACTTGGGCTGGCCTAGCCATGCCCAGGCTCAGGTGTGAGGCATCTAGGCGCTGTCCTTTACTCCACCCAGTGCCTGAACCTCCGCTAACACCTGCCAGCCATTCCGGTGTTAATTCCCTTAAAGGGCCAGTAGCCCAAATGACCTGCTCCCTGCTACAGCAGGCAATGGTAGAGTTAGGGGAAGTTGTGGGTTAGGGGATTTTACTTAATTTATCTGTGTATTTTTAATATATTGCGGGGATGGTGACTTTGTTTATTTATTAACATTTATATTCTGCCCTTCCCTGAGGCTCAGGGCAGTGTACAAAAGCAAAAAAAAACACCAAAAAACCTCCACAAAACAGTAACAATACAAAATATAATTTAAAACAACAAACCTAAAAATCCCTACCCTCACCCGAAAACCCACCTGCCTACCCACCTCTATCCTCATCTGCCAAAAGCTCTGACAAACAGAAAAGTTTTACACTGCCTCCAGAATATGCTCAAACTCGGGCTCTGGCAGACCTCTGGGGGAAGGGAGTTCCAAAGTACGTGGGTGGCAACGGAACACCTCTCTGAGGGCCCTTGTTGTGCAGACAGAGGGTGGTCCCGACGGGCCGCAAGGGCCGCAATGGAGCATGGATTGCTTTCAGATATGTGGAGCCCAAGCTGTTTAGGGCTTTAATCTTGAACTGTGCCTGAAAAGCTATAGGAAGCCAGTGCAGATTACAGAGCACTGGTGTAATGTGCTCACGGCAACCCAACCCAGAAAGGAGGTGAGCCACCGCATTCTGCACCAGCTGCAGCTTTTGAACAGTCACCAAGGGCAGCCCCATGTAGAGCCCACTGCAGTAGTCTAGCTGCAAGGTAATGAAAGCACAAATGATGGTGGCCAGATCCGAGTCAGAAAGAAAAGGCAGCAGCCTTCTCATCAGATGGAGCTAATGAAAGGTGCTCCTGCCGACCACTGCAACCTGACAATCTAGGTGCAGCAGAGGGTCCAAAGCACACCAAAGCTGTGAGCCTGAGTAACTAGAGGGGGCCAGAGCTCCTCAATAACAGGGGTCCCAAACCCCTCCAACTCACAAGACTGGCCAACCACCATCACTTCAGTCTTGTTGGAATTCAGCTTCAATCGGCTCACCCTCATCCAGTTCCCAACAACAGCCAGGGACCAACAAAGCACTGAGCCTGTGGGAACTGGGTCAGATGAAAAAGAGAGGTAGAGCTGGGTGTCATCAGCGTACTGATGGCACCTCACTCCAAACCTCTGGATGACCTTGCCCAGCGGCTTCAGATACACAAGAGGCGAGACAAGATGGAACCCTGCAGGACACCACAAGGGAGGTACTGAGGGGATGACGAGCAATTTTCCATCACCACCTACTGGGTCTTTTCTGACAGGAATGAATGGAACCACTCAAGAGCTGTCCCGCACACCCCTGCCAGGTCACGCAGACATGTCAACAACACCTCATGATCAACCATACCAAAAGCCACTGAAAGATCTAACATGATCAACAGGGCACAATTCTCTCTGTCAATCTCCACGCAGATCATTGACCAAGGCCACAAGCACAATCTCCATGCTCTACCCTGGATGAAAACCTGACTGAAATGGGTCCAGGAATCCCAAAGCATCAAGATGAGCCTGAAGCTGCTGGGCAGCCACCTGTTCAATAGCCTTCTCTAAAAAGGGAAGGTTAGAGACAGGGCAATAGCTGGCTGGGGAGTCAGCGTCCAAAGATGGTTTATTAAGCAGGGGCTGGACCACCGCAATTTTAAGAATGTCTAACAACTTACCCTCCCAAAGGGAGGCATTGACAATGCTAGTTGACAGAGGCCCCAATGTCTCTCAGCTGGCTTTCACCAGCCAGGACGGGTAAGGATCTAATTCACAACTGGTTGCCCACACTGCTCCAAGCACATCCTCCGCATTGGTGGGTGATGCTAATTGGAACTGATCCAACCAAATGGACAAGGCTGAGCTTCCACAGCCTCAAACTCTGATTCTGCAAAGTAGCAATATCCAAGTTGTGGTGAATGTGAGCGATTTTTATCTGCAAAGTAGTTAATAAAAGCATCACAGCGGGCAGTAGAAGACTCATGGTCACGCAAAGACAAACCGGATTAACCAGGCCATTCACCACCCACAAAACTCTGCAGGACGAGACTGTGCAGATGCTATGATAGGGGAGAAGAAAGCTTTCTTTACTGTGATCACAGCCACTGCATTGTCCTTTAAAAATAATATATGCTGCAACTGGTCAACTTTAGTGTGAATGAAGTGCCACCTGTGCTCTAACTGCCTACCCTCCCGCTTCAGCTGTCTCAGGCCCTCCGTATAACAGGGGGACCTGTGCTGTTGCAGTGGAAGGAGAGGGCGCCTGGGTGCAACCGTGTCAATGGCCCTGGTCAAGCCTCGTCAACTGCCTCTCTGATATCTCCGCCTGGATGTCCCGACGTCAACTCAAGCTCAACATGGCCAAGACCGAACTCCTCATTTTTCCTCCCTCCCCTTCCTCTAACCTGCCCATCTGCATCGATGGAGTCACCATCCATCCTGTTCTCCAAAACCGTAGCTTGGGCTTCATCTTTGACACGCACCTCTCTTTTAAACCTTACATTGACTCTGTTGCCAAATCCTGCCTATTCGCCCTCCATAACATTGCTCAGATCCGCCCCTTTCTCTCTACCTCCTCAGCCAAAACCCTTGTTCATGCCATGGTTATCTCTCGCCTCGATTACTGCAACCTCCTCCTTGCTGGCCTCCCTCACTCTCACCTGTCCCCCCTTATCGCAATCCAAAACTCCGCTGCCAAGGTCATTCACTCTGCCCGTCGCTTCGACCATGTGCAGCCTCTCCTCTTCTCTCTTCACTGGCTCCCCCTTCCTGAACGTATCCTGTTTAAACTCCTGGTATTCACGTTCAAAACACTCCACAACCAAGCTCCCCCTTACCTCTCGGACCTAATCTCCCTACGCACTCCTGCACGCGCTCTCCGCTCTTCCTCTGTCCCCTCCCTCACTCTCCCTCGTTTCTCCTGCTCACCTAACCGCCTTCGACCCTTCTCCCTCGCTGCCCCCCATGCCTGGAACTCCCTCCCTACCCACATCCGCCTTGCCCCCTCCCTCCGCTCCTTCAAATCCCTCCTCAAGACCCACTTTTTCCTCGCCGCCTTTCCCAATGCCTGCTAGTCGTTCCCCATATACTTACTGTCTGCCCTCCTCTGCAGACTGCTGCAACCAACCTGATTGTAACCAAGCCAAGCACACGCACCTGAGACTTCGCATCCGCCTGAATGTTTGTTTGTCTTCTCCCCTGTCTCTCCCACTGTCCCCTCTCCCTGTCTCCCCCTCCTTGTCTTTTAGATTGTAAGCCACAGGCAGGGGCCGTGTCTATGTCTATGTTCTGTACAGTGCCAGGTACATGACCGGCGCTATATAAATGTTTATAATAATAAATAATAATAATAATAATGCCATTCCATAGAATGACTAGGTCATCAACAGAGTAGCCGTATCCCCCAGAGAGTTCTCAAAGCCGATCGGATCCATAGGTCTCTGGGGGTGGACCAACCTAACTGGTCTCCTACCACAATGGGAGCATAGGAGGTTGGGAATTCGGGCCTTCAAAAGGTAATGGTCTGACCATGACAACTGTGTTACGACAACACCCCCAATAATCAGAACCCCTGTCTCCAGGTCGGTGCAGAACATCAAATCCAACGTGTGTGTGTGTTTGAATATATTTTTATGTATTGTGACCTGCCCTGAACCTTATGGGAAGGGTGGGGGATAAACAAACAAACACATGTCCCTTGATATTCCTGCCAGTCCTAAAATTATATGATTCTATGAAGTTAGCTTCTCTGAGCTCTGCAAGTCCCAATTTGAGAGCACAGACACGCTGAGAGGAATTGGCTGATAGGCCTCAGAATCTCACACTCCGGGGCAGAACGGTGCTTTAGAGCATCCCAAACTATGAAAGTTGGGATGCTCTAACTGTCTGCTACCTTCTAGCTGCCTGCCCAAGTCCTGATAACCCAGGGTGAGACCCACCTGTGCCTGGTGGGACATTTGCTTCTTTCTGGGATTTCAGCAGGTTATTGGAGATCGTCTGGCACCTGACAGAGGACAGGGCTGCATTATGTGTGGTGGGAGATGAGGGGAAGAGTTGATCTTTCAGATATTTGGGCCCAGGCCATTTAGGGCTTTATAGGTCAAAACCAGCACCTTGACTTGTGCCCAGAAAGCTATTGGCAGTGAGTGCAGGCTCTGAAGCACTGGTGTAATGTGCTTCCAGCAGCTTGCCCAGTATCTGGAGAAGGGAGTAAAGAGTGAGGTGATCAAATTTGCAGATGATACAAAGTTATTCAAGGTAGTTCAAATCCAAGCAGACTGTAAAAAATTGCAGGAGGATTTTGCAAGACTGGGTGACTGGGCATCTAAGTGGCAGATGATATTCAATGTTGATGAGTGGAAAATCATGCACATAGGGAAAAATAACCCAAACTATATGTATACAATGCTGGGTTCTAAATTAGGAGTTACCACTCAGGAAAAGGATCTTGGCGTCACTGGGGACAAAACATTGAAATCCTCAGCTCAGTGTGCGGTGGCCATCAAAAAGGCAAACAGAGGGTATTTTCAGAAGTTACAAGATCAAGATCAACCACGGACAATCCCCTGTGGTGGCGGATGGTCCCATAACGTCTGGTTGCTCACCGCCAGATGTTCACCATGGTGAACCACCGGCGGTGAGCAAAATAACCACGCTTTCGAGGATGGTCCGGGCACCATCTCCAAAAGTGTGGTTAATTAAACCACAGCCCGGAATCGGCAGACAGTAACGTCTGTTACTGCTGCCGATTTCAGGCCGTGGTCCAGACCCCGGGACGGATCCGTCCGCTGCGCCCACCCGTCTCCAGGAGGAAGGGCTGCTGGGGGAGCGTGGGGTGGGGTGGGGCAGGGCTGTGCGGCCACACGTTGCGCCGCGCAGCCCCACTCCCTCCCCAGATTCTCCACTGGAATCAGAAAGGTGATTCCGTGACGGGGCCAATAGGTACCCTGTCACGTCTAAAATCACCCAGAATGTTAGGACTCATTCAGAAAGGGATAGAGAATAAAACTGAAAATATTATAATGCCTCTATATAAATCTATGTTACAACTGCACCTGGAATACTGTGTGCAGGTCTGGTCACCCCATCTCAAAAAAGACATAGTAGAACTAGAAAAGGTACAGAGAAGGGCAACAAAAATGATCAAGGGTGTGGAACGACTCCTGTATGAAGAGAGTCTTGATGGGTTGGGCCTCTTCAGCTTGGAGAAGAGATGTCTGAGAGGGGATATGATTAGAAGTTTATAAAATCATGAGTGGTGTGGAACATGTAAATAGGAAGCGGTTATTTACCCCTTCTAACAGTACTAGAACAAGGGAACACTCCATGAAATTAACTGGCGGCAGATTTAAAATAAATAAGAGAAAGTATTTTTTCACTCAGCGCACAATTAACTTGTGGAACTTACTGCCAGAGGAAGTGGTCAAGGCTGGTAGATTTAAAAAGGAATTGGAGGATAAAATGGCTAGTTGGGACTTGCAGAGCTCGGAGAAGTTATCTTCATAGAATTTTAGGATTGGAGCTAATAAATGGCTGTTAACCAAGTAGGTTTTGGGGATGTAACCTCTTACTGTTGGGGGCTGGAACAACAGGGAATTATTTGGAAAGGGGTAGAGAATAAAACTCAAAATATCATAATGTCTCTATATAAATCTATGGTGCGACCACATCTTGAATATTGTGTAAAATAATATTGTGGTCACCCCATCTCAAAATAGAAGTAGAACTAAAAAAGATACAGAGAAGGGCAATAAAAATGATACTAGGTATGGAATGGCTCCTTTATGAAGAGAGACTTGATAGGTTAGCGCTCTTCAACTTGGAGAAGAGATGGCTAAGAGGGGATATGACAAGTTTATAAAATTACGAGTGGTGTGGAACATGTAAATAGGAATCGATTATTTACCCTCACAAATAGTACTAGAACTAGAGGACACTCCATGAAACTAACTGGTGGCAGATTTAAAACAAATAAAAGCAAGTATTTTACACTCAATGCACAATTAACCCATGAAATTTGTTGCCAGAGGATGTGGTTAAGGCCAGTAGTATAGCTGGGTTCAACAAAGGATTAGATAAATTCTTGGGAGAGTAGTTCTATTAGCAGCTATTAACCAAGTAGTTTTAGGGGATGTAACGTCTTACTGTCAGGAACTGTGAGTGAACAACAGGGAATGAATTGCCCATTGGGACCTGTTGGGTACTTCTTCAGAGAGACAGAAATTGGCCACTGTTGGAGACAGGATGCTGAGCATGATAGACTGTTGGTCTGACCCAGTATGGCACTACTTATGTTCTTATGTTCACCCTCAGTGGAACGCCGGCCACTGAATACTGCACCAACTGCAGTTTCCAAACAGTCATCAGGGGTAGCCTCTCACAGAACACATTGCGGTAGTTTAGCCTTGAGTTTGCCAGGCATGGAAGATGGTGGCCAGGTTCAAATCTGATAAAAATGGTCACAGCCTTCTTACCCAGTGGAGTTGGTAAAAGGCACTCCTGTCCACCGCCGGAATTGCCATCATGCCCGCCCCCCCAGTCTTCTTTTCTCAAGGCTGAACACAACCAATTCTTTCAGCTTTTCTTCATATGACTTGTCCTCCAGTCCCTTCATCATCGTAGTTGCTCTCCTCTGAATCTTCTCCAATTGTCACGGGGACGGGTACTAGGGAGGCAAAGTGGGGGAAGGAACCCGGGAAGGGGAGCTCAGGGAAGAGCCTGTGGGAAAGAGGGACCTCTCAGTGCATCTCCGAGTCCTCCGGGACTGCTCTCATCTTGAGGCCAGGGAGCCTACTTCCGAGAGGGTCTGGCTCATCATCGAGGTCAGAGAGAAGAGCGAGAACCCCACACCAAATACACCAACTGGGAGACTCCCACACAAAAGACAGCCAGGAATAGCATGGAAGGCAGGGAGCTAGGCCAAGCCCACACTACACAAGTTCTCGTGCCTCCTTGAAGGATATCACATGTATATGATATGATAGGGGTTCGACACACACGGCTTAGGAGGGGCCAGGGAGTTGGGCTGAGACACAGTAAGTAAGTAAATAAATTTATTTGCATAGCCTAAGCCATAGCAATAACAATAACAACAATAACAATTACAATACAATACAAAAATACAATACGAAAACCAAAAATACAGATAAAATACCTTATCTATACATACTAGAATAAGATAAATAGCACCAAGATCTGGGCTGAGACACAAGCACGATAACCCTGAGAGGGGTTCAACAGACAAGGGCTATAGGAGGGAGGAGGA
>QEPC01002020.1:911271-942388 GCA_003113815.1 Sphenodon punctatus
TCCGCCTGGTCTAATTAGACGAGACGGAAGTGGCTTAATATGCACATATTACGGCGGAGGCGCATTTTTTAAGTGCGTGAATTAAATATCTCATAATCGAGGTATTAATTCGCGCACTTAAAAAATGCGCCTCCGCCGTAATATGTGCATATTAAGCCACTTCCATCTCGTCTAATTAGACCAGGCGGAATTTTCAAAATATTCGCGCTGCCGACGTGAAACGGACCGCCGCTTGTCTAAAAGCGGCCTAAATCGTCAGTGAAGATGCTGAAGAGGATTGGACTCCACTTGAGAACTTTTCCAAATCTGACACTGTTCCATTAATTATTACTTGCTGAGTGAGGCTTTTCAGCCAATTGTTAACACACCTAATGGTAATCCCATCCAGCCCACATTTTATTGTCTTCCTAATGATAAGTTGCCTAGGGAGGATGGAGGCTCTTCATCGCTGGAGGTTTTTTAAAAAAGGTTGGACAGGCATCTTTCAGGGAAGTTGCAGCTGTATTCATTCTGCATCCAAGCAGGGGGTTGGACTAGATTGTCCTCAAGCTCCCTTTTAACTCTGACATTGTATGGTTCTACAATTCCTTGGATGCAGGTGCTGGAGAAGTTATTATAACATCACACAGATGATATGTTGGGTACTATGCCCAGGACCCTGTAAATTTGGAGCTGTTGCAATCACAGCCATTTTAGTGGAACGTTCTGTTTAGTCAAGTTGTTGCAGAAATTGTCTCAGCCGGCACTGAGTTAACAGCCTGAGTGGGGAGCACTAGGAGCTATCCAAAGGGGTGCCAGCACTGAAAGACATATTTTGGGCCACAGCTGCTGAAGAGGAGCAGCCCACGACCATTCAGGGGAGAGAAGACCTCTCCATGTGGTATTTTGTGAGCTTTTTTAAACACATGAGAATTTGAGAACACATCAAAATTGATGCAATGGCAGGCTGCAAAGTAGGATTGAGTTAATTTTCCTTGCAGAATCTGGATTCTCAGAGAAACTACACATATTCTCAGAGCTGCTCACAGATTTTGGGTTTTATGATTGCAGAATTCAGTGTGTGTGTGTGTGTGTGTGTGTGTGTGTTGAAGAATAAGCGGGGCCCTGAGTATGCTAGGGAAAAGCAGAGTGAGATGCAGTCTACTTCACCTTCCCATCTCACATGCAAGCAGTGTCACCCCCAGCTCCAATCTCCTCCAGTAGGCATTCCAGGAACAGAGAGGTCCTCTCCAAATCTCTCTCCTCCCCATCCCACATATTTCAGGAGAACCTGCCACAACTCAGACCGTGGGAGCATAACAATGGGCTGAGGTCCAATATGACCCTAAGGGAAGCTTTTAGCCTACGAGTCAGTGGCATGAAAGCACAATTGTCTATCCGACTGGCTATTCTTCCCTCCTTTGCACAGGCCCCAGGGTGAGCAACCTGGCTGAGGAGGCTGCAGGGACCACCGGGATGGGAATTCCAAGCCAGGGAAGAGCTGCCTGGGCTTGTCAGTGATTTCTGGCAAAACTGTCTGAGCCTACAAAAGATGGAGTGGAAAATGTACAAACCCTGGGAAACCTGCAGAAAGCCCTAGGTAAAAATTCAAATGAGCGATTATACAATGATTAATTGTTCTTTAATAACATGCAAGCACTGCCATAAAATGGATGGGAAGTCAATCAAAGAGAACGGAACTGTACTGGAGATGGTTCTAACACAAATAAAGGTGGGCAGAGAGGAGAAGTCCCCTCCCCTGAATTTGGGGCTCCAGCAGAACTGTAGCAAAACTCTGATTGATTTGGGGGTGGGAGGCTAGAGAATGTCCTAAGGGAGGCAAGTATTCTGTGTGTATCATATTACTGAAATGCAACAGGTACATCACTAGCTCACTTAAGTACAGGAAGATGCTTAACAAATTTGAAGATTTGAAGATAGGAACAATGTGCCATGGGCAGTGAAGGTGCACACTGCCTGCCCTAGATCAAGAGCAGGACAACCTGGGACTTCAGTCACTTCCCTGGGCTCAGGCCCAGGCAGCAGCTCATAAAATTGCAGTCACCCTTAAAGCCCACCCTGTGTAGTTGAGGGGCAGCCTCATTCACAGGTCTGTGACTCCTTGTGCCAAACCTCTTTGCTTTAGATAACTTAAGAATTGCTTCTCAGCAGAGGTTGGAATAGGGGCCAATGGGTATTTTCAGACGTTACGAGATCACAGTGAATCTGCACAGGGTGAAAGTGATCCCGTAACGTCTGATGGGGGGAATGGAAGTTCCCCCCAGATGTTCACCCCCGTGAATCACGGGGGGGAATCAGATTCACCACGCGATCGGAGGTCCTGCCCGGACCATCCCCGATCGCGTGATGAATGAGATTCCCGCCGTGATGAAGGGGACAGTAACGTCTGTACCCTGACCACGGCCAGGAATCCGCAGCGGGATTCCAGTCCGTGGTCAATGCCGGGGGGGAGGGCACCCGCCTGTCTCCTGGAGGGCGGGCGGCCGGGGCAGCGTGGGGGGGCGGGGCTGTGCGGCCGCACATTGCACTGCACAGCCCCGCCCCCTCCCCGGATTCCCCACCGGGATCGGCCACCGCATCTGTTAGCCTGTGACGCGGTGGCCCCGGCGGGGAATCAAAGGGGTGTTTCCAATCGGCCCCGTCACGTCTGAAAATACCCCATGTCTCCCTCTCCCACCAGATCATTCTCTTGGCTATGGGTTTAAGTTGCCACATAAAAATTTCAAAACTAAGGGACTGTGTGGAGTCATGGGGTGTCTGAAACAGGGATGTGTTTGGTTCTATGGAGCTGTGTGACTCTAAAATAAGGGGCATCCATTCTCTTCTAAGAGCTGTGGGTCTCTGAAATAAGGGACGTCTCTTCTATTCTATGGAGCTTTGGGGTTCGGACACTCACTATGATCTAGGATGCTGTGGAGCCCCAATATAGGGGAAGATCGCTATGTTCTATGGAGCTCTGAAATAAGGGCTGCTCCCTGCCTCCCTTAAATAAGGGACATCTGGCAACCTCAGGGTGGAGTGAGTTGTAAGTCACACTAAAGGGTTGCAGTCCAGAAAGGCAGTTAATCAAGTGCTTGGGAATAATCCCAGCCCTGTTCAGCCGAGCACTTGAAACAAGTGCTTAAATGCTTTTGCTGAATTGGGGCCCAAATGATAAAAATTAAACTAGCTTGACACAGCTTTTCCAGCTTACCTAATCAAAGGTTTCATGTGTAAAGCCCAGCAGTGTTCCCCATATATTTCACGCCCAGGAAACATCAATCACTGTTAGAACGTAGATCCTATCCCTCACCTTCTGGGGAGGAGGGATGCCTCTCGGAGAACGGAATAGAAAGGAAAGCCCGTTGGGAACTGGTTGAACAGGCTGGGCCAGACTCTCAGCACATGCTAACAGGCAGCAGAGAAAGCTTTGTGAGCATGCACACATCCTTTAAAAAAAAATGCAGTGCCCCCTCCCACTGCCTGTTCCCTGCTTTAGAGAGAGAAACACACTTTTCCCACACACAACTAAGAACTAGGAAAAGCCAAAATCTGTCTTTTGCTGTGCAGAGTCCCAGTAATGTGGTATACTCACTGTATTAATAGCCCTCCCATCCAATAGAATCCATGAAATTTAAATGAATAATAACAACAACCCTGTCTAGCATTTATAGAGAGCTTTGTGTCCCAGGATTTCAGATTGTTCAGCAAGTAAAGCAGCATTAGCCCCACATTACACAAATGGGGAAAATGAGGCAAGAGCCTTTTCCAAAGTATGTACAATGAGGTCAATGGCAGATCAAGCAACAGAATCAGATCTCCAGTCTCCTTTTGCATTACCCTATCCAGGGCACTCTCATCGTAAAGACAGACAGGCTGATCCTAAGCCCCACAGACATGAGTGCAGGCCATGCACAATGCACGCATACATGTGCATGCAGACTGCATGCACCCACATCACGAGGACTGTGACGCGTGCGCAAATCACACAGAAACCAAGCGCCAGCCACACACATGAATTCTGGACTGCACTTCACACTTCCCCCAGTCTCAGCTGAGGTGGAACATGGTAACGCTTCACACAACATGACAATGCAGAGCGTTTAGGACAGATAGCAAAGAACCACTTAGCCAAGTGAGGAGTTATTGGTGGGAAGAATGTAATTACCCAGAAGGCATCAGACCAATCTTAGAAGTAGTAGCTAAAAAGACAAGTACACTCACAAAACCTATTTGTAGTCTCTGGTATATGCTTAAGACCATGTATGAAGAGAGCTGAGCGAATCCTTTGACTGTACCTACTGGTAAACCCTGAAATCAGAGCAATTAGCACAACCCACGGTCCGCGATCCAAGACATACGAGGACTTTTCCGACTTCATGATTGCCACCTGTCTTTCAGCCTTTGGTGGTATTGTTTTTGATGTCAGGACAGATCTCCCATGGCTATCCAGTACAAGCCAGTTGAGTGTTTTTGCGAATCACACCACAAGAAGCAAGGAACCACACAGACCACAAACCCAAGGTCGGCCAGGGTTTTCACTTCTCGAGAGAACTGGGTTACAACAGGATTCTCCAGCAAAAAACACTGTATATTTAGAAATGCCCTTCACTCTTGGGCCCTGGCTGCCAAAATCTCCAGTCATTTACAGCAGTCAGTGTAACTTGGTTGTAAATGCCCAAGTCTCACTTTGTGTTGGCGTAAGAGACTATGCAAGGTGAAATATAATTGAGAACAAGACCTTCCATGCTTAGGCAGGGCCAGCATGAAGGATTGTCTGTGGCTGGATTTTTCAAAGGGGCCCAAGGGAATCAGACACCCAACTTCCATTCCAATCAGCCCCTTTGGAGGATGCCAGCTGGAATTCTTGTTGCAAGAACAACAGTAAAGACAATTTAGAAATGAAAAAGTCTGTGCAGGTCACCTGCCTTTGGAGGGGCTACCTTGGAAATCCCATAATACCAAATGAAGGGCCACCAGGATTAGAAGCACATTCCCCATTCACTGACGTCTAAGGCAAGATTCTCCACTGGTGTAAATGGACATAGATCCACTGTAGTAGACAGAGCTGCAGAGATTTGAAGCAGCAAAGTGACTGGCACCTGGATCAGGAGGGTGGAGAGGTATTTTAAAGAGTCATGATATCTGTGCAGCTGATTCTTAGAGAGAGACAGACTCTCCAATTATAAATGGGTAGATTTCAAAACGACTTAATTCCCCCTAGCTTTCATTGAGAGTTGGGTACCGATTGGGCTCTTCCCTGAATGTGCCTGAAACACATTTCAGGCAGGAATACAAATTCCTACACGTTCACCGGTTGGGCACTCACTCTTTGGTGCAGCCACATGAGACACCTGCCACTCCCTGAGCAAATGAGCCATGGGATGCAGTGGCTCATGTATCCAGGGGCTGCCAGCTGTTCCCCTTGTGCTGGGGTGGGGCGAACATCTGCTCACTCCGTGAAGCGTCCTCGGAGAAGTCCCAAGGATGCATCGCGGAGCACCCTTACCCCCGTGTGGCCAGGCGCACTTGCCACACCACGCTTGGGGCAACCCTGTGAAAGATGGGTGCTAGTGCCTGTTGCTCGCAGTCATGTCACAGCCAGGGTGGACTCCTGAGTCCCCGGGCTGCTGGGGCAAGGGGGAGCCCACTCCCCACCCCGACAAACAGCCGATCAGGGAGGGAACCTCAGAGAAGCAGGCTCTTCCTGGGCTCCTCTTCCCCATCAACTGTCAGGCAGGGGAGAGCACGCGCCCTCCTCTGCTTCTCCCCCCACAAGCTGCTCATGTACCCGGTTCTCTGAACTGGCCCCACAGTATGGCGGGGCTATTTGCCTGCCACAGGGCAGCTCAGGGATTGGGCCAGCCCTGTACATCTGGCTGCACCCTTAATCTTTACCTGGATCATCTTCCTCTGTCAAGTATCCACTCAGCATCATCAGCTGCTTCATTTTCTCTTTGGAGATCTTCAGGTACTTGTCACAGTTACACACCTGGCCAGAGAGAGAGAAAGAGAGAAAAGATAAGTGACCGTAGACCATTGGAGGCATCTTCTGTCTGAGGATCTCCAAGCACTTTGCAAACATACAGTCAGCTTCCAGGCTCCTAGCGAAACTAACTGGTCAGTTATCGCCATCGCTAGAGAGAAAGACAGAAATGAGTCACCCAAGGCCAAAGAGGACACAGCCACAGGAGAACTCTTCTCTGGCCTGTACTCTCTGTTGTGGGAGCTTGCATTGGTGCATTTAAATTGTTCCCACATTCTCTCCCCAGCTTCAAAATTGAATGTGGCTGAATATTGCTGTGGTGGATAATAGGTTTCCCATTATTATGCGTTTTGGGGATCTTTTTTGTTTTTTTTAATCGACAAGACACTGTCCTGAACAGGAGGTCAGTGGGGAGTCCCTGAGGGGAAAATAATCTTCATTCCCCTCCTGCAGCAATTAAGGCTGACTGATATGCAAATTCATCACTTCATATTGTAGCGGAAATGAAGAACATGGATTTAGCACAAATATCAAACCTTACTTTTCCAGCTTAACTTTTGGGACTTGAGCCACATTACTTTCGGTGTATCTTGTGATCTAAACCTTGCACACATTCAAAATTAAGGCGGGTATGGGGTTTTTCTGTGCTAAACATCTTGTATGAACGCTGTCAGACTCGCGGCCGCACTCGCGCTTGTTTTGAAAAAATGCTGGGAGCCGGGATCAGACGATACACTCCCAGCAATCATGCGCCCGGAAGAGGGACGCGCATGCTTTTCCGGCTGCGTTTGACTGGGTTGAAAACCTGGTCAAATCACGGCCGGAAAAGCATGCACCTCCCCCTTCTGGGCGCGCGAGTGCCGGGAGTGTATCGTCTGATCCCGGCTCCCAGCATTTTTTCAAAACAAGCGCGAGCGCGATCGTCTAAAAACGGCCAGAGAGGCAGTGGCAGAGTTAGGGACTAGGCAGGGATCTCCAGACTCCCCAGTGGTAACCTGGAAAAAAGTTACACAATCATGCACGGGAAAGTAAGTACTTTCTACCTGCAACTCATCTTGCCTGCAATCACCTTGCAATCGGATGACACCATTCTTAACTACTCGCTTCTTGCACAACAAGGTGTAGAAACCGCATGGGTGCATCTGAGTCCAAATAACAGTGTTTACAGTCAGGCAGTGCCAGCTATATGCGTGCTCTCTGCTGGAGCAATCCTTGCCTGTGTCTGCCCATAACTACAAGGAGAGCTCCCCCAGAGAGCTTACAGGCTTCTTCAGGAGCTACATTCATCAGCAATGCCTGTAAGGATGCCACAGCTAGAGTTACCTAGAGCTATGGGCATAAAAACAGGGGACACTTTCCCCATGATTGGGGTGCAGTCCCCTCCTTAATTCTGTCCCCCTGCACACTTTTTGGACTATGCCACCCTTCTTGTTTGTAGTACTCAAATGCCCCTGCCGCACCCATGGACCTTGCCCCCCTCTCACTTGCCATCCTGCCCTTGCCTCTCTGTCTCTCCTCTGTGCAACCTCCACTTACCCCCTCCCTCTCTCTCTCGGGCCCTTTGCACACGGGCTGTGGCACGGGCAGTCTGTGTGCCATGGTCCGTGTGCGCTGGGTGGGCAGGAAGTTCTGACGGGCGCACACCGACCTCCCCGCACCGCTACCCATCACCCATGAACAGAGGCACCTCCGTTTTGGGGGATGGGTGTAGACCTGCGCACACACACGCACGCTCCACCCAGCTGCAGCATGGTTCAAACGAGACTCACTCATGCATGAACATCCAGATTTCTGGGTGTTCATGTGTGGGTGCCGTCCGTGTGAAAAGGGCCTTGATCCCTGTTCTGCCGTTCCTCCAGTGCCACACTTCACACATCTCTGTTGTTGCCAATGAGACTGTAACTTTCCTCAGAGCAGATGAGCTGGGACTGCTGGAGACATTGGTGCCAACTTTCCTGCTTCTTGAATGGGAATTTTGAGTGGTGGCTGCAGCATCAATATCAGAATTCATGTTCTAGAAGTGGGCAGGGCTGCACTCTTTTAGGAAAATTCCCCAGTTTGGCACCTTCACCCCTTGTCATGCCCCCCTCACCCCTTCACAAGGATTACATTCCATGCTCCTATGGGAGGCCCACTTCCCTCTGGAAGGCACACCGGTCTACAGATGTTTCAAGGCCCTCGTGCTCATTTCTCTAGGACCCAATGAGTGAGGTTTGCGTGTGAGATCAGGGAGGGGTTCCTATGGGACAGGTTCCACTCTAGCTAGTAGTTCACAACTTTCAAATCCCCCCCCACATACCATCTGTGATTCATTTTGCAACCCTCCTTGATGGTTTGAACTCTGGGCCAAAGTCAAAAGGGAGGAAAAAAGCTGCCTGGCTTTATTGTGCAATACTCCCAGAACGAACAATGTTAATTATGATGCTCATTAAAAGCCCATAATAAGACTTATTCATTAAGGGCCCATAACGTGGCAGGGAAAAACCATTGGCAGCCTCTGAGAACCTCCTCATTCTCTGAGCAAGCGAAAGTCTTTCACAGCCAGCGGGCTCAAAACGGTCAAGGCAGATTGATACCTGCTGGTTGGTTACCAGCAGGGCCCCGTGAAAACCGCGCTGCCGCCATGTGTTTTGGGGGGTGGGTGGGTTAGGAGCTGTGCCCTCTGCTTTGCCATGCGTTTTGGGGGTGGGGTTAGGAGCTGTGCCCTCTGTTTTGCCATGCGTTTTGGGGGTGGGGTTAGGAGCTGTGCCCTCTGCTTTGCCATGTGTTGGGGGGGGGTTGCCTTATATTTGAAATACCCATACACAGAAAAAAATTATAAGCAGATTTTTTTATTAATTGGTACAAGGAAATGGATTGCCATCTGACAGGTTTAATTTTACTAGACTTGTTTTGTAACTTTATTGGGTCGCAGAATTTTGGGTCGCAGAATTTTCAAGTTTGGGTTGCAGAATTTTTGGGGAAAAATTGCAGAAGAATCGGGGCCCTGGTTACCAGTGATGTAGCTTGCTCGGTTATGCTCTGGCAGATGCCACAGAACACCAGGCCGTCTATGCACATCACAAGATCCCAGGAGAGTGAATTACAGCCTCCAAGCCCCCTCTTCCTCTCTGTCCACTTCAGATTAATACTGCAAAGGGCTGAAACTGTATTGAGGGGTGATAAAGGGCTGAGGCTACAGTTTGCAATCTGTGGGACTATTCCAGAGTAAGTGGTTTGAGGACTGCAGTCTGGAAACTTGTGTTGCACAGAAAATCCCATCTCTCTTGGGCAGCAAAGGGGCCAGATTTTCAAACTTGCTCAGTCTCCAGTGCCCCATTGAAATCAATGAAATAAAACCGGTACCGGTATACCGGATTTAATCCGGGAATCCGGTTCTTTGAGAACCAGAAACCGGTAAATCCGGTATCCGGTATTTACCCCGGGGTCCCACCCCACTCTGCACCCTCCAGAAACAGGTTTCATGTGTCAGTTCCCTGAGAACCGAAGCAACCGAAACAGTTCATTATTTTTGAAAATAGAGGCTTCTCTCTCTAAAGTCACACTCCTCAAACCGCTTACCTCAGAGGCGCTCCACTGGAATTCATCAGAGTCAAGTGCTTTGAGGATTTTAGCCAAGTGAAGTGAGATCGGCACAGTTTATCCCTCTAAATTCCCAATCCCCACCCCAATCCCCCCACAAATGCTAGTGGTTCCAGCCACTCCCTTAAGGAAATTCAAATACTGGGGGGAGCAGAGTGGCACAGGAGACAGTCCACTCCTTAATTTCAGCCTTTTATTACCTCACCTCCCTCAGTGGTGACCATGCCAGGCATAAATTATAGGGCAGGGGAGGGGGGGGCTGCCACCTGTGCCCCAAGTTCAGAGGAAGGAATGTGTCCCTTCTCCCCCCGTTTTACACTCACAGTCACTGCATGTGAACAGTATTCTGTGCATAGCCAATCTCCTCTGCTGCTTGTGGGAGTTTCCAAAACTATAACTGCAGAAACAGGCTGGGAGTCTCAGGGCAGGGGCAGGTGTGAGACCTAAAACAAGGTAAAACTTGATTTGAAAAATAAATGATTTGTTTCTAAGCAAGCAGCATGAAAGGCGAGCAGCTAGGGAGCAGCATCCATTCCTTAGCTGAGAGAGCTACCTATGTAGGGCCTGGCCCCAAGGCTCTTGAAGGCACTGAGTTCAAGGGGCCCCGAGTAGGGTGGCCAGATATGCAATTTGTATTATATTTATTTATTTAATTTCATTACATTTCTACCCCGCACCTTCCTGCTCACAGAGCACTTGGACACTTATGAGAAATACATGTTCCAGTGCAGCCCTGTATTTCTCATAAGTGTCCTCTAAAATTTGCATATTAGGCCACCCTAGCCCCAAGCCAGGTCTGGCTGTGGCACACTAGTGTAAATCTGCAGCGATGTCACAGGTTGGTAAATCCAATCCCAAATTCCGTGCAGCTGTGCATATGCAAAGCCGCATGCCAGTAAGTCACGCGGATCCCTACTGCGGGCCAATGGAGCTCCCTACGGGCCAATGGAGCTCCCTACGGGCCAATGGAGCTCCGTGGATCTGCACGTGTGCAGAATCCACACGGTTTCGGATCAGGCAGACTGACAGACCCCCTGTCTGCAATACCTATTTACACGTTCTTTATCCAAGGGCAGTTAGTTAGTGTGTGCTGGCTTAATCCACGGGTAAAGTACCACCCATTCTCCCAAAGGAGTACTTTGCCCCAGGAGTAAATGACCCCACCTGGGTACAGTAACTGTTTGTGTGGCTGCTCTCATTGAATTCTAGTCCCCAGGAGGTAATTTAGCCCCAAATAAGAACTGCCACATGAATGGTTTTATTCCAGGGGTAGCCTCCCATAGGGATGAATGGCCATCTTAGTGCAAGAAGGGCAATGCCATTATGGATTATATTAACAGAAGAATCGTATAATCCAAGATGCAGGAAGTGATAGTGCCCCTGCACTAAGCACTGCTCAGACCTCTCTTAGAACACTGTGTTCAGCTCTGGGCTCCTCATTCAAGAAGCAGGTTGACAAACTGGAAAGGATTCAGAGGAGAGCAATGAAGATGATCGAGGGTCTGGAATACAAGTCCTATGAGGAAAGGCTGACAGCACCAGACATGTTTAGCCTAGAGAAAAAAAGATAAAAGGGGGACATGCTGACAGTTTTCAAATATTTAAAAGGACACCATAAAAAGATGGAGGATGTTTGTTCTCCATTGCTACGGGGGAGAGGACAAGAAGCAAAGGGTTTAAATGACAGGGGAGGTGCAGGTGAAATAGGAGGGGAAACTTCTGTCAGGGCAGTTCAACAGTGGAACTCCTTCCCTGGAAGTTTTCAAGAAAGGACTAGACAGGAATCAGCCAGGGATGCTTTAGCCACAAGGTAGTGGTCTCCAACTTGTAGTTCATAAGAAAGAAAGAAAGTAAAGGTTAAAATGCCCTAGGCACTGCTGTGTGCTGCCATGGATGCACTGCTACATCATTTGCCAAGTTTCACCATTCTGCCTAGAGCGGCTTACTATGAATATTGAACTCTGAAAGTGGCTCCCAACCACAAAAAGGTCGGGAACCACTGGTATAAAGTGTCCTTCCTCAGGGAAGGAGGTTGGACTAGATGAAGCTAAAGATCTGTTCTAACACTTTAGTTCTATGATCCGATAGTTACTCTGGGAGGGAGTTGTTCAATTGCAATCAATAAGGCAACTCTGGAATAACTGCTTTGAGAATTAATCTGAAGAGTAACAACAGTGCAAGGTGATGGGAGGGGATTAGCTCTTCCCCACTAGCCCTCAAGCCTCAAAGTAAGGGGTGTTTCATGTGAGCACTGCAGGCCCTAAGTGAGCAAACAACACATTAAAGATGAACAGTTATTTGCTTGAATGTGCGCACATGCACACACACTCCTGACGCAGAAATATCCACACCTAACCCTAAGCAGCGTGCAGTGCACTGCAGTGCAGTGCAGAGCTCTCTCCAGTCAGCAAAGTAACTCATTAGCTGGGCACTCTGGGGGAAAAAAAGTAATAAAATCCAGCTTGTTAAGTGACTACGGCTGTAAAAGGCACCTCTCTGCAACTCTCTCCAGTTGTGCTTCAGGCACAACCCTAGACAGTGAGTAAAAGCAAAAGCCTCAGCGCCGGCTGTAGTCAGGCCCAAAAACAGGGTGGTCAGATATGCACATTTTAGAGGACATTTATGAGAAATAGAGGTTGCAGGGCTGCACTGTCTCCAATGCAGTCCTGCAACCTGTATTTCTCATGTATCCTCTAAAATGTGCATATCTGGCCACCCTAGAAGAACTACTCATGGCATCTGCGTACTAGGTGCTGCAGGGAACGGGCCTGGCTTTCTGCACAGCCACTTTCATCCAGCCCCGAACTCATTGCCACTGTGCAACAGAGCAAAATGTGCACCCTACAGAATCAAATCCTTCCCCTCGGCAATTCTGGTGAACAATCCCCATAATTTGTTGTGCAGTAATCAGGGAGATGCCCCCAGCCACTCTGAATTACAAGGTCTGAAGCTGAACCCCTTACTGCCAGAGCAGCTCTCCTACGATGTTCCTTCCAAGAACCAGTATAATGAAAATATAAACCTAAGTAGTTGAAAGATTTAACCTGCTCAAGGAGGTGACCATCTAGATCCCATCTATAAAGCTTTTTTGGCCAAGACTTAGCAAAAACCATTACTTTGGACTTGGAGTAGTTGATCTAAAGATGATTAGTAGCACAGTAAGATGAAAGCTCCGCAGCGAAGGAGTGAAATGGCAAACATGGGAAATCCCGTAGCAGGGGCTCAATAGATGCGTCAGACTAGGTGGCAGCTGTCACTGCTCTGACTATGGCAACCCTAGGTTCTTCTAGTCAGGCTGCTGTGCACACAGCACTCCTGATCCATATCGACTGATGATGTTCCAGGCAGATTGAGAAGGGCTACCACCCTTGGGAATCAGCTATTTGAGAGCAAGATTATTTTACTATGAAACGGCTGAACTGTGGGGATCCTGGTCCTTCTGCAGCAGCCCTGGCCTCCACTCCATCCACAGTTTGAAAAGTGTTGGGTTTTCCAGGGGAGTAAAAACAGCTTAGACTGCAAGGGGGAGAGCTTCAGCCTCCTTGACCCATTAAAGTGTTACCCTTTAAGCCTCCCCACCACAGCACTCACCACCGCATGATCACTTTAAAACAAAGGCCTCGCTCCCCATCTCTCTCTGACAGGGGTGCAGCTATAACAGGGGCAGGTGGTGTGGCTGCACAGGGGGCCATGAGGCTGAGGGCCCACACTCCCTGGCACAGCTGTGTCCCCTGCTATTAGGAGAGGGACATGCAAGCCCCATCTTCTGCATCAGGGTCCATTCCAACCTAGCTATGGCCCTGTTCTCTGACACACACACAATTGCACCATCCACTAATCGGGAGTTTACCCTACAGGAGTGGGAGGGGTGGCAATCTTTTTGCAGCCCCCACAACAGAGACTGAGGTAGAGATGTGGTGATTGCTGTCACCATTGGGGTGTGTGTGTGTGCGCTGTAATTAAGAACATAGGAAATGCCAGACTGCCCACAGGTCAGATAGTGATCCATTTAGCCCAGTATCTCGACTCTGACAGTGGCAGCTTTGGTTGCTTTCGAGAAGTGCACAGCAGGTCCTAATGGAGTGTGATCCATTCCCTGACACTCACTCCCAGCCCCTGATAATCAGAGGGCTTGTCCCTTGACTAGCCCATTTATGGAGCTATTCTCTAAGAACTTATCTAAACCTTTTTTGAACCCATTTATGCTATTAGATTTTCTGACTAGTTCCAGAGAACTGGACATTGAATGAAATTGTACATTGAATGAAAAAAACATTTCCTTTCATTTGTTTTGACCCTGTTGCCAGTTAATTTCATAGGGTGTCCCCTATTATGGAAGGTACTGTGTCTCAAACTCAGGAGATGGGGCACGTTCCCTTTATCCTCCACTCCTCCCAGACTTTTAACCCATGCCTTTAATTGAGGAATTTACCAGACCCCATTACCAGAGCATCTGAGCACGTGACAGCATTTGGTCTTTTTATCCTCACTGCACTCCTGTGACATATGAAAAAAACGTTATATAGATGGGGAGACTAAAGACTTTCTCAAGGTCATATGGGAAATCTGTGGCAGAGGAAGAAACTGAACCCAGGCTAAGGCTCTAACCACTGTGATGACCTAAACACCAAACATCTCAGAGATGGATATGTCATAGTGCCCATGCCCAGCGAGAGAAAAGTCTGTGCCACGTGGGAAATTGCTGCAACTTCCTGATGGTAAATCCCCACCGATAGGAATGTTTAGTCCAAAGGACTGTATTGGTGCAACAGAAAACAAAGATCTCTCTCTCTCTTTTTCTTTCTTTTTAAAGATGCAGTCAATGACACAAGGATACCATGAGACCAGCTCAGGGAAACCAAGCTGCGAGAAGCTGGATCCTCAGCCAAACCATATCTTCCTAGGAGTCAAACTAAGACAGGGTTAAATTATAATGTTGGGAGGTTATCGGCTGGGATCTATGGGGTTTTTCTGTCTTGAACAAACAAGGACCTGAGATCTCATGATTGTCCCACTTCCCTTTGCTTGCCACGGCTGCATTTCAACACTGCCACTAAGGCCGTTTTCAGACGTGCAGTGGGGATCAGGCGCGGGAGCGGCGAAACAGCCGCGGCGCTATTCTAGACGAACCGGAAGCGGAAGTTGTGCGCGTGATCCGGGGCCGCGCATTCTTTGCCGACCGAGAACGAACCGGCCTGCTTTCTCTGGGGTGACATACGCGGCCGGAAAAGAATGCGCGGCCCCGGATCACACGCACAACTTCCGCTTTCGGTTCGTCTAGAATAGCGCCGCGGCTGTTTCGCCGCTCCCGCGCCTGATCCAAGTGCACGTCTAAAACCGGCCTTAGAGGGCTTAGAGGAACTCAGCAATGCTTCAGGGTGACTGGCTGCCATGGCAGGGCTGGAGTGGGAATGACTGATAGGAACACACTGGAAGAGATCAGATCAAAACTGGTGCAATGCTTGGGGCACAGAAAAGGAGAGGAGACCATTCTTTTTCTCTTTCCTAGTAGGGCTTATGGAAATCTGCAGTTTCCTAAACAAGGGCCTCAGCTCTGAGAACTCTAGTACTCACCTTGCTCACTCTGATCCCCACAGATATGACACTAAGCTCAATTTACACATGCATTCTCCCACTGATAGGGGAGCAACTCACCTCCTATTTCCATCAAGGTTCCCATCACGGCTAAGGTGTGTTTTCATGAGCACGCCAGAACTGGAGTTTTTACTCCAGAGGAGCACCTCCACAGCAACTACCCCCCAACCCCCTGGTCTCAAATGCAGGAGAATAAGATATTAGCTATTCTCCTCCCCCTGATCGAGCTCTGTGTGTGTGTCTGTGTGTGTGTGTGTGTGTGCGCGCGCACGCGCGTGCGCCTTGATGGGAATAGGAGAAGGTGAATTGCTCCCCTATCAGTGGGAGAATGCATGTGTAAATTGACCTGAGTGTCATATCTGTGGGGATCAGAGTGAGCAAGGGGAGTACTAGAGTTCTCAGAGATGGGGTCCTTGTTTAGGAAACCGTAGATTTCCATCCTCCCCTAATCCCCTTGTAGGGGTGTGTGTGTATATATTCTCCACTCACAGTACACAGGAACATGACACTCAAGTGAGTGCCTCTTTCCTCAGTTTGAAAAGGAAAATATCATCCTCACTGTAACAAATTTAAAGCAAATTTGGAAGCAGCTACCTCTAAATAAGAGCTCACGTGAGCTCTTACTTAGGAGCGAGGCCTTTGCAGTGACAGGGGAAGAGACCCCATTGTAGGGAAGCACCATGGCTTTCTTATCAAGCACATTTCCCAAATGCTGATTTCCCTCCCTGGTGACCCCGGCTGAGGCAAGGTCTCTGTTGCTGGTCTCCTCCAAGGAGCAGAAAGTTTCTCTCCAGAGCAAGAGCCACAAACAAGGCTGGGAAGGAAAAAGAAAAGCAAAAGGGAGCTGATCTCCAAGTTACCTGGGACCTATTCTCTGTTCTTGGGTGTCTTGCAAGATTAGGATGTCTGGCAGGGAAGGTGTCTTATACATTTTATTGGATTATGACACAGCAGCCAAAGGAGAACTGTTTGAGTTTGAGTTCAGTTCTTTCCCTTCCTTGTCACATGAGCCTAGTTCTAATACTTGCCCAATGCTGCCTCCTTCACTGAACTGCTGTCCAGCGCCTTTTAAAGGAAATCACTTTTGTTTTTACTAGCTAAGGACCTTAGCTAATAAAATCAAGGGCAGGGACGTGTTCCCTGCATTTTCCCCACTAGCCGGTAATAAGGAAAACGAGGAGCAATAAATTAGTGGCAGACATAGGTCACTCAGGAGACCCTGAACGGCCTTCAAGTACTATAGAGAGGGATGATTCTGACAGGACATAGACTGCTGGATTGACATAGGCCCTTCTCTGTGCTTTTGCAAAGCGCTGTCTCTTCCCCAGAGACCTCTCAGGGCCAGCAAAACAAACACAAAGATATCCTGAGGGGAGAGTCCTGCACAGAGGGGGATGAGAGAAGAGTGTGGGAGGCTCTTTTGGGGGTGATGTGATGAAAGTGGAGAAAGAGAGTGCGGAGAGACAAGAAGACAAGACAAAAAGAGGAGGAAGGTTATATGTCTGGGGAAATCCCCAGACTCCTGGGCTGCTGCTTTTAAACGTGCATGGCAAACACGCTGCATAAATGTTGAGGTATTTAATTTGCAGCTTTAATGCGCAAAATGTCATGTCTAAATCCCACACACGGCATATTTACACGCAGCATGATTTTATGCAGCATGTTTGCTGTGCACGTCTAAAAGCAGTCTAAGCTTTATCCACTGGATCATCCTGACACTAATGCCGTCACCTACTGGAAGTAGTAAAACCAATGGCTGCGATCCAGAAACCACTTACCACCGAGTAGTCCCATTGAAGCCTGTAGAGACTACTCTGGAGCAAGCAGTTTGTGGATCATGGCCAAAGAGTCTAAGGGCTGGATAAAGTCTTTTTTCTCTCATGCCCCAAGAAGAAACTGGACCTTCTGCTGTGCCAACCCAGGGGATAGTCTACTTGCTGGCACGCTGCGCATGCTCCATTTCAAATTGGGATGGCACAAAAATTAGAATTTCCAAACAAAGCCTGTGCCCATGTGCCAGTCTGCACAGCCAAGAGTTCCCAGAGATATAGGGGGTGCAAGGGCTCCCCTCACAGCTCCTTGCGGTGGGTGCCTCTTGCAGCAGCTGCAGGCATGTGGTGTCAGGCCACGTGCAGCGCGCCTGCAGCACTCCAGGCCACTGATCCTCCTTCCTGATCCCTGCATTCCCTCCTCCCTTGTCCTCTATAGCAAGGGCAAAGGGTAGAGGGGGAGTTCCTGGGGCAGACAGTGTCCTGCTGGGACAAGTTCTCACAGAACTAGAATGGGGCAGCAGACCTGGGCTGCCTGACTCCATGAACCCCACTGAGAAGCAACCTAGGTTGAACTTAGAGGAGAAGACTGTCCAACACCTGCATCCTGCTCTGGAAGGAGCTCAGCTCCCACTCTGCCTGAACAGGCCACTTCTGGGGGCAAGAGGGGAGATTCCAGTTCTATTTTGCCTCTGCTCCACTGGCCCTTTCCCCCTTCAGCTGCAGAAGGAAGCCAAAGGCTCAGGCTTGCTGGACTTGTCCCAACCAAGCAGCAGCTGCCTAGGCTCTTCCCCACCAAGCCCCAAGGCTCCTGTGAGACAGAAGTGACAGCACCGACAGCAGCGGGTCTGTGCTGGCAGGGGACAAAGCAGCTCTGCTGCAGGTGGGCAGAGTGGGTGCTGCCAGGCAAACCCCATATGCCATTCTGCTCCCTCACTACAGGCAGGGGTGACACAGGAAGTGGCCACAATCCTCCTCTGCAAGGCCTCTCCTTCTGCCTGTCCCACTGAAGCCCTTCTCTCCTGATTTGCCCCAGTAGGTGAAAGGTGGGCACAACAAACAGACAGACAGGAAGCCACTTAGCAGCCAAGTCAATTACTCAGAATATGGATTCCAATTAGGGGGGGAAAAAAAATCACACAAGCTGTTTTAATGTCCTGCCAAAAAGAGAGGAAGGAACTGAAAAACTCGGGCAATGTGCTGCTCCAAACCCAGCCCCAAGAACAGTGTGCTGGCCAGTTCGTCCCACGGGCTCAGCACAAGGCCCTCGGCCCTACTGGGGCTGGGAGGCAGCTGTGACCACCTTGTCAAGCTCAACCTTGCTAACAGGGTTATTTTTATAGAGCGTAGGGCGAGGGGGAAAATGAGCCACTGCTGGGAAAAGCCTGATTTTCTTTCTTCTCCAAGGCCTGTTGTTTCCCCTGAACCTGTCATGTCAGGATTTTAAAAAGCAATCAAAAAACCCACGGCAGAGAAAAGGTGGCGCAGAGATAATTAAGGCCAAAATTCATGGGAACATTCTTCAGACCTTAATGAGGATGACACAGCTCACACGAGATCTGCAGTTCCTATGGGAAAATAGTCAGAGGGGCTGAGGCAGCTGAGACGAGGGCCTGTCTATGTAACTTCGCCACCAATAGGGCAGGACAGGCTGCATTTGGCAGGACAGCACTTTGGCAGGTGAGACTGCAGGAAACGGAGAGATGTCTCCTAACCTTGGAGCAGCAGGGACAGGCTGTCAATCAGAGCTGTCAGAAATAATTGCTATGTGTGCCAGACACTGCACTGGGAAGGAGAGCAACCCAGACCCAGAAACAAGCTGCTTGGTTTCCTCATAGCACAGACACCTGCTAAAGCTTGCAGCTGCTTCTGCAAGAGCTGGGGAGAGAAGACTGCTCCCCTTGCTATAGCATGGGCATTTCTACACGCTAGCCACCCCTGTGGCAAGGGAATGGAGAGCAACACGTGTGGATGCATCCACTGCCCTAGCCTAGGGAAGAGGTTGTAGGGTCTCCTCCAGTGCTTCTGTCAACAGTTCCCTCTCCCAGTGCCTGGTGCACTCTCAGCTGGGAAAGAGAATTGGGATGCTGTTGGCAGACTGGGCTCAGTGATTCAGAAAGGGGGCTCCCTGCTAATGTGCTGATTGGTGAGGAACAGGGAACTTCCCCCTACACTGATTCACTGCAAGGGGTGACAGCAACAGAGAAGACCAGCCCCTCCCTGCTACACCCATAAGGGCAGTGTATGGACCCCAAGCTGGGCCTGCAGCGCCACATTTTTCTAAAGTCACAGACAGTTTGTGAGATCACCATTCCTGTACACACAAGCCAAGAATACAAAGGGGCTGCCATTGTGTGTGGAAGCACCCAAGGCAACCTGCACCCTGCAACCCCAGCGTCTTCCGCAAGACGTGCCAAAACAGAGAGCTGGCACAGTGTGTTCTCCTTTTCTAATGCTGGCTGGGAACTCCAGGCTGCTTCAGACAAGTCCCTGTATTACCCACATCACAGGCAGCAGCACTGCCAGCCTGCCCTATACTGCTCTGCCCCTCTGTCCCAGCGGGGTGAATCTCAGCTAGGGCTGAGAGGGTGGCATGGAGCATTCCTTACCCCAGGCAAGGCTAACTTACCCACAGGTAAAGTGTGTGCATCTGCTCCTGTCTAACAAATGTGCTTCACCAACAACGATCGCACAAATAGCTAGTGTGTGGTAATCTATCTCCAGGGATAAACCACCACTCCCTACCTAGTCACAGCACTAGCCCTCTCTGGCTCTGGGGCAGTGTGGGATACTTTACCATTGAGTGCTAACTATTTAATTTAATTTATTTGTTTATTTATTTACATTTCTACCCTGCCCTTCCCCTAAGGCTCAGGGAGGCTTACAGTTCAAAGTACAGATGGGATAACTGCTCCCCCTTGATCCTCAAAGTCCCCACCGTCTGACTCTGAATGCAGTGGTGTCTCCCATTCACTTCTGGGACATTCAAATGCCAGAGCAGAAAGGATGGCACGGAGACACTTCCTTATCTAATTTCAGCCTCCTGTAGCCCTTGCTCTGGAAGCCATGTTCCCACTGGACAGGTGTCACAAGGAGCCAGAATTAAGCAAGGGGTCTGTGTTCCAAACTTGGGAGTGAACTCCCCAGCTCCCTCTGCTTTTGTACTCTGTTTCTGGGCAGCACCAGCCTGGGCTGGGTACAAAGCTGATCTAGAAGTGAGAGGTTCTGGACTTCCTTACAAATCCCCCCAAAGCCGTGGCGTGCTCTAGAACAAAAGGGCATTAGCTACCAGGCCCAAGAGACATCAGTGACCAGGATGAAAGTGCAGAGAGGTGGGGGAGGGGGGCAGAGAAATCCATGTCGCTTAAGAGCCTTTATTCCAGGTGAGCACACACTGAAGGAGGAGTCCCTCTGCCGTTCTCACGCTAGGGCAGACCTTGCCAGCTCAAGCTGAGTCACTGCTAAATCCGACTGGATTTGCTCTGCCTTCTGTGAAACAGATTTTGGCTGCATCCCTGCTGAGGCAACCCTAGAGCTCGGGAGCCACGGTAGGTGCGTTTTCCCACGGCACCCTGCTCCCAGCAGTGAGTGAGAACCAGCAGCTCCTGGGCACTAAGAGAGCACTGGTGGGTGAAACGGCCCCAATGCCATCAGGCATAGAAAGCAGGCGTTTCGGGCACATTCCGTCTTTGCCTCTGACAAGCCCAGAAAACAAGAGCACTGGCTTGTTCCACAAAAAGGATTGGGGGGGCGGGGGAGGAGGATTGAACACATACCAACTTACTAAAAAGAGGCAACTAATGACATCGCTGCTTCGAGTTCTAGTTAGAGCAGGAGTTCTCAAACCATGCATCACAAGTCCATGGCATGGGGTCTGGGAAGTGGCTGCAGCTAAAGCAGAGCTGTCTAAGGTCCCTGTTGGCGCTATGGCCATCTTGGGGAAGAGATGATCAGAATGTTGGCCATGGTTCATTGGTTCAAAAAGCTCGTGGGCCACTAAGTTAACAGAAAGGGTTGGGATATGAGACAAGACACCTGGATCTCACTCCTCTCTCTTCCACCAACCTGTCAAGTTTCTGACCTTCCCGTGACTTGGTTTTCGCCACTGTAAAATAGGCACAACACCCTGCCCCCGCCCCTGTAAAGTGCTTCAAGATACCTGGCTGCACTGTTATAGATAGTGGTCCTCCACACTCTTAAGAGCTGGAGACTACATGCCTGAGGAAGGGCCCTGTGTGGCCTGAAAGCTTGCACATTCTCAACAGAAATTGCTCCAATAAAAGATACACGTTGAACTATTTTGTCTCCATCTCTGTTGTAGATACACATCCATCCATAGGCCCCATCTCTGCACTACCTATCGATATGTGTAGCTCACACATATCCAGCAGGAGTTGATCCCCACCAACACAGCCATCTCAAGGACCAGGAGAGGGAAAGCCCACAACCATAATGCACAGGAACTGGCCCCAGAATGGCAATCCTACAGCTCCCCCTCTCTGCTGGAGATGTCTCTGGCATCAGCTGGAACAGAAACCTCCTGGCTTGTGGAGCCGCAGCTAGCCTGCCACAAGCAGGTGCTGGACTGTAGGTACATGGACATGGTGAGTCTACAGAAACTGAAGGCTGATTCTGGCCTGTTGGTCAAAAAGGTTTGGGCCCCGCTGCTGCACCCATCTATGTACGCAGCAGAGTCTGAGTGTGAGAACAGCAAGGGGGAGTGGCACAGCAAAGGGTTACGCTAAAGGCAGCTTCTCATGAACAAATTCCCCTGGGGCACTCTGCTTGGTGGTTATTCCTGTCTGCCCTGCCTTGTGGCATTCCCAGTGCATTTGGAACGGGAGGACAGCCTCACCTGTATGAACCCTGCCAGCAGCCCAGGGTTAATCTACAGTCCTTCCTTTTTGCCAATCATCCTGGATTGACTTATTTATCCACACAGACTTTCTTTCCCCCTAACTCTAACTGGGAGACTTTACCCTGGGGCTAAGTGTACAGTCTTTTCTCCTGGAGGTGTGTGCATGCCATGTGAAAGTCCCTTGGTCAATCTTGGTGTCCCCTGCACTGATCCCCATGGGCAGCATTCCATGAGAACATGCCCCAAGGTAACCTAGCCAAGGACAGTGCAGCAAAGGCTGCATGCTAATTAATTAAACACAGGGGTGCATGGTTTAGCCACCTATTTACCCTAGGGAAAGCTGCAGAGCAGAACGGCTGCTTTTTTCAAAGCAACATTAAGAGAAACAGCCTGGACAACTGGCCCAGCAATCAGGAGAATGGCATGTAGTCACGTGTGTGTATCATCCATGCCTTAGCTCCAGGGTGCCCAGAGCACCCACACAAGGGCCCCATATGACAAGAATAAAAAACATAGGGAATTTTCACAGACTTAGTGCCTCGTGTGAATACAGTCTTGGTTGCAACCCTAACACTTGTGGGTTATCTGCAAATCAGAAGTGAGGTATCCTGTGTGCTAATCTATCTATTCACAGTTTTTAAAAATTGGGGGGAAACATGTTCTGCCACGTTTTTCATCTCGTTAGAATGCACCTCAAGTGGCTGCCAGGCCTTTCCGCAGCAACAGCTCCATTTTACAGCTGGAGGCTGAGAAGTGGTGACTTGCCTGAGGCCAGGATTTGAACTCTGAAAATGTCTAGCATGCTGCCCACTGGACTACTAGGAATAAATATAAACCATTCCAAACGAAGGCACAAATTATAAAATGCACCAAAAGAGCAATAGCTTCAAATGAATTTTAAACAAGATACATTTATGTACCAGCAAGGGTAGAACAATGTAAATAAACAGGGCAAAATACAAGGAACCATACAGAAACCAAGAGCTAATAACAAAAAAAGCTCAGTGTTTTCAAATGAATTCAAAACAATCGGGGGCTCAGATGCCAATAGGATCAAATCCAGAAAAGCAGAAAGATCAAATAAGTTCCAACGTACAGAAGCAGGTTAGAACGCCAGCTCCATAAGGATGATAGGCTGATATATTACCTCTAGTTGAAGAACTCCTCAGAGCAGGGAAGACAACGTTCCCGCTTCTCTTAAGACTGTATTACAGCCCTATTTGACTCCTTGGATTTGGAGCAGGGAGGAATTGCCCCCATCGTTCCTTGGATTCAGCTTTTGCTGATATTTTGGAATGGGGCGTCTTTGAAGACGGCTTATTAGGACAACGCTAGTAAAGAACCCCTGAAGAAGCTGCGGTGGGCAGTGAAACGCTGGGACTTATTTGATCTTTCTGCTGAGATTTTTTTGTTATTAGCTCTTGGTTTCTGTATGGTTCCTTGTATTTTGCCCTGTTTATTTACATTGTTCTACACTTGCTGGTACATAAATGTATCTTGTTTAAAATTCCTTTTGAAGCTATTGCTCTTTTGGTGCATTTTATAATTTATGCCTTCGTTTGGAATGGTAAATATTTATTCCTAGTGGTTACTTTTACTATTTATTCCTAGTGGTTCCTTAATACCTTGTTGCTTGTGCCCACTGGACTACATCAGCTCCCATGAAGTGAAGCTGATTGACCTTGGGTAGTAGATAACTGCCAAGCAACGCACAGTGTGCCAAGCTAAGTGACATGCTGGACATGAAGAGCTCCCTTTCATTTGTATTGGGCCAGAGGCCCCTGCACAGATTGAAACTGCTCAAAGAAGGGAATTAGGAAGCAATGGCAATTCTTCTCCTGCCTTCCCCTGCCCCAAAGCCACCTGGACTCTTCCCCGGCCCTTAAATTGCCTGTCCTGTTCCACCTGCAGCTTTCCAGCTCCCTCCCATAAAGGTTTCCCCTTTGAGACACAATTCTGCTTCTGCTCAGCCTGCTCTGTGATTTCACTAATCTGTGATGTTATGATTTCCAGACCCACCTTAAGAAACAAGCAAGACCAGAGTGAACTAGACCCTATGTGAGCTTGAGCAGACTCTGGCTGCATTCACATGAGATATCTCCATATTGTAGCTAGGTGGGAATGGGTCCTGGTGCAGAAGATGGAATGGGCTGCAGCAGTCTACTCCAGTGTGCATATGCATCTACATGCGTGTTGGGCCCCTAGGCATGCACGGCCCAGTGCGACTGCTCCTCCTGCACTTATTATTTCAGCCAATGGGGAAAACGTAGTGAGCACGAGTCCCTAAATTTGTAGCTGTAGTCATCCTGCATCCAAGCAAAAGGTTGGACTATCCCTTCCAGCTCTATGATTCTGAGAGTACTTAGGGCTGTGCTTCCCCTTCAAGCGCTACTGACACATGAACCAGCACAGGAGAATTACTAAGCTGGGAACCTGTCCCTATCGGGGCAGATTTCCCTGCATTTACTGAACAGGGTGGCAGACACCAATAATAAGAGCTCGTTTGCAACAGCCCACGCAATTAGGCAGCTGGTTTGGCGGCTCCTTTAGATCCGGTTTGTGATGCTCGCCTTCTCTCTTCCCGCTTGAATGTTTGGTCTCAGGGTGGTTGATTATTGCAGCCAAGAAATCTGCTCTGAATCTAGGCCATCAACTACGTGCTGTCCTTTCCCAAGCAGCACACCAGCAAAGGTTCCCAGACCAGGATGTTCTGACCTGCTGAGTTCTCCAGCTCCCAAGAACATGCCCATCTAAATAATGTGGACAGCTCTAATAAACACTCCCGGAAAGAATTAACTTCTCTGCCTCTGTGACCCCTGAGGTCATCAATTCTCCCTGTAGCTCAATGGAACTGGAACCCCATGAGTCAGGTACAGGCACTGAAGCTGGCCTAGCTGCATGTGTCCTGGGGAACAACAACTTTCCCTCTTCCCCAATCTGTCACGGGCTGTGAAAATCCTGGGCCAAGACAAACTACCTTGTAAAAGGCAAATCAGGTTTCAGAGTGAGGTGAGTCAACTCCTAGTGGCAATTCGGGATAGTTCTTATCACTGCAACACAATGGGCGTCCTCCATTAAAGACTTCCCAACATCTCCCTTTAACGACATCTCCCTTCCTGCTAGTCTCCATATCTCACCCATTCCCTCTTTCCCCCATCATTGCTTTCTGTCAGAGATCAGTATCACCTTGGTGGAGCGATACCCATGGCTCCTCCTTAACAGAAGTAGATTGCACATCACAAGCCTGCCAATAAACTTGTGGCCCTGGGCCACAGTGGTTTGGTTGAACAGCGCATCAAGATTAGGAAATTCACCAGAACAGAAAGGCTACAGATAGATGACAGACACTCCAGCCAAATGCCTCCCTAGAACAGACTGTTCTAGTGGGGCTTTTAGCATTCCCTGGGGCCACTGGAGAGGACACAGTGAGAAAAAGGAATTTCCATGGGACTTTGGTACCTTCTGCTTCTGACCAAAAGCATGACATACAGGAACAGGAGAAAAAGATTAAAATAACAATAATAAAAGTTTTTTAAAAGTTTTGAAATTTCAGTAGAAAGATGTGTGGGCTTGGTTGGTCTGAGGTTGGGTCCAAGGTGTGTATCTGCTCTTATCCAATATGAACTGCTTTGTGCAGCCTGTGTGAGCGCGATCGTGTATTGGCGTGCTCAGTCTCTTTGTGCTTGTATCTGCACTGTATGTGTGTGTGTGCACATGCATGAGCATATATTATGTATTAGCTTGCTTATCCTCTTTGTGCTTTTATCTGCACTATATGTGCATGTGTTTGCGTGTGAATGTACTGGAGGTGTGTGTGCGAGCATGTGTATTGGCTTTCTCAGACTCTTTGTGCTTGTCTCTGGGCTGTGGATGTACTGTGTGTGTTGATCTGCTCAGCCTCTTTATTTGTGTCTGCATAAACTGGTTTGCCCAGACTGTGTCTGTGTGTGCATGTGTTTTGTCTTTCTCTTGGTTTGCTGTGTAAACACATGAGAATCTATACACTGGTTTGTACATCCTTTGTGTGCATGTGTATCTGTCTCTTCATAATCACATGCTTTCCCTTCCCCTTTCATGTAGAATTATTTCAGGACTGTGTGTGCACAGTTGTTTAAGTCAGGGGGTTCCCAAACATTTTTGGACCAATGGGCCCCTGTCAGCTCTCATAATTCCTTGTGAATCTTTGGGCATTTTCCCATGTGAAAAAACGTGCATTGTTTGCCTTCATGAGAAACTCTGCGAGGCAAATGCTGCACGGTTTTTGTCACGTGGGAAACCAAAGCCATGTGACTTTGGCACTGATCATGGTTAGAGAGCTCGATTTTCCAGCTCTGCATCGTATACATGATTGGCGCCAAAGTCGCGTGGCTTTGTTTTCTCACATGACAAAAGCTGCGCAGCATTTGCCTCCTGGAGTTTTTTGTGGTGGCAAATGGTGTGCATTCTGTCACATGGGAAAGTGCCCTTTGTCACAGATAGTCTGGGATGTAGGCAGACTTCAGGGTTGGATCTGGGCAGAAACAGGCTCCCACAAGCTCAGGTCTGGGAAACAAACTCAGACAAAGATCAGGAGCAGGGTTAGGAAGAAGGTCAGGAACAGAGCAGGCTCAGGTGCGACTCAGGAACAGGAAGTAACAATGCAGTTCTGCCCAGTTTCCTATCCTTATTCCTGCCAATCAGCAGGCCAGGGGGAGGGGTGGCGTAAGTGGAGCAAAGGGCTTACCAGGTAGGGTCTGAGCCTACGCCAAGACATGGCAGTGGTGCGGGGGTGTTGGTTCAAGGCCTGGTTCTTGACAATCTTCACATGCTGCCTCATTGTGGGTTGACTGCAGCTTTGGTTTTATTGGTGTCGTGGCCTCTCTTGGGAGCAGAGGATGAGCATAGGCTGGATGCTGGAAAGTTGTAGCCAGCACAAAGATATTATGGTAATTCCTACCTTAGGGTAGCCAGATATGCAAATTCTAGGACACTTGAGAAATACAGGTTGCAGGGCTGCACTGGCATCAATGCAGTCTTGCAACCTGTATTTCTCATAAGTGTCCTCTAAAATTTGCATATCTGACCACCCTATTCCTACCTCCCCATCCCACCCACAACTGGGAAGCCCACCCCGCTTTAGCCACAAACCCCTTCATGGCCTAATAGATCACAGTTTGGGTACCACTGGTCTAAATGTCAGGCAATTCATACAGAAGGGCCTGCCCAGCCTGTGCAAAGGCTCTGATTCCAGACAACGGCTCCAATTTAGGACAATCATTGCTGCTTACAGTCTCCCATTAAACTAGGAGATTTCAGAGAGTAAGAAATCTGAGATCTGGCAAAGATACCAGTGACCCAGCCTCTCCTTGTGAAAAATGTTATGGCATCTTTGGAACCACACCCAGACTGGAGGACTGTGCTTTTACAGAGACAAGTAGCGGCACAAAGAACCAGGTTGAGGGATCAGTTCCATACGTACTCAGTATAGAGAGCGCCACCTACTGAATCATCAGCACCTCTTCCCTATCAGATTGCTCTCGAGAAGTCTCCCATGCAAGTACTGGCAGAGCCCAACTCTGCTTAGCTTGCAAAATTTCATGGCATCACAGTACAAGACAACATGGTATCCCTACTGCTGCTGCTCCCTCTTTTCTATTAGTCATACATTTCTGGAAGGTTGCTCATACATAATCAAGTGTCTCAACATTTATGTAAGCCATGGTGAATGACCCGCTGCTAGTATTTCCCAATGCTTTCCCTAGGCTGTGATTCCAACTACCGTGAAATGCAGAGTTGGAACATGAAGATTTCTATCCCATTCCAAGGCAAAAGGTGTGGGAAATCAAACAGATACAGGTGCTTTTAATTAGTTTAATTTGCATAGCGGTGGGAGAGGCTCATCTAACAGCTAGAAGGTCCTTCTTTGTTTTGGGAGCTTGAAACGAGACCTGGGGAGGGGAGTATTCAAACAGGGCGGATTAGCCTAGCTCCTGCACTGGCAATACTGGGGAGATAGTGCAGCATGGGGGTCAAGCACAGGTCACAGGAAAACTGGCCAAAATGCCAGGGAAAGTAGAGCTACATGACTCTATGGAGCACTGGCTCCAGCTGCAGTTTGCTGTTAGATCAACTGGAAACTGCTCCTTCAAGGGCTCCCCGCTCCCATTTTCTGCAGACATTGTGAGACATTATAAACTTATAATAACCAGTAAATCTCTGTGTGTGAGATTTCCCTCCAAAACTACTCAACCCCCATGAATGAACTATACATCAGAATGTACATCACCCTGGCAGGACGACATCTAATGAGGTCGAGGGAGGAAATCAGCCTTTTGAAGCAATCAAGCTTCTCCCAAATGACACAACATCCCCATATTACTCATCAACAGCCTCAGGTCAGTATCTCAGGCCACTGTAAATTGGGGCCTTTGTGACATCAGAAGTAGTTCAACTAATCACTCTTCCTCCTCTCACACCAAAGATTTGCATGCTTGCAGGTGACTGGTTAGAATCATTTGATCGTATGAGAGAGATTGTACATGCACCCAAAGTTCTCATTGATAGGTTATTTGCATCAATCCTATCACAGCAGTCCAAAATGAAGGGGGACTCATTACTCCCCACCATGGGAGTAATTATAGCAGGGGACACAGTAGATGGAACCCCCTACAAGTTTCTTCACCAGCAATTTTACAGATATTGGGGTGGAGCTTATGTGGGCCAGCATTTCCCACAAATGTTAGCCCAAAGCTACTCTCTTGAGCCCCAGAGAGAACCTGGAGGAGACAGGCCCTCCCTGGTCCATACAGGAATCACAGGCTTCTTAATTTTGTACCCTTCCTCGTGACTCTTGAGAGTTGTAATTCTGGTTCAACTCCACCCTAAAGGTTTTGTTCCTGGACTCCCATAAGACACTGGTGCATCATGGCCACTGACGTACACCAGAGCATCATGAGAGCTGTAAGTTTGCCTAGGAGTAAGGCCTAGGAGCAGAACTGTTTTGTTGCAGAAAGTATTTCTGGCCAAACTACCTCCACTGTGAAAGAGGTTTGAGTAGGAATTTGCCAGCCAGTCTTGGTCAGGGAAGCAACTTCAGTCATTACTCATTATTAGTAACAGTCTGCACCAGTGATCTCCAAATCAGGGCCATGAGGTCACTGTAAGTAGTTTATAGCTGATTCACAGACCTGACCATGAATACAGCCAAATGGGATTTGTCCCCAACTAGTGCCATGGTTCTCTCTGGGGTTGGATACAACCCCATGGCAAACACATGGGCATTACAGTCATCCAGACCTCCCTGTGCCTGGAGCTGACCATGACACACCAGTGGGTACTGAAGTCACCCACTTTTTGAAATTGTGGATACTATAGCATGCAATGAGTGCGTACAGGGCCACAAACACCTCTGGCCAGGTGCATGGGGGGGGCATGGGAAGTTCTGAGAGCTGCTAGTTCTGGTCCAGTGGTCCAAAAAGCTTGGAAGTCTCAAGTTAATCCCAATTCTGGTAACAAAGATGAAGCAGGTTTGTCAGACAATACTGTTTGTAAATGCTGCCACCACCAAGTACTGCACCTAGCAGTACAATTCTCTAATTACAAAGCCTTCTGCCGCCTTAATACTAAATTGTCTCTTTGTGCATTAAACTAAATGGCATGGTTGCAGTCTCAATTACACTAATGCCCTTTCATACAGCTCTGACAGTGCAAAAGTGTCTTAGAGTGGGCAAAAAGGTGTACATGTAAAGGAGACTTGGTGTAAATGAGACATGAGCCCTCTCTCTCACACAGACACTATGGCCCTTTTTACACGGGATGCACCCACACAGGCCCACTGCATGGGCATGAGTGGGTGCCTCCTGTGTGAATGTTGTGGTGGGTGGGTGTGCATGTGAGCTCCCGCGATCTACTCATCTCCGCCCATCACCCACGCATGGAGCAGTGGTTGCTCTATGCATGGAGGTGGGTGGAAATGGGTGTGCGTCCAGGTATGCATGCACCCACATGCTGCCCCTGCACTGGCGTGCACACCAACCCTCCCCCTGCAGCTGCGGCCTGTTTATAAAGGGCCTGAGTTTAATCTAAATTAGCTGTCAGTACTCAGGAAAGAGATACTGAAGTCACTGTAGACAGCAGTGGAGGTCAAAAAAGCAAAGAGAATGGTAGGAACTATAGGGAAAGAGATAGGAAATATGTTGCCACTGTGCAGTTCTGGTCTCAAAAAGGATACAGTAGAACTGGTGAAGTGAAGGCAAGGGAAACAAAGATGATCAAAGGTATGAAATGGCTTCCATATGGCAAGAGGCTCAAAAGATCAGGGCTCGTCAGCTTAGAAAAGAAATGACTAAAGTGGTATATGATAGAGATTTTGAAAATGAAGAATGGTGTGGTAAAGTTATTAGGGAGTTGTTATTTACCCTTTCTCACAAATACAGGAACTATGGGACACACAATGAAATTATCAGGCAGTGGGTTTAAAACAAACTAACACACTTTTCACACAATACACAATTAACCTGTGGAACTCAATGCCATGGGATATTGTGAAGGTCGTGTATAATATAACTGAGTTTAAAAAAGGATTGAAGAGTAGGGTCCTATGGCTATTCATCAAGATGCTAACTCTAATAGCCAAAAGCTTGTAACATATGCAGGGAATGGATCATTCTGTGTATGTCCCTTTTTGTATGCTCTTATGTTTATACTGCTCTAAAAACCACATTCCAAATTTTATTTCCAGTGGGGGAACTACATGTCTTTATTTTGCTTTGTTTTCCTTTTGTACAAGGTGCTGGACTCAGGGGTGGCTGGTGGGTTTTGATGTTGGAGGGGGACTGGGGCAGTAAGGCTGGCGGGCCTAGGGGCGGAGCCTAGCCTAGGGACGGAGCCAGGGATACGGTAGGTGGGGCCAGGGCACAACCCAGTCAGCAGCAAGGAGTTCCCAGGGTTAACATTGGATGGACATTACATTACTTAATCCAGCAATTTCAGTTAGGCAGGTTACATTCACCTCCTCTGCCAGGTTTAAAAGCAGGCAGATCACCAGACTAACAATTCAAAACCTCAATTTTATCACAAACATCACATTTCTAGGATTTTGAACACCCATAAGATCACCAGACTAACCGTTAAATCTCACGATTTCAAAACCTCAACTGAATCACGGGGCATTGAATACTAATTCTCCCTCACCCTCTGCTGCATGTGTGTTGGGGGAGCGGAGGGGATTAGTATTTAACACTCCACATCATCAAGTGAACAAAACCCATATAAAAACCAGAAAACCACACATAAACAAAACAAACCATTCCCACAAGCCCCCAAAGGCATCCCTGGCAGCCAAACACCTGTGCAAGCACACAGGCCTTA
>QEPC01002020.1:955036-965993 GCA_003113815.1 Sphenodon punctatus
TGGCGTCCAGACGTTACTTTTGCTTGGTTCCCTGTGGGGGTTCGTTTGACCACGCTTCCCGGGACCTTCCCCCGGCTAGCCCGGGAAGCGTGGTTGAACCTGACCCCATGTGGGTATTGAGCGTGGTGAACATCTGGCGCGCGCTGTTCAGACGTTCAGGGCCCTTTGGCCCCACGGGGGGGTTGAGCGTGGTTCACTGTGGTTGAGCGTGATCTCGTAACGTCTGAAGACACCCAATGGTAAAGGGAAGGGAGGAGAAGGTGAGAACGAGCCCCAGGTAGGAGGTCTGCAATTCAAAAGGGTAGAATACAACACGTTGGGAAGAGTAAGTGCTACTGATAGTAAGTCAACAAGCTTCCTGTAGCTGTAGTGTAGACAGTCATTAGACTTACAAATTCCTGTAATGGCTTGTGAAACCCATATTCAATTTGAGTCCATTGTTTTTTGTATCTAGTAGAGCTATGCTTTTTGTTCCCAGGCTCCATCTTTTAAAAGAGTTGCGTAGATTTCCTTTCCCCCTATCTTTTGTGAGAAGTGAATGCCAACAGTAGAATCCGTGCTCATGTCCATGATCTTTTTTCTGTGCGAGTTCATGTGTTTGCTCTGAATCGTATAATATCCAGAAGTGGATTGTATAATAGAATGGACTACCCAAATACCTTGAGAGAACCTGCTGCAATACAAACAGAAGGAACCCTCCAACCGCACATTTACCTACCATCCTAAACTGGAACCTGAATGTAACATCATCAAAGAACTCCAGCATATACTGGATGGAGACCAAACCCTGGAAGGGATCTTTCCTGAACCCCCTCTTCTAGCTTTCAAACCACCTCCTAATCTCCTTCGGCTAATTATCCAGAGCAAACTCCCCATCACCTAGGACGGATGCCCACACCCCTACAGGAACAAGGCCTTGCTGGAACAGGAGATGTAAAGCGTGTCTTCGTATCTCTACTGTGAACAGCATCCAGACATCCCATGGAAATCTATTCAGAATACAAGGGACTTACAGCTGCAAATCTAAAAATCTGGTTTACTTCATTCCGTGCACTAACTGCCCTCATTGGAACCATGTGTGTGAAACCCATCAACCGTCCCTTGCATGAACACATGAACTCGCACAGAAAAAAGATCATGGACAAGAGCACGAATTCTACAGTTGGCATTCACTTCTCACAAAGTGACCACTCCATTTCTGACCTCTCTGTACTTGTAAGGAAACTTATGGAACATCTTTAAAAGGCGAACCTGGGAACACAAATTCATAGCTCTACTAGATACAAAAAACTGTAGAGGGAAGGTATAAGGGTATCCCCCACGATTGCCGGAAGTGTTTGCTTTGTAAAACTGGCAAGGAAGACACAGTGGCTCATATTTTGCTCAACTGCCCCGCTTTGTCAGGGCTCAGAGCAAAATATTTGCAATGTGCCATATTTAATTTACAGTGGTACTCTAGAGCCAGACTCCTCAGACAATTGCTTAGTCCTCTGGATTCTCCTAAGACGAGGGCTGTTGGAGAGTATGCGTGGCAGGCGATGTTGCTGCGTGAATCCCTTTTATCAAAGGGTGGGCCCCCATGATAGACCCAAAAGGTCGGTAGGGGATTTGTTTAGTTACCTGAGGCTAATGTTGCTGACCAGCAGTAGTCTTTGGATATATGTTGACGCCCCTAAGGGACTGTTCGGGACAGCTCTGATTAACAGAGATTAGTCCGATCTTTTATTTTTCCTTGCACAACTACTTTGGTGGTATGTGTACTTTGTGATTTTGTGATGACTGTTACACTAGCTATATGAGCTTTTGTTTCTGTTGTTTTAACTGTATATATTGTGACAGCTTAGGCTAAACAATAAACTTTATATATTCTACAAAAGATACAAAAAACAATGGACTCAATTTGAATATAGGTTTCGCAAACCATTACAGAAATTGTAAGTCTTACTATCAGCAGCTCTTACTCTTCCCACCTTGTTGTATTCTTACCCTTTTAAATTGCCGTTCTCATCTTCTCCTCCCCTCCCCTCCCCTCCCTGTCCCTCCCTTTACGATTGTTTCTAATCAATGTATATACCTCCCTGCTTGCTCAGTATCGAGTTCTAACTCCTGACTTGCCTGATGAAAGCTTGCATACCTCCACCAACGGTAGGTGGTCCAATAAAAGATATCACTCTGCTACTTAATTGACGCAAGGAGTTTGGAGCGAGACTCTATTAAGAAGAACCCCCCAATCTGCCTATGGACAAGGGAGGCTTACAACACTGGCAGGGGTTTGGTAAAAGACTTGCTAACAACTGGGGGAATCCTGGTGAGGGCTCTGCTCAATGCTCCCTGTGTCCTGGCAGGATGTGTTATCACCTATCAGAAACTCTGGAATTAACAGGCAGGAAAAGGGGTACCCGTGACAAATTTAACACTGAAAAGAACAAAGGAATGTTAAAGGCAAGAGTAGGGAACCAAATGCAGTTCCCACCTAGTTTTTATTAGGCCCCTTTCCAGTTCCTGGATCTGGACCTTGGATCCTAGCCCAAGCACTGAAAGACAGCTCAGAGAAAGGGAGCAGAGAGGAGGGCATGCACACAAGGATAGGGGACAGATCCATGGTATAGATCCATGATCTGAACCCTTCTCTTCCTGAGCACACCCTTTAAGCACTCTTCCCCCTGGTTGCTGTATGCAGTCCTCAGAACCTTTACTAATTTTCAAAGTGGCCCCTGGAAGAGAAAAGATTCCCATCCTGGTGGAAGATATTTAAGCAGAAAATCTGAAATATGAGTTGTCTGTCTCTTGACCATGTAAGAACAGAAGGCAAGCCAGCGATGGCTGTGAAAGGACTTAAGGTCGCACCAACTGAATTACAATTTGGTTGTTTAAACTTAGTTTTTCACATGTACAACTTTCTATGATTCTGCAACAAATTGCCTTATTTACTTTTATTTGAACGTAATTTCTCATCTAAAGCTTTCTTTAACTCTAAAGCTGGTGTGTTCATTTCTGAAGCCAGTTACGGGAGTCTAGGCTGTAACTCTGTTAGATACTGGGGTGGACCTACCCAAATCGATTATATGTGATCGGGGACACTCCCAAGATTTAGGTAGCTAAGGTTTTGCACTAGCTTGATGTGCTTGGACTAACACATCCTCTTACAAGAGCGGGGAGAGAGCAGCACTCTGTGTTGCTTACAAGTTGGGATACTGGGTCACGGCTGTGTTTGGAGGTGGGGGAACCTCCAAGAACTCTTCTGGGGGAATGTCTGTCTGGGGGAACCCCAAGAACTCTTTTGCAAGAGGCCCCCTGAGCACATTCTCCCTTCCATGTGCTATTTACATTCTGGAGGAGGCAGTGTGCAGCATCAGGAAAAGGACAGGGAGTGTCAGGTGTGAGCTGCTACGGAGCTGTGGTAAATGCAATAACTGGGTGTGAGGTTTCACTACTCTGAACACAAAGGTAGAAAGAGCCCTGCGTTGTACCAAATCCTTTCTGTTGGCTCACTCACCCATCTGGTAGGGGTGGGAATGATTTATAGTGGGGGAGGGGAGGGGGGGGAGTCATCTTTCAGGGTTTTATTCTAAGCCAGGAACTGAAGCTCATGGATGGTGCAACACAGTCCCCAGAAGGGAAGCTCTGCCTCTCCATGCTGGTTGCTGTGACTTTTCTCCCAGCACCCCACACGCTCCAGCTCTGGCACTTACTTCAGGGGGTTGTTGGGCTCTGATCACTCTCTGCTTTGTCTGCATCACTCCTGGAGTGGTGCAAACACACACATCCCTGGTCTGGCCCTCCGCTGCCTTGCACTGTGTGCAACTGCCATTTACACCAGGGGAAAGGACTCCTCATGCAGAAGTGCACCGTTTCACCCTAATCTTCTTCATTTGTAGATGGCACTAAGTCCTACCAAGGCTAATGTAATTTATTTTATTTTAATGTTTCTTTTTAAAACAATAAAAAATTCAGCCCCATCTCAACGTTAGGCAATGGGCTATTGCATCACACTGGACTATGGAGAGAATCCACACAGAACTCCAGCTACCAGCGAATCCACATGAGAAGTGAGGACTGGGGGAAGAGCTTTACTATCAATGACAAGAGTATGTGCGTGGTAGAGTTAACGTGTGTGTGTGTGTGAGTGGAGGGGTAGGTTACAGTGCCATGTAGTAGGAGACAATGCTTTGATAGAGTTTAACATGAAGACTGGAAGGACAAAGGTTTGAGTCTGGCTTATCAGCGAAGTTAGCATTGATTCCTTTCCATGTTTTCAGATTGCTTTTTAGAAAAGATTAGGGTAATTTTTTCAGCCAAAAATCAAAATTAGACAAACGGATATTTAAAATGCACATCAACCTTTTACATAAATCTTTAAAATAAATATGATATATGTGCATGTTTACTGAATCGAAGTTCCAGCTGTGGCAACCCCGACCTCCATCCTTGCCACTGTATTTCAGCCCTCCCCAACTTCCCGTAACGCTGAAAAGTCTGTGCCCATGGCTACCACTTGTGCAATGGGCTTGTAAGATTGCCCCGAATTTCTCCTGGCCCTGCCTTCCTGTTTGAGTGTGATTATGTGACTCTCTGATGCTCTCTGCAAAGCCTCTAGTCTCCCTGTTTTAGAGTCCCATCTCCTTTTTTATAACATTTCAATCAAAGCCATAGTTGAAAATGGGAATAATAATACATTTTTAAAAAGCATGAGAAAGGAAATCTGAGCAAGGCTCTAAGGAGTGTAACCAGCCTAGCGGAAACAATGGACAGGGAAGAAAAACCAGTTCCTAGCACCCAAGGCAGAGCAGGCAGGGAGGGGAGGGGATGGGGGCAGCAAAAGGCAAAGTCATTTTGCTGCAAGTGCGGGGAAACAAAATGTCCCCACGTTCTGAAAGGCAGCCCTTCCCCTTTTGTGGGGGCTCCACCCTGGCTCGCTCAGCAACTGCACATTCCCACCCCTGACTGGGTTGCAGAAGCCTGAGCTTTTTACTCTCCTTACTGGCTGCAAAGGGTGGGGGGCAACTCATAGGAGGAAACAGGAACATTTGTAACAGCTGAGACCCACAAATCTGATTGCCCAGATTTGGGGGTGTCTAATTGCAGTTACAGACTGAAGGTCCAGGAGATGCAGCTTGTTCTACTCAGAACTGCTGAGCGCAACAGAAGCGGCCTTGTCTTCATGCAGCAGTTCCAGCCAGAAGCAGTTTCTCTTCAGCCAGGGATTCTGCAAGTCCAGTCATTTCAGAAACCCTCCCTGACTATTTGCCACTGCTATAATAGGGTCCAGATTTCTGAATGGACAGGGCTTGTGGAGCCCAGAATAGCTGATCTCCACTGTATCTCTTTGTGCAAGGCACTTGTCATGGGAACCCCCACTCTCTTGTGATACATCCTTGAACATATGATGAGGGGATGACTCCAAAGGCAGGAGATTGCCTTTTCTACCAATCACAGGGACAGCTTTTTATGAGGAAAAAATAAAGACTTTTAAACAATTTCCCCTCAACAAGGAGGGAGGGTGGCATCTTGCTTTAGTTAACGTTTGTCCCCAAGGCCTGTGGCTTGGCCACTGTGGCTCATCATCAGACAAGCATGGTTAAAGCACACCAGCTTCTATGACCTTTTTTACATGGGCCGTGGCTGGGGGTGGTGCAGTGGTCTGTGGGTGCAGGGGAGCGGGTGCACGTGGCCGCACACACATCTCCACGCATGCCCCCACACAGAGCAACCTGCGTTTTTGCTGGCTGCTCCATGCAGGAGCAATGGATAGGTTGGGTGGGGATGCATGTTTTGTGGAAGTGCGCACGTATACACGCCCGCCCACCCACCTGCCACCGCTGTACAAACGAGACACACTCACGCATGCACACACAGTGGATAAGCGTGTGTGCGTTTTGTTTAAAAAGGGCCTATGTTACCTCAGATAAGGGAGCGGCATGGCCCACTCATACCACATCCAACTGCCTTTGACTCTCGCAAGCCAGTGGGTCAGTTCCCCACCCACAGATGTACGGATCGGAAGCAGACATCTTATGTGAGATCAAGAGGGACCCACCTGAACCCACAACCTTCACGTTCGCAATGAAGTGTGGGAATGTGAACCACTCAGCTACCAAACCACTACACTATACCCACTTCGGCAAGATAGAGTTCAATACCCTGGCCTCAGCAGCGCTTTCATTATGCAGGGTTTCTAAAGCCAGGGTTCTGCATCCCAGCTTCAGTGATCTGTGATGCCACCATAGCTGCCTCTCCATCCATGTTCCACTGCAGCCCCTGTGGGTACCATCAGTTAGTCTTATTCACACGGGGAGGGCTCGCAGAGGGGCGCTCTCGGTTGCTGCCCCGATGCTGTGGAACTCCCTTCCCCCAGAGGGTCAGTTGAGTCCAAGCCTGAGCGTCTTTGGAGGTGGTTGTAAGGGCATTTGGTGGGTCGGGATAGGGAATGGGGGGTTTGCTGGGTGGGTCTGGGGTAGGGTTATGAGGGGGGTTGGAGTGAGATGTTTTCTGGGGGGCTGTGGGATGGTTGAGTTTTTTGGTTCCTGTCCCCTGTATTTTGCTATTTTTATGTTTTATCTAAGGGTACTTTCAGTCATGACGCTAACCACCCTTTAACCACCCTTGGTGGTTATTTATGCATGTTGCAGGGCTGCATAGGGCACCAATACAGCCCTGCAACATGCATAAATAACCACCAAGGGTGGTTAAAGGGTGGTTAGCGTCATGTCTGAAAGTACCCTATGTTGTTAGCTGCCCTGAGCCCTTGGGGAAAGGCGAGATAAAAATTTAAATAAATAAATAAATAAATAGCAGGCTACACAATCCCCAGCTCCTGCAGTTCCACTCCCTTCCTTCTTCTTGCTCTCTTTGACTCACTAGAGCTGTTTTTATCAACCCTTTCCCTTGTGTAGAGCTGAAACAGGCAGTGACTTACCACCCTATGCTTTGAACTCCTTCCTGGAACGCATACATCCTGCTCCCTCCTTCACAACCTTCAAACCTCTCTGAAAACCTACCTCTTCCGTCAAGCTTTCCCTAGCTCCTCGCCCCCACAGACTGCTCCTTATGCTTCTCCTTAGACTGGCCTATGCTTCAGGTTCCCCCTCCTCCCTTGTAACCAAGCTAAGCACCTTTACCTTCTCAGCTTCATGAACGTCTTCCCATCCCCCCCATATGCCCCTCCCCATGTCCATTCCATACTGTAAGCCCCTTGGGGCAGGGACCTGTCTCTATAATTGTGACAGTTCAGCACCAGGCACATTGCTGGCACTACATAAATCATTCATAATAATGCCTGGGTGTAATCACCCTTCAGGTACCCACATACCTAGGCAACTACCCCAGAGTAGTAGAGAGAGACCCCCTTCCCTCACTTACCTGGGACCCATGAAGGGGGTGGCAGAGGTGGTGGTGATCCAGGGGCTGGAGGCCTCCCCAGAGGGGTCTTAAGGCTCTTGGGGCTTAGGCCAGACAGCTGGGCCCATATTTTTTTTTAAAAAAAATGTTTTTGGCATCCCCTCTTTCCCTCTTCTTTTTTTTGGGGGGGGGGTGCTTCTCCCCTCGTTTCCTCTTTTATATTGTTTTTATGGTTTGATATTATTTTATATGGATTTTTTATGTGTCTGTGTATTGTAAGCTATCCCGAGCTGCCTTGGCGGGATATAAAATAAAATGTACAGGCTGCCCAGGTGTCCTGTGCCTGCCCAAGGCCACTCCAGGTGGCCTCCAGCCCCCAGACTGCTACCACAGTTGCCTTGCCGCTGTCCCACACCACCACCTGCAGGCAGGCAAAATGGGTACCAGTTCAGGTAGCACTTGGAGACATTGTGCTACCTGAGCTGCGAGAGGCAGTTTGAGTAATAATAATCATCATCTTTATTTTTATATAGATTATAAAATCTATGGCTCTCGGGAGTGCTTCACAAAGAACTAATGAACAGCTTTTTAATAAAGTTCAAGTACCACAAACTTGATGGGAATACCCATTTGTGTGGGTACCCCATTTCATCTGCCTGTTGTTCTGTCCTGGACTAGGCCCCAAGAGGCTACAATTCTCTGGTCTCACCCCTCTCCTGAAACTACTGTCCATTAGAATAGTTATTAGTTAGGCTCTTGCTAAGCCTGAAAGCTGGTTATCATGCAGCTCTGCAGGACTCAGAATCCCATAGTGTAGAGTCTGCATCCCCAAACTGGCTGGGGAAATGCAAAAAGAGACAAAACAGCAGTCAGAAAATGAGAAAGCAAATACTTCAGCTTAATAAACAAACAGAAAAGAGAAAGCAGGGCCCTCTCTCATTCCTGATTGGTATCACATTCCTCTGCTCATCCATTCCACATGGAACCATACATACTCAAGAAGCCTGGCCATATAAGTTACCAGACTATCCTGTCACACACAGTCAGTCTTCCTAGGCTGGGAGATCCTTGCCTTTGCCAACAGGGTACCTTCTGGAGTGTAAATCAGCTTAATGTAAATTGTTTGCTAGCCCAGCTAAAGGGTCTATACCCCCAGTTTCTTTTTATCTCAAGGGCTAATAAGGATACAAATAATTCTATCTGCAAATCTAACTGCAGGTGTATTTCTTTTGTCATTTTAACATAGAGCCCATCACCATTGTATCTGAGCACCTTATGGGAGGGCTGGAGTGATTCATGGGCCTGCATATCAATTGTGGGACAAAGAAACGAGATACTGTGGCACCACGCCAAGCTACTCTGTACGGCGGTGTATAGCAGGCTGAGATACAGAAGAGAGAGGGTGAAAACAGACATGACGCGAACCACTCTTGGTGGTCATTTATGCATGTTTCAGAGCTGCGTAGGGCACCAATACAGCCCTGCAACATGCATAAATAACCACCAAGGGTGCTTAGCATCAAGTCTGTTTTCACCCAGAGTTCCTAGGTTCCCCCCTGCTTGTTATAGACCAAGCAAGAGTTCAGTCCTGCAGATAACAAAGAAAATTCCAACGCACACATGGGGACCCCTGAAACCCTGCTCCACCTCTGGAATCAAACCCAGAGGCAGCAGCAGACTAGAATTTACTTCTTGTTCAGGGAGCACAGCTCCTGTTTTGCTGAGGCTCATAATGGGGTGGGGATGAAGCTGTGTTCCCAGCAGATTCTTCTGCTTCGACACGCTGCGTGCCCTTCAGCCACTGCAGCTGGGCGGCTGGTTCCCATCACGCCAATTCCACTTTCCATGAGGCAGCACTCCCTTCGCTCTCAGAAACGAAAAACCAGGGCCGTGATCCACAGACCACTTACTCCAGAGTAGCTCCACTGAAGCCCACAGGGCTGGAGTAAGTGGGTTGTGGATTGTGACAAATGAATTGTGTTCACTTGAACTAACAAAACCTGGTTTCCTAAAAGGAGGGGGAGAGGAGATAACAATGCTCAGTGGAAGTCAATGGGATTAAGGGCCCATGTATCCCCTCCAGGGGCACTTGTCACCAAATCTGGGGCCCCTCTTAACTTTGGGCCTCCTGTCCCTTGGAGTCACTGTGGACAATACATTGAAATCAGTGTGCGGCAGCCATCAAAAAAGCAAACAGAATGTTAGAAATTATTTGTAAAGGAATAGAAAATAAAACTGAAAATATCATAATGCCACTATAGAAATCTATGGTGCAACCACACCTTGAATATTGTGTGCAGTTCTCATCACCCCATCTCAAAAAACATATAGTAGAAATATAGAAAAGGTACAGAGAAGGGTATGGAATGACTCCCCTATGAAAAGAGGCTTGGAGAAGAGTCAACAGAGGGGATATGATAGAAGTTTATAAACTCATGAATGATTTGGAACATGTTAATAGGGAACAGTTATTTACCCTCCCAAATAGTACTGAAACTAGGGAACGCTCAATAAAACCTACGGGTAGCAGATTTAAAACAAATAAAAGAAAGTATTTTTTTCACTCAACGCACAACTAAGTTGTGGAATTTGTTGCCAGAAGATGTGGTGAGGCCAGTAGTATAAGTGGGTTTAAGAAAGGGTTGGGCAAGTTTCTGGAGGATCGGTCCATTAGCAGTTATTAGCCGAGTAGGTTTGGGGAATGTAACCTCTTAATGGCGGGAGCTGGGAGTGAACAACAGGGAATGGATCGCCCCATTGTGATCTGTTGGGTACTTCTTCCAAGTGACCGAGATTGGCCACTGTCGGAAACAAGTGCTGGGCTCAATGGCCCATTGGTCAGATCCAGGATGGTATGCTTTTAACAATTTTGTCTCTGTCCACGGGAGGTAAACATTACCCTATTATGAGCTTCTGGACCGGTTCCTCTGTGTGGATGGAGCCTCCATCATTGCATCCCGCCTGTATGGCTGCGCCTTTGCCAGGGGCCAGAAGCAGCTGCATATGCCGTGACTGCCTGTCCCTGCCATGTAGCCAGCATGCCTCCTCCCTCTGCTCCTTCAAATCCCTCCTCAAGACCCACCTTTTCCTTGCTGCATTTCCCAATGCCTGCTAGTCTTTCCCCTTACTCTTACTGTCTGGCCTCCTCTGCTGACTGCTGCTACCAACCTCTTTGTAACCAAGCCAAGCACATGTACCTGAGACTTCACATCTGCTTGAATGTTTGTTTGTCTTCTCCCCTGTCTCTCCCACTGTCCCCTCTCCCTGCCTCCCCCTCCTTGTCTTTTAGATTGCAAGCCACAGGCAGGGACCGCGTCTAATTCTATGTTCTGTACTAGGGCTGGGACAACCGGATCTTCCGGTATCCGATAATGCCGGTACTGGGCGTACCGGCATTATCGGATTCAACCCGGTAATCCGGCCCATTTCCCGGATTCCCGGTACCGGATTTTTTTTACATTGTGGCCATTCAAATGAATGGCCGCAATGTAAAAAAAAAACCACCAAAAAACCGTGTTTTCCTCCCCCTCCCAGGCTGCGCGGGTGGAAGTCGGGACAGCCCCCCCCACCCTGCCCAGCCTGGATTTAAACAAAAAAATTCCCCTGAGTGTCCCTACTG
>QEPC01002020.1:966334-977172 GCA_003113815.1 Sphenodon punctatus
AATTTTTTTATTCCATTGATTTCAATGGGGACAGTGCCCCATTTAAATCAATGGAATAAATCCGGTACCGGTATACCGGATTTAATCCGGGAATCCGTTTTTTTGGAAACCGGAATCCGGTAAATCCGGTAGCCGGTAATTGCCCTGGGGTCCCACCTGTATTCTGTACAGCACCAGGTCACATGACTGGCGCTATATAAATGTCTAAAATAATAATAAATAATGGTTCAATGCAGAAACAGACACCGTGACTTTCACGGTGTATCCCCTCAAGCTTGAGAACCAACCCTTGTTCAAGAAGCCACCTGGGGGTCTGGTCGAGGGCATGGAGGACCCTGATGCCACCTTTGTAGGAGGCAACAGAGGTGGAGGAGAATGGTAAGTTAATACACCTGGGGTTGTGTGTTTGTGTTTACACAGTTGCATGATAAAGGTTTCCATTTTTTGTTATCCTATGTGTTTTTTATTGTTTTCTGTGTTGACAAGTGGCAGGAGAGCATGGGGGAGCAGCAGGAAGATTGCCAGGAAACCCCTCCACTGGACAGGAACAGTAGGTGCGGGAAGCAGGTGGCAAGGCACCAGGGTGGGCCTGCAGGCTGGCAGGGGAAAGCAGGAAGGCACAATGGTGGGACGGAGGTGTGGCAGGGGGTGGTGGAAGTCCAAATAGCAGCTGGGGAGTGGTGCAAATGGTGGTGGTTGATTTCTGTATATTCTTCGCTCCTCTACAGTGATTGTGGGAGGGAAACTGCGTGGTACTGGGATCCCAAGACAGCAACTGCCCTAGCAGCCACATAGGTCAGGTATTCATTTCCGCTTCCCTTCAGGTAAGTGGAGGGCTGAAAATTGGGTGGGCAGGGGCCTGAAACACTGGGGCAGGAAGGTGGTGGGGTGGTTTGAACTAATGGCTTTCCTTGTTGCCTTGCTACAGGTTTGCCAGCACAACAGATGTGGATGGTACCCCCTGCCACAAGCACCCAGTGGAACCAGGACCTGTGGGCCCCTAATCGGCAGTGCAGGGAGGATTTAGCAAAGGAGCTGCTTGGGGCAGATCCATGATACCATTAACGGCATGGTCAGGGAGCACAGGCAGTTGGTGCAGCAGAATGCCGTAAAATGCAAGGTCTTTGCTACAAAGGCCTGCTTGTACCGCTGGTGGGAGGACAGGTACTGGGCCTGCCTCTGGCAGACGTTTGAGCAGTCGGACAGCATGACTGAGAAGGCAAGCAAGGAGATGAGTGAGATGTGGGCACAGACATAAAGCAGCCTGTCACAGTCCATTCAGCTCCAGAGCTCCCTGCTTGAGCATGTTGCTGCTGTAACTGCTAGCACCGTTGCTCAGGAGCAGGTGCCATTTTCTAACCCCCATCGGTTGTTCACGCAAGCCTACGTGGAACCTGCCCTGGTTCCCACCACACTCCACTCCCCAAGGAAAGCACCCAAGCCCTCTCTGCACTGCACTCATGCCAGAGAACAGTTCTTGGGCCAGGCACACTTCCCCTACCCCGCCAATAATTCTCGCCTGTCTCCTGCAAACATTCCTCCACAGCTGGATCCTCGGGAGGAGGATCGTGACAATGTCCCCACACCCAAGCGAGCACGCCAAACTGCTCCCAAAAGGACCAGGCAGAAAAAGAAACATTTAATATTTATAATTCTATAGTTAAAGTTCTTTAATTTAAAAAGTTTAATAAAATTTAATATAGCTTAATGGTTTTATACAGTTTAATAAAGTTCTTAATTTTTCATAATCCATGTTTTCCATGCTTCTTCTGGGAAAGGAGGGAACTTTGGGAAGGAGGGGAATGTATGGCATAGTGATAAGCTGCTTTGGGGGCTCGAGGTTGGAAGGCAAGGAGGGTGGCGGGGATGAAGGGAAGGGAAGGGAAGCGGAGGGAAGAAGGAGACCTTGGAGAATGGCGGTATAGCATAGTGATAAACCACTCTGAGGGCTGGGGTTGGAAGGGAAGGGGGGGGTGGCAGCTGAATTGAAAACAAGGGGTGAGGAATCCACTGACCATGCACTTGTGGGTGGATGGGGGCATAGTAGGCCAGTTGGGAAAAGCAAGGGTGCAAAGGGAACTACCATAGGAGAGCCACAGGCAAAGGTCAGGTGCTAGCCAGTCATACAGCAGTCAGCTACATGCCTGCGCCCTTCCTATTGAATTTGCTATTCCCAGACCGGCTAGCCTGCAAATGCCAGTAGGAAACAGCAGTTCAGGCCTGCAGTCGGCTAATCTGCAAATGGTCCATAGAGAACGCACAAGGAAAGGTCACTGGGTGGGAAATAGCATGGGGGGAGGAGTGTCAAGGAGGGAAAGTATGCTGTCCCGGGGGTGGGGGCTGATGGGCCAGAGGAAAACAGTGACACACACAAAACGTTTTTAAAGGTTTTATTGATAATACGAAAAGATCATTTGGAACAGCTCACTGATGCTCTGTTTTGACTAGCATTGCAGCTGATATGCTAGCACAAGGCACCCCAGATCGCTTTGGCTGTGCGCTCCTCCGCTTTGTTCAGATAGTCCCAGAACAGGGGCACCGGCTTGTCAGAGCTAACTGAAGGGGGGCTCTCCAGTGTGGCCCTGCAGGTCTCGCAAATGTTATGGAAAACACAGGCAGTGGTAGTTAGCAGTGGAGCAGTCTCTAGGTGGAAATCAATCCTAGCAGCTATTGATCTCCAGCACTGCTTTAAAAGCCCCAAAGCTCCCTCCAAAACAGAGTGGGTGGCGCTGAGCTGTCAGTTGAAGTACCTTTGCTCTGGGATGTGGGCAGCACTTCATGCCTTCTTGAGCCAGGGCTTTGGAGGGTAGGCAGGGTCCCTGAGAACAACCGGCCTCATTAGCATCCCTTCAATGTTGAGAGTCCAAAGTCTCCAGTGTACACGTGGCCAATGAAGATGGGCTGACAGAAGATAGAGGCATAGAATCATAGAGTTGGAAGGGATCTCAGAGGTTGTCACGAAGGAACATAGGGTCACACATGTGTGATACTGGCCTACACGTAGGCTACAAGCCTAGTAAATATGTAAAGCGAAAGGTTCAACATGTATGAAATGGGAAAACTGTGAAACTCATGTCATGTAATCATGTACGTAAAAATGAGAACTGTGAAACTCAGGGCATGTAATCATGTACATAAAACTGAGAACTGTGAAACTCAGGGCATGTAATCAGATACTGTAAACTAAGAGCTGGAAACTCCAGGAAATGCAGAGAGATAAAAGATTGTGGATTCACCCCCACAGCTAAACAGACACCTGTAGAGATGCAAATGGACCTGCTTGCCTGGGTTGCCTACGTGACGCTCATGAGCGGGAAAGCTCAAACAAAGGATTTGGATTGCGCCACTGTCATGGGTTGGAGGTCCGCACCCCCACTTTACCGGGTTTGAGTGACTCAGTTTCCCTCGCTTACAGCCCACTTGAATCAGTTTTTCTCTCTAGCTGATTCAATTCTACAGCAGGGACAACCCCTTTGTCACCCAAGGGCCCGATCCTTCCCGTTTACAGACTCTTTCTCTCTGGGGTCCCAATAGCTTGAAAACTCTTGTTGGGCACTTGTGTTCCAATGTTAGACACAGACACTTCTTCATAAAGATAAGAAGTTAGTTTATTGATTACATAAGCAAGATAGTTGATACAGAGTGGTACTAGAAATCAAAGGTAAATATAACGCATTCCTAAGCTATACTGGTTGAGTTCCTAAATAAGAATCTTACCCCACGAAAGTCCATTTAGGTTCTTCTAAGTCCTTTATGTAAGCAACTGGGTCCTCAGTCTTAGAGTTGCTAGAAAGCAAAGTCTTTCCTCTCAGTCCATAGTTACAGCAGTCTTCTTGCTGGCAGGCTCCAGGATGCAGATGAGATTGCTCAAGATGGCTCTGTCCAAGTGGTACCAGAAGATGGCTGAATGGCCCTCTTAAATAGCAAATCCAAATCCTTTGTTTCAGCTTTCCCGCTCATGAGCGTCACGTAGGCAACCCAGGCAAACAGATCCATTTGCATCTCCAACAGATGGCTGTCCAGCCTCTGTTTGAAAACATCAAGTGAAGGAGAGCCCACCACCCTAGACAGTCTATTCCACTGTTGAACAGCTCTTACGATTAGAAAGTTCTTCCTAATGTTTAGCCAAAATCTGCTTTCTTGTAATTTGATCCCATTGGTCTAGTCTTGCCCTCAGGAGCAATCTTCTACGTGACAACCCTTAGTCAGGGCCCCGATTCTTCCGCGGAATTTTTTTAAAAATTCCGCAGGAGTCAGGGGCCAATTCTGCGCCTCGGCGCGATTTACCATGCGGTAAGCGGGGCAGGAGATTCCGCGGGGGGAGGGGAATTCCGCGGGAAATCTGCGATTCGCAGACCCGCGGATCCCTCGGGGCCCTGCCCTTAGTCTTCTCCAGGTTAAGCATACCCAGCTCCTTCGACCTTTCCTCATAGGACTTGGTTTCCAGACCCCTGACCATCTTTATCACAGGGAAGAAAACCCGCCACCACCTGGCCAAGAGTTCAAGGCTGACCCCTGATAGAGGTAAACAAGTGAATGGTACTGAAGCAGGAGCCACCTCCATGGTGTAGTGTGTGCCACTATCCCAGCTACACATCATGCAAATGCTTTTCTGTGCCTTGATGTCACATCCCGCCAAGGACAGCAGAAAGCGTGGAAATGTTGGTTCTGCTCAGCAGTGGAAAGGAAGGCCTGGAGCGCGATAATGAGCAGAAGGAAGTTCTCGGCATGCATCTCCATGGCTTTGGTTCTGGTGTCCATGAACTCTGTAGACTACACACCAATGTTTTAAACAGCTGGGCGTCGACCTAGCTAGGATTAGCTGTGCGCTGCATGTGAGCAGCTATTGGCTACTATTGGTCATGCGGCCTTAAATTATTGGCTATTTGCCAAGCGTGAGCTGCTATTGGTTACAGGCCAGCTATTGGCTGAAAAAGCTTTTGCAAAACTTATGCTGCGTGTGTGTGTGTGTTGCTGTGCTGGCATTGCCAATCCAGGTGGCTATTAGACTGTATAGACATTTCTGTCACAAGCATGTCAGCGCACACACAACTCATCTAAAATATTACAGATGTTAGCACCACATAAACATGCAATTTTTAAATTGGGGTGGGAGGAGGACCCCTGAATATGAAGGAATGGCCAGGTGGCAGGATCTGCTGGGCAGTGAAGGTCACTGTGCTCGGAATGTACTAGGCCTGAAGTGGCAGCATTGTTTGCTGTTCTGCTTTGTACAGCCGCTTTTTCGGCTTGTCTGCTACCGGTCCAGTGGCAACCAATGGCAATTTATGATACTTCTCGGCTATTTGCGACAATGTACGGAAATGTGCAGCATTTTACGGACGTTGTGGCAGTTTACGGCACTTTGTGGCAATTACGACAGTTCATGGTAATTTGTGACAGTTCCGACAGTTTTAGTGACAGTTCCCCTATAAAGTGTACGAGTTTACAGACGTTCACGGAACATTACAACAGTTTCTGAAATTTTATGGCAGTTCACGCAAGTTTATGACAGTTCCCAGAAGTCCCCAAGAGTCTCCAGCACTTTCAAAAAGGCTGAAAAAGGCGACATGCTTGAGCGGATAGTAGCAGCAAATATCGGTAAGTGCTGCTGCTTCAATGGGGGTTGCCGTGTCATTAAGCTGGTGTTGAATTGGCCATTATCAACAAAAAAAAGCTGTCGCTATCGCTTGCCGTTTCACCCCTATGTGGGAGCAGAGCTATTTCCCGTTGGTTAAAAGCTACTCATAAAAGCTTTTGAAAATAATAGTTTTTGCTTGCAACGAGCATGAGGGATCATAATGCCACAGAAAAGGAAATTGGTCACCTACATTGGTGAATTCCTTTCTCCTCTGCTGAGCAGACAGTCCTCCGGCTGGGTAGCTCTACCTTGACCGGCAGGAGGCAGAAGAATCCAAATCTTTCACTGCGCATGCGCCTCTTGCGCTACCCTCCTCTCGTCAGATAGTTCCAAAGCGGAGGACCGGCAGCCTTGTGTTGACCACCAATAACTTAACCCAAGGAGGCTGTAACGCGAGTGAGTATTAAAACAATCAACACTATTAATTTTAACATTTTTCTAGGAACAACTGAAGGGAAAACTCCCCTAAGACTCTTAACACTTTTCTTATTCAGAACTTAAACTATGTTCCCCTTTTCCCACATTGTCTCTGGGTGGGTCTGGAGGACTGTCTGCTCAGCAGAGGAGAAAAGAATTCACCAAGGTAGGTGACCAATTTCCTTTTCTCCCCCTGCAGCAGACAGTCCTCCAGCTGGGATATACCCAAGCTCTCTACTTCTAAGGGGGGGAAGAGACGGACTCAGGCACTTCTATTACCGCCTGAAGAACTCTCCTCCCAAATGCCGCATCCGTGGATTGAAAAGCATCGATCTTATAATGCCTTACAAACGTGTGGATCGAAGACCAGGTAGCTGCCCTACAGATTTCATCATATGAGGCTCTTGCCTTGAAAGCGTAGGACGTAGGAGTGAGGCCAAATTTGAAGAGGGGGAACTTTACTTTTGGCCTTATATGCTTCAATAATGGCCTGTTTTACCCATTTTGAAATTAATGTCTTTGAGGTCTTGTACCTTTTATGGTTGCTCGTAGGTTAACGAATAGGGTCGTTGAACTACGAAAGCCTTGAGTTCTTACCAAGTAAATCTTAAGAGCCCTACGTACATCTAAGGTGTGCCATAACTTTTCCTTTGGGTGCACAGGGTTTGGGCGGAAGAATGATCTTCTGTGATCTATGGAAGATGGAATTATACTTTGGAACAAAAGCCAAATCAAGTATGAGTGTGACAGACTGTTTGTGGAAAATGCAGAAATTCTTTTCAATCGAAAGCGCCCCTAACTCTGACATCCTTCTGGCTGAAGTGACTGCTATTAGGAACGCCACCTTTAAGGATAGCAATTATAGTGACACCTGAGCTAAGGGCTCGAAAGGGGGCCTAGTTAAGGCATCAATAACCAGATTCAGATCCCAAGATGGAGATCTGTGGATGATTGGAGGCGATAGGTGTCTAGCCGCCCTCAAAAACTGGCGAATGTGTCTATGCTTAGAAATTTCCCCAGAGGACAGAGTGGCCAAAACTGAGTTTAGGGCTGAAACCTGTCTGGCCAAAGTATTATATTTTAGACCCTTATCAAGTCCTGCCTGTAAAAACTCTAAAATGTGTGAGATAGAAGGATTACAGGGGTCCAGACCTCTGTCCAAGGCCCATGTAGCAAAAACCTTCCAAGTTTCCCGATAAGATCTTCTAGTAGCCGGTCTCCTGGCTGCCGATTGGGTTTTTAGTACTGCCCCTGAGTAACCTCTCTTTTGGAGGACTAGGCTCTCAATTTCCAAGCTGTCAATTTTTGCCCTACCTGGTTCTCGTGGAGCAGGGGTCCCTGAGAGAGAAGATCCCCCTTCTCGGGAAGCCGGAATGGTTCTTCCACGCTCAACTCCCTTAGGTCGGAGAACCATGGCTGTCTGGGCCACCAAGGGGCTATCAAGATTACCTGAGCCCTTTCTCTTTTTATTTTTGCTACTGTTCTTGACAGCAAGGGGTAAGGAGGAAAGGCATAGAGAAGCCCCATGGGCCACGTCTGGTTCAGAGCAACCAGAGTTGTGACTTCCGAGTCCCCCGACGCTGTCATGAAAAGTTCCACCTGGGAGTTGTCCTGGGAGGTGAACAAGTCCATGACCGGATCCGCACATTTTTTTGCAATGAGAAGGAAAACCTCCCGGTTGAGAGCCCACTCGTGCGGGTTCACCTGATGTCTGCTGAGCCAGTCTGCCTGTAGGTTGTTCGCTCTCTTTATGTGGAGAGCCTTTAGGGAAGACACCTGTGTCTGGGCCCAATTGAAGAGGATTGAGGCCTCCCTCTGAAGAGTCGGAGACCTCGAACCCCCCTCGTTGGTTACATAGGCTTTTGCTGCTATATTGTCCGTGTATATCAGAACATGAGCCCCGAGGAGGAGGTGTGCCCATTGAAGAAGAGCCAGGCGAATGGCTCTGAGCTCCAACAGGTTGATGGGTTTCCTTTGCTCCTCTGGGGACCAGGTCCCTTGTACGCATTTCTCCTCTATGTGGGCCCCCCAGCCCATTAAGCTGGCATCAGAGGTCATTATCCTTCGATTGGGCTCCATCAGTGGTACTCCCTTTTGGAAGATGCTTAGATTTAGCCACCAAGACATGGAGGACTTTATGTACGTGGGCACCCAGACCCAAGGATTTCCTCCCTGCGTAAGCTCTCTTTGGAAAGGACGCAGCAGCCCCTGCAAGGGTCTTAGGTTGTAGCGGGCCCACTGGACCTGTCGAGAGTATGACACCATCAGCCCCAGAAGCCTTGCCAGAGATTTCAGTCTCAGTCGATGAGCAGCCGGATCATCGACCGAATCTTTTCTTGTCTCAGATCTGGAACAAACACTGCGTCTAAGGAAATATCTATGATTACTCCCAGGTGTTGTAGTTGGAGAAAGCTGACTCTTGGCTAGGTTCGTTACGAATCCGTGTGTCCCGAGGTAAGTCATCACTCTGTTCACATCCCTGGTAGCCCTCTCCTGAGAAGGGGACCTGACCAGGATGTAGTCCAAGTAGGGGAACACGTGGATCGCCTCCTTGCGCAGATTCGCTATCAGGGTGATGAGAACCTTGGTAAACGTCCTTGGAGCTGAAGAGAGGCCGAAGGGAAGAGCCTTGAACTGTCGGTGGGAGCCGTTGAATGCAAATTGGAGCCACTTCCTGTGCCCCAGAAGAATGGGCACATGAAGATAGGCCTCCTTCAAATCTATGGAGGTTAGCCAATCCCCCTTGGACAGGCTGTGGCAAATGGAAGAAATTGATTCCATTTTGAATTTTTGGGCTCTTATCCACTTGTTGAGCAGTTTTACATCTAACACCGCTCTCCATTGCCCAGTCTTTTTTGGGACCAAAAACATTATGGAGTATAATCCCAGACCTCTCTCCCCTATCGGGACCTCCTCTATTGCTTTTATGGACAACAGTCTGTCTATCTCTGTTGTCACTGTCCTTATTTTGTGAGGGTTTTTGGAGATGGGGGAGGGAAGAAATCTGCTTCTGGGACGCCCTTGAAGTTCCAGAGCGTACCCCTGTTCCACAATCTTCAAGACCCAAGCGTCTGAGATTGATTCTTCCCAAATTTTGTAAAAAGTGGACAGTCTTTCCCCAATGTTTTCCTCCCCTTGCGAGTCATGCCTGCTTTACTGACTGTGCAGAGGGGGGGTCTCGCAGTCTGCCTCTATCAGATCTGCGTTGTCACTGTCCTCAGAAACAAAAGGACTGTCTGCTATAAATCCCTGTCAGTGGCTTGGTTGTTTTTTCGAAAGGAACCGTAGCCCCCCCTGAGCCTAAAGGTCGGGGCACGAAGTTTATTTTTTGCCGCAAATTGCTGCAAGGTTTTGGTTTTTGACTTGTCATTGGCCTCTGTTAGGACTTTCTCCAAGCAGGTTCCAAAAAAGTGAAGGTCCTTGTAGGGGCCTTCCACCAATAAGGTCTTAGCAGTAGTGTCCCCCTGCCAAGACCTCAACCAGACCCTCCTTCTGGCTACCACCGACAAGGAAACTACCCGGACTGACCACGAAAGTGAATCTGTAGAGGTGTCAGCTAGAAGGGCGGTAGACAGCATGACCCTGGAAGAAAGAACCCTGGATCTTTCTTCTGAAATGTCTGAAGACTGCATCGCCTGTAGCCAAGCCAAATTTGCTCTGGCCAGATATGAGGACAGGATGTTTATGTGCAGGGAGTTTGCTGAAGCATCTAGCCCCTTCCTGAGGGCCCCCTCAATGGCCCTATCTGAAGGGTCCTTCAGAAAACTATCCCCCTCAGTGGGGAATACCGTCTGCCTCACAAGGGAGGCCGCGGCTGCGTCCACTTTGGGGTTCTTAAAAAATGCCTCTTTTCTCCAGGAGAATGAATACGCCTCTTGGGTCTTATTCATTCTGCAGGACTTTGCAGGAAACTTCCATTTCTCTAAGATCAGTTTCTCAAATGCCCTATCCAGTGGGAGGCCAGCATCCCTGCCCGAAAGGGAGGGAATCAACCGACGGTCATCCTCCTCTGAGTCTGATGACTGACTCTTTCTCTGTTTCTCCTCTAGGGACAGGGTCTTAATGACCTGGGCCATCAACTCCTCCTTAAAGCTCAATGGAAATTGCCTTTCCTGGTCTCTGTTTGATAGAGGAGTATCCTGCCACTCTCCCTCGTCCAGTTCTGAGGGAAGAGCCTCTGAATCTATATCAGAATTTGAGGCCAGGGACTGGATAGCAGCTGGTGCAGCCATACTCCCTTCTCCCTCCCCTGCTGAGCTCGCATGCTCAGAAGATGGCGGGGAGTGTAGTAGGCAGGAAATGGCGCCCCCTGTGGCTCTTCGGGGTTTTCCCGCCTTTTTAACTCGCCTCTTCTTCAAAATGGAGGCTTTCCCCCCCTATGCCTGCTTCCTCTCTTTTCCTTTTTTGTCTCCTAGAGCTGAGATGGCGAGTAGTATTTTCTCCATACTATTACCTAGGGTTTGAAAAGCCTCCTTCTGTGAATCCCAACCCCCCAGGGTGGTCAACACAGAGGCCGCTGATGTATCCCCTTGCCCGGAGTCCTGCAAATATAGGGTTCACATTACAGCTCCTGCCTCCGGGGAAAAGAGAAGGGAGGGAAGAGGGATGAGGAACCGGAGAGGGGGCTAGGATTCTAGCCTACTAGCCGCCCTTGCCATTGGGAAGGTCCCCTAGGGCAACTCCGCCCCCCCTCGCCTCCGTGCGCGTGGAACCTTACCTCCGGCCTGGAGGTGCCTTCCATAACTGGTTCCCGCTCTCCCAACGCTGCTGCGGGGGGGGG
>QEPC01002020.1:994882-1142027 GCA_003113815.1 Sphenodon punctatus
CCTCCCTCCGCTCCTTCAAATCCCTCCTCAAGACCCACCTTTTCCTTGCTGCCTTTCCCAATGCCTGCTAGTCTTTCCCCGTACACTTACTGTCTGCCCTCCTCTGCTGACTGCTGCTACCAACCTCTCTGTAACCAAGCCAGGCATACGCACCTGAGACTTTGCATCTGCTTGAATGTTTGTTTGTCTTCTCCCCTCTCTCCCACTGTCCCCTCTCCCTGTCTCCCCCCCTTTGTCTTTTAGATTGTAAGCCACCGGCAGGGACCACGTCTAATTCTATGTTCTGTACAGCACCAGGTCACACGACTGGCGCTATATAAATGTTTATAATAATAATAATAATAATAATTAAAAAGAGATATCAAGAACTGGAGATGGAATACAAGGCAAAATTCATGGTGGAGAGCAGACTTGTTTGCAGTAAATGTGGAGGCAATTACATTACAGTTCAAAAGTGTACAGCACAAGGCTCTGAAGCAAGGTTGGCAATAAGGGCAACTATTCTCCAAGAACCTAAGTCTCATCACACACTGCAAAGAAATGCAAAATTAAAATAACTACATTCATGAGCATACAGCTGGAAGCATAACCTTGATGATGATGAGAGAAAGAGAATTTGGGCTTCAGTCTCTTAATAGTAATAATGTGGAATACACCGTGGTTTTGGGTTGAAGAGCCAGCTGCAGATGATCAAACAAGCGTACGTTTATCTAGCTAGCAGTCAGCAGCCCCCTTTGGGCTCCGTGCAAGTCTAAAAGGCTGTTGGCATGTTCTGACATGCCCAGGCATATCCAGGGCAGTCTACAGTTCTATATAGGGATAAATAAGTAAAGGTCTTTTAAGGACAGATGACCAGTGTCTTTTCATGGGCCTGAAAGCGTGCCTCCCTAATTAAATCCACTGGCCATGGGCTCCTCCCTGGCTTGAACACCCTTTGTTTACTGATCCGCCCTAGGAGGTAGTATTGAATTAACATCTTGACTCACCCCCTCCTTTTCCTTTGTTCACCCTTCCCATTGCCTGTAGCCATCCTGTGCTGTACAAAGAGACCCTTAGTTTATACAGTGCCTCAGAACCATCTTGGTAATAGCTAGCTAGAAGGGTCTGTGTTGCTGGTTCTCCTGGACAGGAACAGATCTGGATCCATTCTCCCTGTTCCAGTTCGTAAGCAATAGAAGTCTAGTGATCCAATCTGGAGACTGTGGCGTCTACCTTCTTCATCACGTGTGGACTGCAGCAACCCCTGAACCCCTCAACTCAAGAGAATACAAAGGCCAGGGAGCTACTTCAAACAAGAGCAACCCACGAGAATGTAGCATAGCTCTCAAATGCCTCCAGGCTTGGAGAATTAACTCCTTCCCAACTTCTGAAAGTGCTATAGCCTAGCCAGATTTCCTTCTACACTGAAGAACATAGGTGGCTTTCTCTGTACCTTTTCTTCAGAGATGCAGTTTTTCTGACACTATGCAAGATCAGTGCAATGAGAGATGGTGCAGTATGGTGATTAGTCCTTATGACAGAAGTTTATAAAATCGTGAGTGGTGTGAAACAAGTAAAAAGGGAGTTATTTACTCTCTCAAATAGTACTAGAACCAGGGACACTCCATGAAACTATCTCCAGGATTGCCTCACCCTCCAGGTTCTGGATCAACCTCTGCAGTTGGCTGGGGGCACCCTCTTTGAGGTGCCCTGGGTTTCCTGGTTGTCTTCGATGAGGAGGGTGTCCTTGATGGCCACACTACGGCTGTGGAACTCCCTCCCGTTGGAGGCCTGCTTGTCCCTGAACCTCCCCTCTTTCTGAAGACAGTGTAAGTTCTGGCTGTTCCGCCAGGCCTTTGGTAAGGGGGACGGGGAGGTTGGGTAAAGGTGGGGAAATTATATTGTTTTTATTGCTCTGCCATGGGTTGTTTTAATGTTTTAGGTGATTTTATTTTGTTATGATTCATTTTTATATGTTGTGAGCTAGCTGCAAAAGCAGGAGGGGACGGCAAATAAATCTAACGAATAAATAAACTTGTGGAATTTATTAGAGGATGTGGTCAAGTCCAGTAGTATACCTGGCTTTAAAAAAGGATTGGATAAGTTTTTGGAAGATAGACCCATTAATGGCTATTAGCCAAGTAGGTTGGGGGACGTAACTTCTTACTGTCAGGAACTGGGAATGAACAACAGGGAATAGATTGCTCCGTTATGGCTGTTTTTACATGGCTGGAGGTGGGTGGGAGGATGAGTGTTTGGTTGCGGTGGGTGGAGGTGCATGTGTGACTGTTTACATGGACACCCACCTACCTACACCCATCTCCACTGGTTTTCTGGAGGGCCCCGTGGGTGGAGATGGGTGGGTGATGGGTGTAGGTGTGTGTGTGCCGGGAGCACGCACGCACACACAAACACCGACCCATGGTGTTTACACGGGTGCACACCATCCCCCCACCGACCGACAGCCGTTTACATGGATGTCCCTCCCCCCCAACACCCCTTGGAACACTGAGCGGGGGGGCATCCGTGTAAAAACGGCCTATGACCTGCTGTGTACAAGTGACAGAGATTTACCACTGTCAGAGACAGGAGGCTGGGCTTGATAGACCATTGGTCTGACCCAGTATGACACTAATTATGTTCTTATGCTGGAAGACCTGGGTCCAAGACCTGGGCCGAGGGGGTGGTCTTGGGCAAGTCTCTCTCTGTGTCTTGGTTCCATTAATAGTGGTTCAGTGTAAGCAACTGTTACTGTACTCCCTTCATCTGCACTGCACTCCAGTTGGTGTGATGCAACTCTCTTAAAGTTTGAGGGATGCATAATAACAAGTAGCAAATCCCTCCTAAAAACCTGCCTTTCCCTAAATCCCCATCCCCAAAATTTCTCACCCTTATACTGCCATCCCCTTATATTGTCTCATCCTTCTGGGCCTTCCCTTGCAGCTAAGTTAAGCATGTGAACCTGCAACTTCTCAGCTTCATGAATGTATCCCCATCCCTCCCTACGTGCTGCTCCCCCATGTCCATTCTAGATTGTAAGACCCTTGAGGCAAGGATCTATTTAGTGCCAGGCACATTGCTTGTGCTATATAATTAATAATACTGTAGAGTAGCCTTTACTTCAAGTGTTGGCTAATACCCAATTTCTGTGTTAGGGCCAGTGTCCCTTGCCCATGGCTACTGATAAAACATAGGTTTGCTTTGTTTCAGACCTTCTCCTCGGACTTCCCCCTTTCCCAGAGCTGGGCCTGTTTAAAGATGCAGGCGCTCTCAACTGATGAGATCATGGCCTGAATCAGAGACAATAGCAGGAGTGGTGTCTGTAAAAGCTGAAGGCTCAACACAAACATGTTGTCTCTCTAACTTGCTGACCCCACTGTACAACTTGGATTGTGTAATCAGCTAAAACAAAATCCATTCAACAACACTCCAGATGGGCATGCTGTCACGTCTGCCTCTGTCTGTCTGTAGGGTTTCCTAGCACGTCTGATCCCCCGGGTCGCTACACAATTCAATTCCCTAATTTCTATGCTCTCTCTCTCGACGCACATGGATAGTTTGTCATAGACAGCCAGGGGAAAACCGGCCGGTTTTCCAGCTTTGCTCTTTCTCCATTTGGTAGCATTATCCAAGCCGTTCTTCAGAGAGTTCTCCTACTCCGTCCAGCAAATGGCCACTGGGTTTTTAATAACCCCGTTTGCAGCCTGGTTCTCACAAGCCTGGGTGCACAGTGCTATGCTAATGAACAATCCTGCAACAACCAATGAGCACATCCCAGCCATGCCCGGCTCTAGCTATTTGTCACCTGGGCCTGGACAAAATAAGTTTTGCTTCCCCCATCCCTCTCCTAGAGCAGCCAAGTGATTTGGTCCAAGACACCCTACCTGGCTCCCAAGACTGAGTGTTCCATGATCAAATGTCACCCACTGTGTATGTTGAATCACCTTCAAATTCCAAGTATGATCAATTTTTATTGCCCTTCTCTGTATCTTTTCTAGTTCTTCTTATACCTATTTTAAGATGGGGTGACCAAAACAGCACACACTATTTTCAAGATGTGGTCGCACCATAGATTTATATACAGGCATTATGATATTTTGAGTTTTATTCTCTATCCCTTTCAAAATAATTCCTAACATTGTTTTTTCCCCCTTTCTTTTGCCACACACTGAACTGAGGATTTCAATATATTGTCCACAGTGACTTTAAGGTCCTTTTACTGAGTGGTAACCCCTAATTTAGAACCCAGCATTGTGTGCATATAGTTTGGATTATTTTTCCTTATGTGCATCATTTTGCACTTGTCCACATGAAACTTCATCTGCCATTTAGATGCCCAGTCACCCAGGTTTGGAAGACCCTCCTGCAATTCAGCACAGTCAGCTTGGATTTTAACTACCTTGAATAACTTTGTGTCATCTGAAGATATGATCATCTCACTTTTTACTCCCCTTTCTAGATCATTAATAAATATATTAAACAGTTCCAGCCCTTGTACGGATTGCTGGGACACTCCACTATTTATTTCTCTTCACTGCGAAAACTGACCGTTTAGTCTTAAACTTTGCTTCCTATCCTTTAACTAGTTATCGATCTACGATAGGACACTGCCTCCTATTCTAAGATTATTTAATTTCCTCAAGAGTATCTCATGAGGAACCCTATCTAATGCCTTTTAAAAATCCAAATACACTGTATCTACTGGCTCACCCTTATTCACATACTTATCATCTTTGACTCCTCCCTCTCCTTTATGCCTCAAATCCAAGCTGTTGCCAAGTCCTGCCACTTTGCTCTTTTTAATATTGCTAAAATTGAGCCCTGCCTTACTGTTGCCATTGCAAAAAACCCTAGTCCATGCTCTAGCAATCTCTCATCTTGACTACTGTTATTTCCTCTGTACTGGCCTCCCCTGTTCTGATCTCACCCCCCTCATCTCCATCCAACACTCTGCTGCCAAAGTCATCCGCCTTGCCCGTCGCTTTAACCACGTTCAACCCCTCCTCTCTGCCCTACGCTGTCTCCCCCTACAGGAACGCATTCAACACAAGATCCTGGTCTTCACCTTCAAGGCTCTTCATGGCCTTGCTCCCCCATATCTCTCTTTTCTTGTATGCCACCACACTCCTGCTCGGGAACTTCACTTCTCCTTTACCCCTTTCTTTGCCAGCTTGCGACTCCCCTGCTCCTCTAAACACCTTTGCCCCTTCTCTCTTGCTGCCCCACATGCCTGGAACTCCCTCCCTGGATACATTTGTTCTGCTCATTCCCTCTTTCTCTACTTTCAAGTCCCTACTGAAAACCTACCTCTTCCGTCAGGCTTTCCCTGGCTTGTCATGAGCGATAAGAATCTCCTCCCTGTAACTAAGTTAAGCACATGCACCTGGAACCTCGTAAATGTATCCTTGTCTCTCCTGATATTCACCTCTCTCTTGTCACCCCCTTCCTCTTAGATTGTAAGCCCCTTGGGGTAGGGACCTGTCTACAACTATTGATTGTACAGTACCAGGTGCACTGCTGGTGCTATATAAAAAATAAAAATAAATACTTATTTACACCCTCAAAAAATTCCAATAGAATAATGAGGCATAACTTCCCTTTGCTAAATTAATGTTGGGTCATCCCCATTATGATGTATTTTCAATATGCCCAACAATTCTGTTCTTAACAGCTGTTTCCACCAGTTTACCCGGCACCGATGTCAGGCTCATTGGTCTGTAGTTTCCAGGATCACCTCTGGAGCCCTTTTAAAATATGTATTTATTTTATTTATTTATTAAAACATTTTTACCCCACCCCTCCTGCTCCAGGCAACTCAGGGCGGCTTACAATACAGTAAACAAATATAACAAACTAAAAGTAACAGAATTAAAACACATTTGGTACCCTCAAATTCTCAGGTACAGTGGCAGATTTTAGTGATAGGTTACAAATAATTACCAATACTAGGTCTGCAGTTTCATACTTGAGTTCCTTCAGAACTCTGGGTGATGAATACCATCTGGTCCTGGTGATTTGTAATTATTTAGTTTGTCAGTTTGCTCTAGAACATCTTCCATAGTCATGCTGGTTTGTGAAAGCATGAGTATCTTTCCAACATCCTCTGCAGTGAAGACCAAAGCAAAGAACTAATTCAGCTTCTCTGCAGTATTCTTATCCTTCCCCGAGCATCCCTATCACCACCTAGTCATCTAATGGCTCACCTGAATCTTTAGCAGCTTCTTGCTTCTGAAGTACTTTAACAAGTTTTTATTATTAGTTTTTGCATCTTTAGCAAGTCGCTCTTCAAATTCCCTCTTGGCCTCCTGCCTTATTAACGTTTTACATCTAATTTGCCAATTCTTATGGTCTCTCCTACTTTTCTTCATTAGGACTAGTTTTCCATTTTTAAAGGACACCTTTTTGGCTCTAATAGCCTTCTTTTTACTTTACTATTTAGCCATGCAGGCAGATGTTTGGTCCTCTTGCTGCCTTTAATCTGGGCTTCCAAGATGGTGTTTTTAAATAGACTCCATGCTTCTTGCAGACGTTTAATCATTGTAACTGCTCCTTTTAAGGCATTTTTACATGAGATGCTACTATGCAGGTTCAGCCAGTGGACATGTGGTAGCACTCATGTAAAAGTGGCAGGGTGGGTGCACGCCCCTGCGACCCATGCACCCCCACCTACCTCCACACATCTCCCCCACAGAGCAACCTGGAAAATCCTGGGTTGCACCGTGCGGGGGCATGGGTAGCCGGCAGGTGGTTGGGTATGCACACCGAATGCACACTCATCTGCCACAGTCTAAACCCTCCCCACCCACCAGAAGTGCGTGTGCACTCTACTGAGTGCACTCACCCCCTGCACACTCCCATTTTAAAAATTCCTTAGTTTCCCTCTAACTAGTTTCTTCATTTTTGCAGTTACCCTTTTTAAAGTTTAATGTCACTGAGGTTTTTTTATTTGTCATTCTCCCTCCTGTAAGCATGTTGAATTTGATTATATTATGATCACTATTGCCAAGTGGCTCTACCACTGTTACCCTTTGCACCAGGTCCTACACTCCACTTAGGACTAGATCCAAAGTGGCTCCTCCTCTCATTGGTTCAATGACCAGTTGCTCCAAGGACAGTCATTTATTGTATCTAGAAAGTTTACCTCCACATCACACCCTGAGGAAACATTCACCTAGTCAATATTAGGGTAATTGAAATCACCCATGATGCTCTTGCTGATTGATGATGGTTCTGACTTTAGTAGCCAGTTTGATCTCTGTTAGCATTTCATAGTCTCACTGTCCTGATCAGAAGGTAGTCCAACTCCTTTATACTTCCCTGTTTTGCATGGAATTTTTATCATTAGAGATTCCAGAGTATAGTTCACGTCTTGTAAAATGTTAAACCTGCTTGAATCAATGCTGTCTTTAACATATAGATCCACCCCACCACCAGCTTGATTTATTTGTCATTTCAATATATTTTGTACCCAGTGTCCCATTGGTTATCCTAATTCCACTAGGTTCCTGAGATTCCTGTTATATCTATATCTTAATTTAGTACCATACACTCTTAATTCTCCCATCTTGCTTTTTAAACTTATACCATTTGTATGTAGACACTTAAACATATTCCTTCTTAACTATTTCTGGGCTATTTAACTGGGTTTAAATTACAAGAAAGTAAAGTTTGGTTGAATATCAGGAAAAATTTCTTAACAGTAAGATCTGTTTGGCAATGGAACAAGTTGCCTAGGGAGGCCGTACAGTCTCCATCACTGGAGGTTTTGGGGGGAAAGGCTAGGCAGCCATCTGTCAGGGATGTTGTAGTCATCCTGCATCTAAGCAAGTGGTTGGAATAGATGACCTTCAAGGTCATTTCCAACTCTGACTTTCTGTGATTCTATTAATTCCTAGTCGTTGGTTCTTGTTGTGGCTTCCTCTGCTCAACTAAGGAGCCTTTCGCTTTCTCTTCAGTAAGATGTTATTACTGCGTAATCAGGACACCACCTAGTCAGAGTTTAATCCACTTTATGTGTCCTTTATTGATATTGCCTAGTGCTCCAGAATGCCATGCGGTCAAACACCTTACAGAAATTTAAGTATACTATCTCAACATAGTCTCTTTCATTGGCCAAAGTTGCATTTCCATCAGAAAAAGGCATCAGCTATGTCTACAAAAACCATGTTGACCGGCATTCATTATGTATTGTGCTTAATTATATGTATAAAATACATAAATGCATGATATTATTGTAGAATTGTTTTTCAGGGGGTTGGGTCTCGTCAGCTGTTAAGTGCGATGTGGAAATGAAAGGTCCATTTTTGACAGGTTATATTCTGTGTGTGTGCATGTGCAGAGAAAGAGAGAGAATGACCATCTCTAGCTCTTAGAGGATTTTTATTACTGGTTGCATGGCTGCAAAGGAGTCAGTGTGATTCAGTGGATGGAGCTTGGCTTGTTATTGTAGAGTTCCCTGTGAGCTGTGGCTGGGGCCATCACCAGCCCACCCACTGGATAAGTGGGAGGAGGGGGAACCATTCTTGTGTGGGCAGGACTGCCCCTATGTCCAGCAATATTCAAACTACCTACTGCCAAGTTCTGTTTTTCTAAGAGTACAGGGTCTGCCTGAGGCACTCTAAGACGGTTTTTAGATGGAGGCTATGTGGGGGCAAGGGACAGGTCCGTGTGCGCTCGGTATAGGGCACATGCACTTCCGGTGGAGAAAGTTAGGCCGTTTTTAGATGAGCGCCCGCGCTTGTTTTCAAAAGAGCCGGCAGTCTGTTCCACACATGACGCTGCTGCCGAGTACGCGTATGCGCGGGCAATGCGCATACATTTCCGGCCACATATGACCAGCCTCGATCGGCGACCCGGTCAGTTCGCGGCCGGAAATGGATGCGCATCTCCCGCGCATGCGCGTATTCGGCAGCAGCGTCACATATGGAACGGACTGCCGGCTCTTTTGAGATGCCGCGATCGTCTGAAAACGGCCTTAGATGGTGGGGGAAGTAGGTGGGGAAGGGTTTCAACAGTGGTAGATGGGTGTGCGCTTGGTGTGCACCCCAGTCCACCCACCGGCTACCCATGCCCCCGCACGGAGCTACCCAGATTTCTTTCAGTTGCTCCGTGCGGGGAGATGGGTGGAGGTGCATGGGTCATGGGAGAGTGCCCATCCACCACCACTTTTAAATGGTTGGTACCACATGTGTCCACTGCGTGGACTTGCGTGGGACCGTCTCATCTAAAAATGGCCTGAGTGTCCCAACACCAAAGCATCTGCGAGTGATAGCTACAGGTGCCACAATACATGCCATCTTTGGGCTCAGAGGGCCTGCAGGGATGGCAGCAATGGTCATCTGCTGGCCACAGCTTCCCCACAGCCAGCACTTGCAAATTGGGGCCCTCCCCTAGTGACTGTGGTGCTGGCGGAGGCAGGAATGGGCTTGCCAAGCCAGGCAATTTTGAGGTTGAAGTCTCCGATGACTGCTGCCACTTGCTCCACTGCTGCCCATAATGCTAGATAGGGTGCTTAGTAAGTGAATGTGCATGAGCAAGCATAAATTTAAAGTGGGTAATTGATAACGTGTGGAGGCATTTTTGATCATACTTGGAATTTGAAGGTGATTCAACATACACAGTGGGTGACATTTGATCATGGAGAGACTTGGTAGGTTAGGGCTCTTCAACTTGGAGAAGAGATGGCTAAGAGGGGATATGACAGACGTTTATAAAATCATGAGTGGTGTGGAATAAGTTAATAGGGAATAGTTATTTACCCTCTCAAATAGTAATAGTACTAGAACTAGACACTACCATGAAACTAACTGGTAGCAGATTTAAAACAAATAAAAGGAAGTATTTTTCACTCAACGCACAATTAGCCTATGAAATTTGTTGCCAGAGGATGTGGTTAAGGCCAGTAGTATAGCTGGGTTCAAAAACGGATTAGATAAATTCTTAGAGAGTAGTTCTATTTGCAGCTATTAGCCAAGTAGTTTTAGCGGATGTAACGTCTTACTGTCAGGAACTGAGAGTGAACAACAGGGAATGGATTGCCCTTTGGGACCTGTTGAATGCTTCTCCTAAGCGACCACTGTTGGAGACAGGATGCTGGGCTCAATGGACCATTGGTCTGACCCAGTATGGCACTACGAATGATCTCATTGTTTCTAGTCCTGCCCTCTATAATCATGAAGAGCAGTTCCTTGTCTTCTTCTTGGAGACAGACAAGATTGCTGTTTGAAGACTTCTATCATGTCTCCCCTTAATCTTATCTTTGCTAGACTAAACAGTGGAATTATTGATGAATAGAGTAGAATTATAACCTCTGCTGATTTAGAGGAAATGCTTCAGTTAAGGCAGACTAAAATTGCATTAGTCTTTTTTGCAGTCACATCATATTGCTGACTCATGTTCAGCTTGTGATAACCACAAAGTTGTTATCACAAATAAGACACATCAGTGAGGGTGATTAAGCACTGGAGTAGGGATGTCCATGGAGGTGGTCGATTCTGCATCACTTGCAGTTTACAAATGAAGACCAAATGTCCTTCTAAAGAAATGCTTCAGGTAGGGGCTCAATGCAGGAATAACTGGAGGATATTCAATAGTTTGTCTTATACAGAGAAAAAGTGACTTTCTCCAGATCTCCAGCAGGAAGGCATGTATTACCCAGCCTGATTCCTATCAATTGAGATGACTGTTCAGTAGCATTTGTGAAATGAGTTGGTAGTTTTTGGCCTGGCTGCTAGTGGACTCGTGTCCATGTCATGGTTATGGATGACCATGTCTGAACAGGCCACAGAGTTCTCCTTTCCATCTGAAAGGGAGGTCCCTATAGGGGAGGACTGAAAAAGCCTACACTGCTACATGCTATTGTCCCTCATCTTGTTGTTGGCCGGAGAGGGGACTGCATTCTCCAAGGAGATCAATTTATCACTACTAGCAGCAGTACCATCTCAAACAGCACAAAAAGTGGCCTCAAGTGCTATTTCTCCTCTGCAGTCAGAACCTGACCTGCCTCCTGCTGAGCCGTGGTTGTCGGTGCCTGGTGTGTGCGCGAGGGGTTACCTTGCCCTTTCTTTGCTGTGCAGCGACACAATCCCAAGGGGGTTTCGCCCACCATGTCAGAAAGCAATGCTCGCTGGGAGAGTGCAAATTGGCCAGATACACGGGTGGCCTCTGGGTTGGGAAATGATGGAAAATGGAAAACAAAGGGAGGGAAAGAAAAGAGCCAATGAATTTCCAAGCAGCCTTCCCTTCGTTCTCACCGTCTCAGTGCGTGGCTGGGTGATTTCCCCTTTGCTTCAGAATTAAAAACAGACAGAAAGAAAGAAGCAGCAGCAGAAAGGAAGAAAGAACAAGCTGTGAATATTCAAAGTGTCTAAATCCTGTTGTAACAGGAGCAATAATTCACTGTCTTTTATTGTGCCATTAAACCAGAGGATTAGCACTTCAATCAGGGCCCTGTGAGAGCTCCATGGCCTGTGTTCTCAATGGCACTTGCTGAATGGCCTTTAGTGCAGGCCCTAAGCTGAGCATTTCACTGAAACTCTCATTACAAACCTATGGAGCTACAGATTCACAAGGTTGCAAATTCCCACCCAGCGCTGACTCCCCTCAGTCCCTGTCGGGCTGAAAGGGATGCTAGCATGACTGACAAGTGAAACTGCACAGCCCTTCAGTACCTCTGGGTGCCGCAGTGAGGGGCTACTGAGCTTTCCATGGAAAACGGTGAGTTGACTGTGTCCTGTGTCCAACATTACCTGCCAGAGGGGTGCAGAAGACATGGCACCAGGCACTGGCACGGAGGAGAAGGGGCAACAGGGAAGGGGAACCAGAGAGGGAGAATAAAACTAGCCTGGCTAAGCAGGGTATGCAACATGCTAGGTGGAGAGTAAAGCAACTTGCAGTGTGGAGAGAGGCCCCTGGAATCAGGAGATGCTCTCAGGAACCGTCCTCTAGCCATGCTGAGAACACAAAGCAGTTGGGACCACTGCCACCCGCATGCTGAGGACCAGGTCCTCACCACAGTAATGCCAGACAGGTCGAAGTCAGAGGAACAGTCTTGCCTCATGATCCTCAGAAGCTTTGCTCTGATCTAAAAATGGGGGGAGCACACATACTCCCTCTGAGTGTGGGCACATGAAGCAGCCTCCTCTTTAATTTCCCCCCAAATCTTCAGTGATGGTGGCTGGAATTAAGGAAAAGACTCTCCCATTCATGCAAAATACTTCTCCCAGTTCTTACACCTGTTCCCCACCCCCAGCACAAATGGTGCCCACTGGGAGAATAGAGGAGACTCTGCAGACAACAACCTGCACCCAGCTGCCTGGAGTGGAGCAATCCACATCCCAGAAGACACACCGTCCTCCATGGTAGATTTCAGTTAAATATTAGAAAAAAACTTCTTAACAGTGGGAGCTGTGTGGCAACAGAACAAGTTGCCTAGGGAGGTTGTAGACTCAGTCACAGATTTTCAAAAAGAGGCTAGACTGCCAACTTTTGGGGAGGTAGCTATAGTTGTCCTGCATCCAAGTAGGGGATTGGACTAGATGGCCCTTGAGGTCTCTTCCAACTTGATGATTCTATGGCCTTTTTAAAACGGGCTGAGGTGGGGGGGTTGGTCCAGGTAGAGTACTGCTGTTGATGGGTGAGGGTGCAGACGGGCGCATACCCATCTCCACGCATGGAGCAATTGCCGCGTTGGCCAATTGCTCCATGCGTGGGTGATGGGTGGAGATGGGTGGGTTGCAGGAGTGTGCATGCACGCCCCCCACCTGCTGCAGTGTTTACACGGGTGGCACCCACACATGCACACGCAGCGGGCCCATGTGTTGGTCCCTCTTTTTTAAAAAAGGTCTATGATTCTGCTGATCAGAGACTTGGGGTTGTTTTCATGGTGTCAGCAGGTGTGGCAGGAACACTAAGTAATCAGAGCCAGAGGCAGTCACAGCTGGAAAAGGTGTTCTCCCCACTGCGAGAAACAAGCCTCTTGCCAGCAGCAGCTTGTTTGAGACCAGCCACTGGCCGATACTCAGAAGCACCTGATGCACTGGAGCCATCAAGCAGCTGTTGTTCAAGCTGTTCCTCCTCAACCTGGGCCTGAGGGCTATCTCTGAGCACTGCTTGACTGGGCCATCCCTTGAATAAGCAGGAATCCCGGCTGCATGACAAGCAAGCTGAAACCAGCACTGCTACCCGTGGCAGAGACTGCGCCCAGAACCACCACCTGCTTTAAACCTCTCATTCACAGAGCTCAGAGACAGAATCATCCAAAGGAGGATGAGGTGCAGCTAGCACTATGTCCATGTTCTTCTGGTTTGGGGGCATCCAGCTGGGAATACTGAAGGTGCTAAGCTCTCTTAATCCCAGGTGAAGTCACTGGGAACTAGGGGTGCCTGGCAACGTCAGAGAATCATAGGTCTGGAGGGGGCTTCCAGTCTGCATTTGTGCTGTACGCCCCCTCCTCTTGTTTTTGGTACTTGCCGCCCCTCCCACAACACACACCTTGCCCTCTCTCTCCCCCTCGATGTTGAGGTATTTAATTCGCGGCTTTAAAAGAATGTGCGACTGGCTTTAACGCGCAAAATGTCATCTCACACGCAGCATATTTACACGCAGCGTGATTTTATGCAGCGTGTTCACCATGCATGTCTAGAAGCAGCTGTACGTTCCCATCTCCCATCACAAATTTTGGAATCAATTGTTACACCTATGTTACTTGCAACTATTGTTTCACTCATATTTTAAGGTATATTAAGAAAGAAAATTCTTGTAGTTTTTGGGGACCCCCTAAGCTTGGGGGAGCAGTGCAGTTGTACTTCCATCTTCCTCCTCTTGCCCAGCCTGGTGCTGGTGATCATGACAGAGCCGTTTGAGAACACTTGCACAGTGCCTCCATATTATCCTGGGAGCAAGGCAGCCCAACTGGTCATGAGACCTCATTTTAAAAAATGGATTTTCTGGGAAGCTGAAAAGTCCTTTGGTGACGGAGATCCTGGTGGCTCAGGTCATTGGGTATTTTCAGACGTGACGAGATCACAGTGAACCACAGTGAATACCCACATGTAGTCACTGTGCCCTGCACATCTGTTCGGCGGCCGCCAGATGTTCGCCACGCTGAATACCCACATGGGGTCAATTTCAACCACACTTCCCGGGCTCCCGTCGGGAAAATCCGCAGAAGCGTGGTGAAAGTGATTCCAGGCGGGCACCAATAAAAAGTAACGTCTGGCCGGCTATCACGGCCCGGAATCCCCGGCGGGATTCCGGGCCGTGGGGAACTCGGCCAGACGCTGCGGCGGCATTGGCCTCGCCGCCCGCCCGTCTCCCCAGAGGGCGGGCGGTGAGGGAGCGTGGAGGGGGCGGGGCCATGCCGTTGCACCGTGCGGCCCTGCCCCCTCCCTGATTCCCCGCCGGGATCCCCGGCACGTCTGTTTGCCGTGCCTGGGTGATCCCGGCGAGGAATCTCTGGGTTGTTGTCGGGACGGGGCGAAGCCGCCCCATCACGTCTGAAAACACCCATTGTTAGGCATAGCTGACGGGAGATGTTCTCCTAAAGTGACCAAAGGAACAAATATTTGTTTTTGAAGCAACTGGTACAATCATTATTTTAAAATGGAGAGTATGGTCTTCCCAGAATGAATAGGAAGAGGCAGGTCAGTCAAGCCAGACACTGCCACATAGGTGATTCTCCCAGTAAAGCCAGAGCACAGACATCGCGACAGATCTCCCTCTCTCATACTCACACGTTCATACAGAGAGCAGGCAACTTCTGCTTCCAGAAAAACCCTCAAATGCTAAGAAGGATGAATCTGATTCCTTGTTTTTTGTTTTTTTAAATTTCTTTGGGTAACAGAATGCCCAGGCAGCATCTTCATATGTTCTCAAAGACAGAACAGCTAAATCCTAAAAAAGCATGTGAGCAAGAGACCCACACACAGACCCTGTGGGTCAGAGGTGAAAAGAAGAAAAAGGATGGGTGAATTCTTTTATCTTTTAAGACCAAAGCAATTCCAACCACGCAAAGGGCTTGCTTGAAAGATTCAAAGACCAGGGATAAGACTTTCATTGGTACAAAGTCCAAGATCAGAAGGAACCACCAGATTGCTAGTCTGTCTGTCTGTGACTGAAAGACCACCAAATCCCAACTCACCATTCCCACACAAAGCGCCTAAATTAGACAAAAGTCAATATAGCCATCAAAAACCTAAAAGATAGTTTCTAGAGGGGGACCAAGTGGTAGTAGTGCAGTGTCAAAGACCTCTCCAATGGCAAGGATTCACCTTGGTGAGATAAACTCCACTGAGTCATGCCCCATGCTACAGGGGAATGTGAAAACCTCCAGGGTCACCAATCAATCTGTCTGGGACAAATTCTTTTCTGATCCCTAAAATGTGATCACATCAGTGAATCCTGCACAGTGAGCGTGTGATCAAGATTCATTGGTCAATTACCTAAAATAAAATTCTCTGTATGGCCTTCCTATTACACCACTCATCCAGAAACCTGTCTCCAGCTTCAGTCATCTAATGCCTCAGAGAAAAGGGGGGGGGGGGGACACCAGAATTTCTAGGACTGAGGTGAATCAATTCCTTCCCAGGACCTGGCAAGTATTAGCAGGTTAGCCCTCACTTATAGGTTTCGTGATAAAAGCTGAGATCCTGAGAGATGGATTTTCAAATGTACAAAGGGCAAAGTAGGCACTCAACCTCACCAGCCATCATGGAGTGGGGCACCCACCTCCCATTTGTCCCATGCCTCTGAACCCATTGGACTTTTGTGGGCTGGTGATGATGGCCCATGGAATTATCATCAGGGCTTGCAGAAGAGAGCAGTGGGAAATAACAGGAGAAGATGGTAGATCGTTAGTCAAAGTTACTTTGTTTGGACTGTTCTAATCGGTGGCTGCCAGTGACTGTTACCTTGGGTAACACTTTGATGTGATTTCAATTTGAGTGAGTCCTGCAAAGTAGTAGAGGAAGAGGATTTCTGAGCTCCCTAGCATCTGTTTCACTTTGCCAGTCCAAACACAATCCCTTGAGTTGCTAATTCAGTGGCTGTAGATGATGGATCCCCCAACAGTGACTGGCCTTTCCCACCCACTTGTTTACCTTCTTTGTGCCGTTTCCCTGCTAGCCTCAGCCTCCCTTCCATGCACGAGAGCTGCTCCCATGTTGAGAATGTTATTTACTAACAAAACAGAAGCACACTTGCCAATTTGCCCTGACAAGAGGGCTTTTCGTTTGCCCATTTAAACAGCTGTCTGGAGAGCTAGTAAAACCAGCAGATTGTTTGTAAATGGAGTGAGGAAGCTGGCAGGGCCAGGACAACGCAGAGACAAACAGCTCAGAAACCAGGACTCGCGCCCAGTCACTTTCAATTGACTTCTCAGAGCAAGGTGGTAGGGTCTGACGGGGCTCTCTCTCCAGCCAAGCTGCTGGAGGAAATTGCCCCTTTCTCTAGACGAGGGCCAAACTGCAATTGCCCTGAAGGATTTTTAAGCTGCTAGAGTGTCATGGATGTAAAAGGGGGGTGGGGGGTGGAATGGAGGGAACTCCCTCTGACTTTTGGATGTGGAAGGCAGCCCATTACTTAATTTAAGCCTCCTATAATCAGGGTCCTGTGTACTCTGTGTTTCTATCATTCTGCCAATGGGAAAACTCAGAATACATGGGACTTGCCTATAAACACCATGGTGGCAAGGCTGCCATCGCAGGGGGGCATAATTAAGGAGGGGATTCCCCCTTAGAAACTCTGCTCTGCATTGGCATTTAAAGCCCTCATAAGCTGGACACGTGGGTGGAGCCACTGCCATTTTGTGAGGGGTGGGGAGCAGGGCTTTGTGGGCCTTTGCGCTTCTCTGTTCCCATGCTTCTCACTTTGAACTGTTGCACTGTACTTTGCCCCAATGTACTATCTACCTAGCCATCCCCCATTCCCATAGTATTGGAGTGAACACCTCATAACCTCTCCAGTGTACAGAGAGAATGAGTGACCTGTCCAGTGTTATGTAGGAGCAAGGACTTGAATCCAGGTCCCCTGAGTGCCAGGCTGGGAAGCTAAGGGACACCGTCCTTCCTTTTTGCTGGATAAACATTGCCAGTGTATCCACACAAAGCTGCTGGCTGGAGGTTGCCAGGTGAGCTCAAGCTCATCTTGCTTGGAACAGTGAAAATGAGGATGTCCTTTAGGGAAAAGACACGCTGGCTGCTGGTGAGTGGGGACATGGGGCCTAGGAAGCCTACTTCCACCAATGGTGCTTGCGATACTCGGGAAGGAGACAAGGCTTGGCCTAGCTTCTGAGCTCCCCTGTGCGGAGCAGAAGAAGGAAATATTTGGTGAAGGATCTTGGCCCTGGGCTGGGGCTCTTTGGGGGCTTGCCTGCCTCCACCCTTAGAGCTGTGGGGAGCAGACAATAGCCCCAGCTCTGTGCCCTTTGCCTACACTTTCTACTCAAGTGGTTGTTGTGGTAACTGCACCAGCAGGTAGCCCTCAGGACTCTTTCTTCCAGCTCCTTGAATCATGCCATGTACAGTGGCCCTTTGAGCCTCCTTGTGGGCAGAAATTGGTGGGAATAAGGTAGGGAACCATGAGAAGGGGATTAGCTAGCTCTCCCTTTCTGAACAGTCTGGGCAGACAGACACACATCAGCGGATCAGCCAGGTCTAAGCTAGGAATGGCTGGGAGAAACCCAGTTGGCTTCTGCTCTGCACTACGTGACTAGATGTTCACAGAGACCTTGTGGCCTTGAAATCTATGGCTGCCTTTGAGGAGAACGCGAGGTGCCTCTGGCGAGGTGGGCTCTCATTCTTGCCCATTCAGAGAGCCCCGTGCAGAGGGTCCTGTGGTGCGAATGGAACTTAGAATGGCTCACACTTTGTTTTGCATATTTAGAATAACTGGGGTGTCACTTTTCACCCTTGAGGTAACTTTGAGCTCACTCAGCTGAGAACAAAACCTGAACTAACCCGACTGGTCTTGACGCTGAAGTGAAGCAACTGGTTTGGTTTCTAAATGGTATCTTGGGCTGTTTGCTTTCAACAGGCAGAATTGCATCCGCCCCTTCCCCCCACGGGGGTAGGGGGCGCGAGGCCCTTTGCCGCGCCCATCTAGAGAGGGGGCAGGATGGCAAGGGTTAAAGAGTTTTCCCGCCGTCGGAAGTCGAAGCGGCTCTCCGCAGCGGAAACGGCGGCGCGCAGCAGAAAGAGGGGGGGGGGGAGCCTGGCTTGCTAGGGGCAAGGCTGTGCCTCCCATTGGCCAGAAATAGGCACGTGACCCCGCCCAGGGGCGGGGACCACGGGCAGAAGAGACGCCGCTCGGGCTGCATTCCAGCCCCAGGAGCTGCAAAGAACGACACCCATCCCACCTTCCCCTTGCACTGTGGGAAGCACTGGCCGCCGATTCAGGGCCAGGAAGGAATTTTTATGGTTAACCCAATCAGGCCTGAATAAGGGTTTTCCGTTTTCCGCCTTCCTTGCAGTGCAGGTAATTTGGCTAATCTTACCCCCTAGTTTTTAGGGGTGTTGTTGTGCTCGTTTATTACTGTCGCACTCTTGCAGGGGTCCAGTACTGTGAGTTAGAGTAGTTAGAGGGGGCATAATTAGGAGTCATCTTTTTAAGAGATGGGGAGACCCGCCTGCCGGAAAGCAGGGGAAGGCAAGCGGCTGGGCAGCCTCCCTGGGAGGGGTGTCGTGCGACGGTGGTAGGGACAAGTATGGTCCCCCGTCGGCAGGCATCATTCTCCTTACTCACATTTAAAGGGATCCCCTCACGGCCTGTGGCGCTGCTTGGAGGGGAGATGTGTGATCGTCGTTGGGGTGGCATTCGAGGGTACATCAAAGCCACCCTTTGTTCAGGTTTTGGGTACTGTTTTGTTAATGTTAAAGTTAAGTACTGGACCCACATCGCACTAGGCGATTTACCCCCACCTTAATTTGTATATTAATTGTTAAATAAAGAGTGCGGCCGTTTGAAACCCAGCAAATTGTCCTGTCTCCTTCGGTGCGTTGGCAATTGAGGGCTGGGGAGTGCATGCCACTTGGCTTATCCTGGCCCTCTCGTGTCTTCCCTTGCACTGAGGGGATGAAGCGTACGGCAGGGGATTTCCCCAACAGCAGCTTTGCCTTTCTTTTTCTGTGACAACAGCAGATGCAGGGATTCCCACCAGGAGTGGTGGAGCACTGTAGGGGGCAGGATAGGAACAAGGGAGAGTTCCACAGCTGGCGGTGGCAGTTTCTTGGGTCTGGGTAAAACGTCCCGCCCACACTGGAGCCCTCTGTCCGCATGTGTAGTCTGGCTCAGAAATGGTCACCTCTGGAAGCAGCTGACAGAGCTAGTGTCACTCCTTCCCTCCTTTGATGCCTAAGAAGCTCTCAAAGCACCAGCTACTCCATCAGCATGCTTGCTGCCTCCCTGGACTACACAAGGACAGGCCACAGATGTGCACCAGAGCTCTATGGAGACTCATGGGAACAGAACGTGACCAAGCTTCGTGCTGTGGGCTGGGCATCCCATCATGCCTCGAGGAGTCTGGCTTAGCCAAGCTTTTGTGCGTTTCTCTGAGGAAGGATGTTCATGCTTGTGGGGGTAAAAGGAGCTCACGCTAATTATTGTTTGAGGTGCAGTGTGACCGGTTCAGGTCACTGAGACCCATCCATCCTCTTGACTATTCCTGTAATTCTCCCCAGGAGAAGCCATGAAGTGGGGGAGGGAGAGGCACAGTCCCTGAGTTCGGGGCACAGAGAGTTGACCCCTAGGCCGTTTTTAGACGAGCACGGCCTCGTTTTTCAAAAGACCCGGCAGTCCGTTCTACACGTGATGCTACCGCCGAATACGCGCATGCGCGGGTGATGCACATCCATTTCTGGCCGCGTATGACGGCCTCGATCGCCGACCCGGTCAGTTCGCGGCCAGAAATGGATGCACATCGCCCACGTATCCACGTATTCGGCGGCAGCATCATGTGTAGAACGGACTGTTGGGTCTTTTGAAAAACAAGCGCGGGCGCCGCTGCGCTCGTCTAAAAATGGAGTGTGGATGGGAGCTAAGAATGGGACTGCGGCTGCCCTTGCACAATCCTGCTCCTAACCGGCATTTCAATTTTCCTAGCAGCTTGCATGGGAGGGGGTAATGCCATCTCTTCCCTAGATGCTGGGAAAATTCAAAGGCTGGTAGAAGGGACAAGGATAATGCTGCCTTTCATGGTGGCAGCAGCATGTGATGGGGAGGGTTAGGGTGGTGGATTGGGGAGAAGGTCAGGAGCAGATCTGTTAGTCTGAACAGCAACTCACTGCAGTGCACACACACACACACACACACACACACAGAGCTGCTGATTTCCCTGTATTTTAATGGCCCACACTTTGCCCTGGGCAGCAGAGAACAAGGGATCATCAAGCAGCGCAGGATGTGGTAAGGGTTTCACACAACCCTCAAAATGTGGGTTTGTACCACTTGAAAAGAGTGTCATGCAAATGAGCCCTTATGTCTGTCCTGGGCATCTGAAACACAGAGGGAGCAGAACGCCACTCTGTCCACTTCCCAGTGCACCTGCAAACAGGAGACTCACTGCCAGGGCAAGGCTGTTAATCTCATTAGGGAAGGATTGGCTCCCTTGGGTAAACACTGTCCCTTGCTCATTAGCAAGTCTGCAATAACCAAACTGGGTTGCGGGAGATCAAAGCTTCCAGTTTGCCAACATTGATGAACTCTGCTGTAATTGGGCTTCCTGGAGCTGGGCTGGGAAGAAGAAATGGTCTTGGGCTAGTCCTTGTTAATTCAGATGCTACCAGGATCTACAAAAGGAGTGGGGAGGGGTATATGGCCCCCCTAGGTTGGAATGCAGGGAGCTCCCCACCACCACTGCAGGAGTCAAGGGGGTTGTGCTCACTCTGCTCCTCACTGGTATTTCAATTGGTATTTCAATTGCCTGGCAGCTGGGGGACTGGGAGAACCATCTGCAGTTTCCCCTGCTGCTGAGCAAAATCAGCTGCCTGCAGCAGGGGACAGAATGGTGCTTTCTTGTGCAGTTCTGGTAGAAGTAGTGGATCTGGATCCAGCTCCAGCACTGGCAGATCGGTGGGAGGGGTTTGGGAGGGCCAGTGGGGGGAGCGCCATCTCCTCATTTTGGGCCATTGTTACTCCTACTGGGCTTTCCTGCCAGTTAATGGTCTGTGGCATATTCTGGGCCTTCCCACTGCAGAGGGATGGAAGAAGATGTATCTGAGCCAGGGGGGCAGGAGAGAGAGAGAAGAGAAGCCTTCTGACACCCACTATCCCCAATCTGTCACCATGAGAAAGAATGCAGTTGCCTCGAGAAGCCCTGAAGCTACTTTCACGCTAAAAATATTTTCCCAGGACACTGCAAATCTACACTCCTTTCCTCGGAACAGGTTGGGTGGTTCACTCTTGCTGGGCCTCAAGAGCTATGCACAAAAGACTGCCGCAGAAACAAGTCTGATTCTGATGTCTCTTCCTCCTCATGCCGGAGCTCAGTGCTTACCCTTGCTACGCCCTACATGCTAGACTTGCCATTCTCAGAATTTTAGGACCAATGGGTCACTGTAATCTCTCAAAATCTGTCATAATCAGGCACCTGCCAAAGATACCCCAGTGCATGCTGGTTACTGGCTGACTGCAGATTCACACAATGGACAGCTCTAGTCCCTACTGGTACTTAGGCAGTGTGGCCAGTGCATGTACATTACGGTGATCCCCAGGTCCTGTTGGGGGTGCCCCATCACTGGCACGGACTATACCTCCACTTTGTTGCATCTTGCTCCATGGCTAGCTCTGCTGATCCTTCCACATCCTTGTGGACCAGCAGAGGCCCTACAACTCTCTCTGTGCGCACCTGCTTCCCATTGAAGCTACCCATGAAATGAAATGGCTGTAATTTTCAAGTGTTTTGCAGCCACCAACCCTTTCAATTACAGTGTGAAAATATCATGCTTATCGTGACTTTGTGCTGCAGGTGACTTGTGGGAATCCAAATGACCGTGAACATTACTATAGAGCTAGAAAATACCTGTCCCCCATGTATGTGATGGAAACCAGAATGATAAATTGTATTCCTCTTCCACTGTGGGCAAGCTTGTCTATGCACTGCCCACGAGGACATCTCCAATGGTACTACTTGCATTCTACCTTCTAGAGAAGCTTCTTGCAGCTACCATGAGCTGCCAATAATGAATCAAACTGCCCCTGCAATGTAAACTTTTGAAGTGTTGTTGTTCAGCAAACCAGAGCTGCCAGATTTCTGAAGGGAGAAACATGGAGATCTGAGGTTAACTGGCCTTCTGGCCTCTCCTTAGGAGAATGGTAAGTGGGATCCTCTCCAATCATAGTAGCATCAGTTTCAGTCTCTGTGCAGACCAGGGGTGCTTTTAGACGAGTGGGCCAATCTAGTGGATTGAAAAAGCTGCTTTTTAAAAAGTTGCGCAGGGAGCGTTGACATGCACAGGGAGTCGCCAGTCACCATTGAAAACAGCAAGTCGTGACAACTGTGAGTAAAGTCTCAGCAGAACCCTGTTCGCACTGACGGTACTTCCGGCATCTGCCTGCCTCCTCCCCCTGCTGTGTCTTTGGCTCACAGGTGTTCTGCCACCGTGACACCGTCAGGTGTGAATGCAGTCTTAGATCTGCCCAGCAGGGAGCTCTGCTCTTGGGTAGGTGTCCTTTGACTAACCAGCAGGTGGTGCTACTGACCAATGCAGCTGAGACTGTGGGTGAAAACAGACATGACACTAACCACCCTTTAACCACACTTGGTGGTCATTTATGCATGTTTCAGGGCTGCATAGGGCACCAATACAGCCCTGCAATATGCATAAATAACCACCAAGGGTGGTTAAAGGGTGGTTAGCGTCATGTCTGTTTTCACCCTGTGTTACTGACTATTTTGCCCGGTCAGCAAACAGAGCCAAAACCAGCCATGGTCCAGATTTGGCCCATGGGATGGAGGTTCCCATCTCTGACCTAGAGAGAAGGGTTGAGACAAATTTGTCACTTTACATTCACGGACTTAGGTATTCATTATTCCAATACCCAAATTTGAATTTGCCACTCATGAGAAATTACTACATTTGTTACTTTGGCACTTTACTTCTATGTTATTCATAACTTTGGTTGTTCAGCACTCCATGTGACATGAATTAACCAAACTACAAATGTCAAAAAGAACCAATGACCAGCAGACAAACCAGTGAATAAACTAATTTTACTCTGTGGAGAGAGCATCAGCTCTGAAGTTCACTTTGAGTATTGTGTGCCTCAACCACACCAGCCACATGTCTCAGGATGGACTTTGACTTGAGTTTTAGTTCTATGAGAGAGGGGCTGTGTCACAGCTGATTTCCAAGCTAGGAGCCTGAGTAACAAGAGGATGGGAATGTTGTCCACTGTTGCTGGGGTGGGGACAGATTCAGAGTTCTCTTTTGGCAACGTTAAGAACCAATTTCCCTGCACTGATCTGATCTCCATGGTTCATTCACACTTGCTGTTTCTGCTGAGGCTGTTACCAACTAGTGTTCATTGAGACAGCAATTTTTTTGAACAGTGGACACCAACCACCACTCCTGGACACCAACAAACAACTGGTCAACTCTTCAGTTACTATCAATTTGGTCTCAGTTGAAATGAATGACCGAGATATGTTCTCACAACCAGCTCTTCTAGACTACAAACATCAGGAAAAAAATTAATCCATATTGCACTTTAACAACTCTGTTGTTCATGGTTGAAATGTGATTGAACAGGAGATCTCTCACCAGAAGTAACAAAAGCTGACTGAAGATGCTTGTAAGAACACAACTCTAGAAGTTAAAATGTTCATAGTTCATTACCAAAACACCAGGCTCTTGATCAACCCATTTTTACTGAAATGGATTTTCTCCTTAATATTTCAGAACAAGCAAACAACAACAACAATGTACCCCAATGTCTGTGAATTGAAAAACAAAGCAGTGTCGCTACTCTGCGCTTTGCTTCATTCATGCCAGCAGAGGAACTCTTTCCAGAAGTTCCGATTGCCAGGTGGGGGAGGTTTCAAAACGTTACTGGGCAAGGTAAGCACCAAAACAGAGTCAGGTGAGGCAACTGGGAGCCCTCCAGTCAGGCTGGGCTCAGATGCCTTTCTCTACTCCAGAAAATTATAACCCATTTCCACTGACATCCGTGCAGAAATACTTTGTTGATAAGTCTTTCTAAAGTCTTTACAAGACAGTTGTTATTTTCCCCAGGGAAATGATGTGCATTTCCCCCCTCGAAGGAGAGGATCAAACATAGCTTCAGGGAGAGCTTCCAGCAGTGCCTGTGTCTCAGAAATGCTGCCAGTACTTATAGCCTTTCTTTTCTATTCTGCACTCTCACCTTTGTACTTTATCTGATTTTCCAAAGCGCTAGCCTCACCATTAAGAGGAGCATTATCTATCTAACATCACTAAAGCCTTTGAAAGCTGCTCAACATTAGCAAATTCCTGAGAGAAATCCATGCATTTTCCACTTGCTTGCCCAAGGGTTTCTCAGTGGAAAGTTTATTGTCAGTTGGCAATAGGTGATGCAGAAGCAGCTCACCTGGCTCAAATTCTACAGAAGGCCCCGATCCAGAATGAATCCCAAAGCTATTTAGCCTCATCTCCAGTTACAATTGTCAAGGGCAATGGTCCCCCAAGTTTTTCTTGTGAGACACCATTTTGAGACAATTCGATGGCCCCAGGCAATAACAAAGGCATGAAAAGTATATCGAATACTGTAGTAGGGCAGTGTGCTGTGGAACTGCTGGGCCTTTAAGGGAATCAAGATAGCACTCAGCCCAGAGCCAAGATGGCCACTAATGAAGGGCAGCTGGGCAAGGGCATGGTGGAAGACAACTCACGTAACCAAAGCCAGAGGAAGAGCACTGGAGAGAGAGCTGAGAGAGGTTGGAACTAGGGGCTGCTAAAGCTGCCGAGAAGCTGCAGAAAGACTGGAATTGTTGGAGAAGCAGGAGCTGGGCCCTTCTGAAGGAGTCAGGAGCTGCTGTTGGAGGCTGGTGAGCAAAGGCTGCTGGAGACTAGCAAGGAGCAGCTCTACCCTATTGAAAGACAAGGTGTGTGAAACCAGCAATGGAAGGATTGTTTGGTTACCTTTGCTGAGCTGGGATTTTGAACTTGGGAAAGACCTTGTGCACTGGAATATACAGAGGGGCTGAACAGCCCAAGTGAGCCGGGGTCCCGTTGCCTGGCCAGAGGGACTTTGTATGACACTGATGTAGTGTTAAACTGACCCCACATGACTGGATCCAATTTGGGTTACGGATTCTGTGGGCACTTAACCCTGAAGGCTGGGCCCTGCTACAAATACCAGCGGACCCCATCTGCATATGGTGCCAACCTATTTGGGGGGTCCAACCCACGGATGACTCTAGGACCTTAAATGCAAGACTGCAAGTGAAAGCAGCCATGTGGCAGAGCTCTTTTGTCTGACTGGAGCCAGGCACCAGGCAGAGAGGGACCCAACAGAAAACCTGATTGTTGCAAATCCATCCCAAGTGGCCGAGGGCAGTGTCTAAATGTGAAATGATGTTTTTAACATGTGCTCGATGGAATGAACTCAAATCCTTCTGTGGACAAACAAAGGTAGGGGGTCGAACCCGCTCTAACAGTGGACTAAAAAGCTCGTGTGGCTGAGCTGGTGGCCAGGTTTCCCCGGGTCTTTTCCCCACTCTCGAGGTGTATGACACGGGTCACCCGCCATATAGAGACAGAACTGGGCAAGATCGTGAGAGGAAACCCCCAGCTAGTAACCCAACATAAGTGGAGAGTCATAAGGGAGGAGGTGGACAAAATGTTAGAGATGGGGTAATCTGAGAATTGCACATCCCCTGGAGGAGCCAGCTAGTTCTCATAGGGAAGCTGGATGGGTCTGCTCGGTTTTGCATAGACTTTCGAAAAGTGCGTGCCATCTCTAAATTTGATATGTACCCTATGCCCCACGTAGACACACTAATAAAAAAATTGGGTAGGGTCAAGTACTTATTGACAAGTGATCTGACAAAAGGGTATTGGCAGACCCCACTGTCTGATGCTTCCCAAGGAAAACCCCCCAGCTTTTCCCACCACTTTCAGCCTTTTCCAGTTGTGTGCATGCTGTTTGGGTTGCATGGAACAGCAGCGACCTTGCAGAGGCTAATGGAACAATTATTAACCCTGAATTTTCAATATGCAGTGGCCTATATTGGTGATATTATTTTCAGTGCCTCTTGGATAGAACTTGGAAAAGGTAACTACAACCTTGGCAGATGTGAGCCTTATGGCCAACCCAGCCAAATGCCATTTAGGTTTATGGGAAGTCACTTATGTGGACTTTACAGTCAGTAACAGAAACATGTGGCCAGTCATGAATAAAATCCAAGCCTTAGGGGCTGGCCTTGGCTTGATACTAAACTTAAGATGCAGAGGTTTTTAGTCTTGGGCAGTTACTACACTGCGTTCCTCATTTCATTTCTCTGGCCACCCTGCTTATGGATCTGGAGGGGCATTGCAAGATGGCTAGAGTAAAGTGGATGACCGACTGTAAACAGGCCTTTCAAACATTGAAACACTAATTATGTACAGCACTTGTGCTTTACAATCCTGATTTTATTAAACCTTTTGCACTTCAGATGGATGCATTTAGCATTGGCCTGGGGGATGTTCTGTCCCAGGTCATGGATGATGAAGAGCACCCCATCGTCAATATAAGTAGGAAGCTGTTTCCATGAGAAAAAGCCAATGTAATGGTTGTAAAGGAGGTCTTAGCTATCTGGTGGGCCATGGATGCCCTGTGTTATTACCTGATGGGGTCATGGTTCACCCTAGCCACTGCAGTGGCTCCAGTCCATGAAGGATACAAACCAGGGGCGGCTGGTGGGTTTTGATGTTGGAGGGGCACTGGGGCAGTAAGGCCGGGCCGGCGGACCTAGGGGCAGAGCCAGGGGGATGGTAGGCAGAGCCAGGGGATGGTAAGCGGAGCCAAGGGGACGGTAGGCCAGTGGCATGGCATAACCCAGCAGCAAGGAGTTCCCAGGGTTAACATCGGATGGAAGAAAACACAGTCTACATGCACATCAAGCTTAAAATAATTTATAAACCCAAAACACAGGGAAGCACTGGCAAAACTCAGCAGCAAGGAGTTTCCAGGGTTAACATCAGATGGAAGTAAACACAGTCTACATGCACATCAAGCTTAAATTTTTTTTTTATAAACCCAAAACTCAGGGACCCATCCTTGTAAAGCACCCCAGGTTCCCAGCCTCTGCTCCCCGAGTCCCCCCCATGTTTACTCACCCCCCCTTTCCCAGTGTCTCGTCTCCCCAGGCTGGGGGCCTGGGATGCAACGGGGGGGGGAGGGGGTGTGAGGCTGGGGGATAGAAGCGCGGGAGGGTGTGCGAGACTGGGGGATGGGGGTGTGCACCCACCCTCCCCCCCATTCCCCAGTCTGGAAGGGGGGGTGAGCAGTGGGGGGGACTTGGGGAGCAGTGCCTCTCTGCTCCCTGACCCCCCCGGCGCGTTTACTCACTGTCGTCGTTGGGTCAGGGACTGGCACCACTCCAGGCAGGCAGGCAAGCAGTTCAATGGAGGCGCTCGGCGGTGAGATGGGCTGCCGCGCGCATGCTAAGTTGGTTCAAGCATGCGCGCTGCAGCCCATCTCGCTGCCAGAGCACCTCCACCGAATACCCAGGTGAGGTTTTGCGTTGAGCCCATAGGGCTCAATGCAAAGCTGCCACCAGGGAAATTTCATTTCCCTAGCAGTGCACTTGGCCTGAATGCTGAGCCGCCCAGCTCGCAGTTCAGCCTAAGTTTGTTCCTTCTGGGACTCCAGACTCTGGAGTCCCAGAAGGAGGCCAGGCAGAGGCGCTAAAACGCTCACTGACTGAGCGCTCTCTGCCTCGCCGGCGGCTGAGTGAAATTGACATCGGAGTGTCGAGCTGCTCTGACTGCAGCTGTCAGAGCAGTGCGGTGTTCCGATGTGCCGCCGGCAGCAGAGACAGAGAGCTCAGTCAGTGAGCGCTCTGTCAGTGCGGCATCTGGGGGACGGAGGCGAGCGGGGGCAGGGCACTGCCCCAGGTGCCCCCACGCTACAGCCGCCACTGATAGAAACCTTGGCTGATGCAATGGTATCTGGCTTTGCAGCCCCATGCTTTATCAGTCGAAAAAATGGCATGCGAATGTCTCTCAACGGGACGACATTACTGTGCACCTCGAACCCTAGGGCCTCGTCTCGGCAGCTAGGGTATGTGACGCCAGACCTATGAAGGACAAGGTGGATCCTAGGGGCAGACGGGAGAAGCATCTAACCATGAGTCACTACAGCACTGATGTCACCAGGAATTGACTTGCACAGATGCAAGCTCAGGCTGATGAGGTTGGACATGAGCCCTAGTGCACCAAGCTGGGAGTATGAAGAGGGCCTGTTCCCAGATCTAGGGGAACCGCAGATGGCAGACAGCACTGTTCTTCCTCTTCAGGATCCTTCCAAGGATCAGTCCCGCGGAGCACCCAGGATCGCCGAGACCCAAGGCAGCAAAGACTTGGAACTGGGGACCACCATGTAATCCCTGCCAAGCCGAACCCTCATCAAAGGAGATGGGGGCAGAGGGGTGTGTGTGACAGATCCCCTCCAAGGTAAAAGCCCCACAGGACAAGAGACCTAACCCATACCCCAAATCAATAGAACCCTCCACCCGGCAACATAGCTGGGACATCCCCCCCACCCATCACAGGGCCCCCATGCACATGCCAGAGATGCTTGTAGCCTGGAGGATGCTCAATGCAGGCTGGCTATGGCTGCAGGGGTATAGATCCTGGCCAGCACTACAGCTACTTCCAGTAATGTGCATGGGCTGGCTACAGGGAAGTCATGGCTACAGGGAAGTACACCCCTGCCCATTCCCTCACAGTGAATGTCACAGCACTGGGGCTGGTGGGGACCAAAGCTTCTTTGCTGCAGCCATGGCTGGGTTTACCAGTAGCCCATGAACCAAAGCCTGAGAAGTCCTGTCCTAGTGCAGAAATAGATATCCTCATCACAAGACCACCACCACAACCAACACCCCTGGCCTAAACTCATGTGAGAATCACCATGCAAATTCAGAGACTGCACAGAATCGCGACAGACGGTATGCTGCCCTGAGGGTCACTGATCAGACAATGGTGGTTTGTCCTGATAATGCACCACTCGTAGCTTCCTGTGTGGACCTGTAAATTCAGAGTAACTGGTGCCTCGTACTGAAGGACCAGTCCAGCCTTGCTGGTTGTGCAGTTCAAGTTCAATGCTTGCAATAGACACAGCAGCTGCTTTGCAGTTCACCTCCAGACATTGACTCACACATTGCTTTGATTACAGCCCTGTTCATCAGGGTTATCACCAATTTCATTGGCAGCAGATTAAAAATGGAGAACTGGTCTGTTCTTAAAGGAATGGTACTCAGGGTAAACTGACAAAGACAAGGCCTGGGTTCTTTTCTCCTCAACATAACAAGCTGAGGTAAACCAAGGTTGAGTATAAAATGCACTCCAGCTTCATACACCAAGGTAAAACTTGCCATCACTACAGTTTTCTCTTGTGCCTGTTGGGGAATGGGGCAGGTAATTCTTGTATTCCTTTGCATCTCATAGGAAAAGACAGAACATAGCACCTTAGATTTGGAGCCAAATTTTCTAAAGAGCTCATAAAAACTGGGATTAGATTTTCAAAAATAGCCAGTAATGCCGGTTCACTCCACCTCTGGAGCAACCGGGGTTGGGGTGAGGAGGCTCCTACTGTACCGACTGGGGAAGAACAGGCACCTCTCTTCTACAATAACTTTCCTTCCCCCACCCAGGAAACCTCCAGATCACAGAGACAGCGGCTACAGCAGCCTCCACAGAGCCCATAACTTTGGATGCACAGGCAGCAAGCAGTAGCAGAGGCCTTTGCGAGCCACTGAGCTGAACCACCGCTGGCGGGTGCAAAACGAGAAAGGTAGAGCCATGGCAGAGATGGGGGCTCCATTGACTTGCTAGAACACTGCAACTGCAATCTGTCGGAGTTCGTGCACAATGTGAACAACCAGGCTCTCATCTGGTTGCAGGAGATTCACGAGGAGGCTATCAAGATGTTCAGCAGCAACTTGAATGATGAACCACAACTGATGCCAAAAACTCCATTGCAGAAGAATCGCCGGAAGAAGCAGCGCTCTTCTATACAGGAATCAAGGAGAAGTGACAATAGCCAAACAGCATCCTCTAAATGGTTCTCCCAAAGGCCTCAAGGCAAAGAGGACCTGGAAATAATCAGGGCTGTAGTAGTTGGTTCTCCAATTTGTCCGACGAGATCTTGGACTACTCTACTTGCTGCACAGTCAGAACTTTCTAAGAAGATAGTGGAAGGGCGGGTCCCCTTAGCAGAAAACAGTGTCAATAAGCACCATAGTGCTGTGTTACAACAGCTAAAGAAAAGTCTGACCCAAGCAACTGAAAAGGACTCCAGTATTATCTGTCTGAGCTCAGATGATAAATCTACCATGAAAGCCCATGTGGTAGGATCACAGCCTGCGTCTAAAGTTTCTCTACTTGTGATCCCAGAGATCCCTGAGGCAAAAAGGGTCAGAGACGGCTGGGGTGCATCTAAGTTGAAAATAGCAACAACAAAAAAACAAACCAAAAAAACTATCATAAATGAGGAGTATACAGATCAGGAAGAGGTTGTCTGCTCTGGAACCAGAGAATAGCCAGGGGCCAGAAATTGAGCTCTCCCAGCACTCAACGGATGGCACTGGGACTCCAATGGGTTCCAAATCAAACTGTTACTCTGTGTGACAAAGTCTGATAGACAGGACCTCCATGAATTGCAAGGCCTTGCTGACAAGATTTTCCCTTGCCAGCAAAAGGGAGAGCATTATCCATGAATCTGTCCACAAGAATAAGTCCAAGAGGAAGTCAGCTCGGAAATCGTCTTTTATTACTAGACGTGTGAAATGTCATGGCTTCAAGGAAACATTTTTGGGTGAAGAATTATCTGTCAAAGTTGGGCCTGGGTTGAGTTCTAGCAACTCCTCTAATGAGGATCATGAAAACCCACGGATGTCCCTTCGTTCTCAGAATGTTAACAAATTTGCAATTAGCAACCCTGTGGCACAGCAGCAGGAACAGACACAGCAGCAACAAGAGAGCAACAAGGAGAGCAAGTCTGAAAAGAGTGATGAGGCCCAAGAACAGTCACAGAGTGGTAGGAGGAAGCCAAGTTCTGAGAAAGCAGTGGATGACTTATATGACGGGCAACACACAGATGATAGTGAGTTCTGCCCTAGGAAAAAACCTCTATCTCCTCTTTGCCCAGTGAGCAAGGTTGTGCAGCCTTTCAAGACCTTCTTGACAATGGTGCAGAAGAATCAGCTGCTCATGACCCCAACCTCTGTGGGGCAAAGCAGTGTGATTAAATCCTTCATCAAACACAACACTCCCCTCCAAACTGATCCTAAGTGAGAGTCTGTTGAAAAGGAGTGACAGCAGCTGGAGAACTTGAGGAAGAAACAGGAGAATGAACAGCAAAGAAAACAGAAGCTGGAGGAGAAAAAGAGGTGACAATTGGAGGAGATGAAAATGTAGCATGAGTAACGTCTGCGCAAGGTGCTGCAGGCTCAGGAATGGGTGGAGCAGATGGAAGAAGAGAAGAAAAGGCAGATCGAGCAGAAATCTGATTAACATAAGAGTGAGAAGGTGTGAGAGGAGAGAATGGCAGAAGTAAAGGTGAGAAAGAAAGTAGCCGCCAAGAAGATGGAGGAAGCTGACGCTCGGCACAGGCAAGAGGAAGAGGCCCGGAAACAGAAAGCTCTGCAGCCGGAGGAAAAGGAGCAGAGACACAAGGAGCTAATGCAGAAGAGGAGAGAAGAGGAAGAGCAAGAAAGAGCCAAAAAGATTGCAAGATAGTGGCAAGCACAGCAGGAGAGGGAGAAACAGCTCACAGCAGAGAGCTTAAGAGAAAGAAAGAACAGGAGAGGCTGCAGGCAAAGAGGGAATGTGAATGGCAAGAGAAGAAGATTGCTCGCCTGCAGAAAGAACTGATAGCAGCTAAAGAGAGGGAGCAGCTCCAGAGATGGAGGAGAAGAAACGGCAGGAGAAGTGACGTCTGGCACAGGCAAAACAGCAGGAGCAAGAGAAGAGACTTCGGGAGGAGCAGGAGCGGAAAGCCAAGCAGGGAGCAGCCACTGCTGCCAGTAAACTGAATGTGATTGTGAATGTGGAGAACTCCCCTGACTGTAACTCTTACCAGATGACCCCACAGGGCCCCAAATGGCCCAAGATACTACGGGATTATTATTATTTTTTTTAAAAATCCACTATTTGATATCCTACCCTATCCTGCCATAGCAGCTCAGGGTGGCTTACAATTAAAATTTAAACCATATAAAACCACAAATACAAAATCCTTCATAATACCATAAAATACAGCATAAAATATAGCAGCCTCAGGTAAAGAAGAGAACCCCAACCCACCGCCCCCTACCCGTCTTCCCCACCAAAAGCCTGACAGAACAGCCAGGTCTTACATTGGCAGTTGGAGGAAAGATCCAGGTACAAGCGGACTCCCACCGAGAGAGAGTTCCTCAGCCGTGGTGTGGCCAACGAGAATGCACTCTCCAACGTTGCCCCGACAGACTTGGGGGGCCCTCAAGGAGGGCACCCCTGGATGACCGCAGGGGTCATTCCAGGACCCGGGGTGAAGCGGTCCCGCAGATAGATCCATGAAGGGCTTTATAGGTAAGAACCAACACCTTGAATCAGGTCTGTAAAACTATAGACAGCCAATGCAGAGAACGAAGCGCTGGTGTTACGTGCTCATGGTGACCCATCCCTGTAAGGAGGCGGGCTGCCATGTTCTGCACTAGCTGAAGTCTCTGAACCATCACCAAGGGTAGCCCCACATAGAGTGTGTTACAATAGTCCAGTCTTGAGGTGATGAAGACATGGATAATAGTGGCCAGGTCAGTGTCCGAGGTATATAGCTGAAGCAACCGTGCCAGATGTAGCTGGCTAAAGGCGCTCCTCGCCACAGCTGTCACCTGGACATCCAACCAGAGCTGCGAATCGAGGAGCACCCCCAGACTACGAAATTGAGGGACAAGGGAAGGATGGACCCCCATCAATGATGGGGGCCTCCACCACCACCCCTCCTGGCCCTCTCCACCGTCATCACCTCTGTCTTGTCAAGATTCAGCTTCAGACGGCTCACCCTCATCTAGTTCCCTATGGCTGCCAAACACCACTAAGCAACGAGACTGCCGGGCCTGGGCCAGCTGAAAACAAGAGATCAAGTTGGGTTTCTTCACCATATTGACGACACCGAACACCAAGCCCCCTCACGACCTCACCGAGAGGCTGCATATACACGTTGAACAGGAGAGGGGACAGAATGGAACCTTGTGGGACTCCACACGTGAGATCCCATGGAGACGAGCAATGGTCCCCCAATACCACACGTTGAGTTCTCCTGGTCAGGAAAGAATGGAACTATTCAAGAACAATTCTACCCACCCAGAACAGTCCCACAAGTGAGTCATCAGCATCTCATGATCAACCATGTCAAAAGCAGCTGATAGATCCAATAGGATCAGGAGGGTTGACCAACCCTGATCCAACTCCCAGCGAAGGTCATCGACCAGGGCCCCAAGCGCAGTCTTGGTACCATAACCTGGATGGAAGTCAGACTGTGAGGGGTCCAGAAAACTAATGCAAGTCTAGATGTGCCTGAAATTGCTGAGCCACTACGCGTTCAATAACCTTCCCTAAAAAGGGAAGGTTAGAGACCGGCCAATAGCTGGCAAGGGAGTCAACGTCGAGAAATGGCTTTTTGAGCAAGGGCCACACTAAGGCCTCCTTGAGGCACCCAAGGACCCTGCCCTCCCGTAGGGAAGCACTGACCACCCCTGCCAGCAGCGGCCCCAGCGTCTCCTGGCTGGCCTTGACCAGCCAGGACAGGCATGGGTCTGGTTCACAAGAGGTGGCTCTAACTGCCCTCAGGTCATCTCCTGCATCAGCGAGTGACACCCACTGAAACTGATCCCACAAAACTGGACAAGCTGGAACATTCATTACCTCTAGTTCTCCTACTGTATCAAACGCAGCACTGAAGTTGTGGTGAATGCGAGCAATTTTATCCGTGAAAGTCAATAAACATATCACAGTGAACACTGGAAGACTCCAGTTCCGGGCAGAGACAGACCAGACTGACCAGTCCCTTCACCACCCGGAAAAGCTCAGCTGGATGTGACTTCGCGGATGCTATGATCGCAGCAAAAAACCTCTTCTTTGCTGCCCGCGCAGCCACCACATAGGTTTTTAAATGAACTCTATGCCGCAATCTATCTTCTTCAGCGTGGGTCTGATTCCACCGTTGCTCAACTGCCTTCCCTCCTACTTCAGCAAGGTGTTGTAAGGCCACAAGGTCATCGAGTGATTGGCTGTCGAGGTTGGAGGGCAATTCCACAAGAGCATTCTGGTTCCATAAGTCTCCGGATACGAACCAATCGAACAGGTTCTGCACCTTTCCAGGGGCAGACATGCGCTAGGAGAAAGGGCCGTAGGAGGTAATGATCCGTCCATGACAAGGGTATCAATAACACATCCCCCACCAACAGATCCCCTGCCTCAAGGCCGGTGCAGAACACCAAATCCAGAGTATGCCCCCCATCATGTGTCGGGCCAGTTATAATCTGAGACAGGCCCATAGTTGCCATGGTGACCATAAACTCATGCTCTGCCCCATAAAGACTGGTGTTGGTGTGGATATTGAAGTCCCCCAAGACCACCATCCTCAGGGACCGCAAGACCACCTCCGACACCAGATCAGCTAGAACATGCAGGGAAGCTGCAGTACAGGTACGTGCACGCTATATGAGCAGCAACCCCAATCTGTCTCCAGCCAAATCAATCACAAGATGGAGGGCCTCGATACCTGGCAGGGTCTGCACCAGATACTTCCTAACAGACCATGAATCCCTAAAAATAATTGCTACACTGCTCCCCGTCCCTCAAGCCTTGATTGGTGCTGCATCGAGTACCCAGCTGGAACAAGGTCAGCTGAAACTGGCCCCAACTCAATGTCCAGCCAGGTCTCTGTGGTACACATGAGGTTGGCCACATGGTCCAGGATCAACTCCCGGACAGTGGATGACTTATTCACGACCGACCTCACGTTTAACAGCAACACAAGGCCAGGGGCCTTCCAATCCTCGACCACCTGCCTTGGGGCCACTGAGGGGGACAGGCACCAAGCACCTCTCCGGCCTCAACTATCAAATAGGTCACCCAAAGGGACCATAGATCCCCTGGCCTATCTCGACCCCAATGACTGCAGCCCTCCCCCCAAACCCCCCCCCAAACCCCTTCTCATGTGGCTGCCCTGCCAGGTAGGAGGGGGAGACCCCCCCACTTACCCTCCCCCAACTAGGGGGAAAAAACCCCTCCACCCTAATCCAGTCCCCCCACTCCTGGTCTCCCTCTCTCACCCAGGGGGTCATTCCTCGGGTTCTAGGCCAGCCCCTGTGGTCGTCCGGGGGCGCCGTGTTGGAGATCCCTTGGGTTTCCTGGGGGGCCATGCAGGATAGGGTGTTCTCAGTAGCTGTGCCGCGCCTCTGGAATTCCCTCCCGGTGGGGGCTCATCTGGCCCTGGACCTCCCTATAACCTCCCTCTGTAAAAGAAAAAAGACCCAACCATCCCCTCATCAAATCAGCATGCGGATGACACCCAACTGTACCTCTCATTTTCAACCGACCCAAGCCCGGCTGTCTCGGTGCTTACCCGGTGTTTGGCAGCTGTGGGGGACAGGACGAGGGCTAATTGACTGCGACTGAATTCTGACAAGATGGAGGTGATGTTAGTGGGCAAGTCAGTGGATGTGACAGCTCCCTCGATTGATGGGATCTGTCCTCCACTGACTTCCCAGGTGCGGAACCTGGGGGTGCTCCTTGATGTGCAGCTCTGCCTGGATCTCCAGGTGGAGGCTGTGGTGAGGAGTACCTTCCGACAGTTACATCTGGTGTGGTGGCTTTGGCCGCTGATTTCAGTTCTGGACCTGGCCACGATCATCCATGCTTTTATTACCTCTTGGTTAGACTACTGTAATGCGCTCTACGTGGGGCTACCTATGGTGACGGCTCGAAAGCTGAAGCTGGTGCAGAATGCGGTGGCCCGGCTATTGGTGGGGCTGGGTCGCCGGGAACACATTACACCAGTGCTCCGATCTCTTCACTGCCTGCAAAATAGTCTTCTGGGCTTGATTCAGTGCTGATTTTGACCTATAAAGCCCTACACGGCCTGTGCCCTGCCTAATTGCGAGATCACCTCACTCACCGGGTTCTAGACCGGCCCCTGCGGTCATCCAGGGGCACCATTTTGGAGGTCCCTCAGGTTTCCCGGGGGGTCACACAGGATAGGGTGTTCTCGTGGCCGCGCCGCGCCTCTGGAATTCCCTTCCAGTGGGGGCTCATCTGGCCCTGAACCTCCCAGCCTTTCATAGGAATTGTAAGATTTGGCTGTTCCATCAGGTGAGGGAGAGGGGTAGTGGGTTGGATGGGGGTGGGGAATTGGGGGGGGTGGAGTGGGTTTTTTTCTATGTTTTTATTATTGTTATTCTATTGGGGGATATATCTTAGTTGTTTTATTGTATTATATATTTATTACTGTTGTTAGCCGCCCCGGGCTGCCTGTGGCAGGAGGGGCGGGATACTAAATAAATAAATAAATAAAACCACCCCTTACAAACCCTGAGTCTCCACCAACACTCGCCACTACTTCCGCACCCTCTGATAATCGCAGTACTTCCCGCCCCAGCCACTTCACAACCCCCAGAACTCCACTCACACAGCAGAGCTGTGGGTTTTTTTTGGTTTTTTTTTAAAAGATTAATTTTAAAAAAATAATTTAAAAAAAATAATGATCAGGCACTACCTGCTGTTCGGTGTAACAGCTGACATTACATCCTCCTCCTCTTTAGATGGATGCGCCACCACATCTGACCAAAATTACACTGTGTAGTCCCTAAACCACCTGGGTGGTTTACGACTTACTGGGTGATCTCTGACTTACTGAACTCAGATACCCTGCCATCCGTGTAACATACTCTGATGGACTGTCGAACTCTTTTGCTACATCCACACCAGAGAGGAGATCAACAGGTAGGCAGATTTCCCTCCCAAACACCACCATGTAAGGTGTATATCCAGTAGATGACTGGACACTGCTCCGGTAAGCCATCATAACATAGAGAAGCAGTTCATTCCACTCCTGATTGTCTTGTATCAGAGAAGACAGCATGTTAACAAAGGTGCGTTTAACTTTTCCATTATCCAATCAGTTTGCGGGTGATATGCCGTGATGCGGATTTTGTTAATTTCTAAGAGGTCACACACATGTTGAAACAATTGGGATTCGATGTTCCTCCCCTGATCGGTATTGCAGGGACCGAGGTATCCCATGGTAGCACACAAACCTCTCAACAAATACCTTGGCCACCCTAATCATGGAGGGGGTATGCCTCTGCCCATTTTGAGAAATAGTCAGTGACTACTAGGACATATTTGTTTCCTTGGGGTGTGACAGGGAGAGGACCTAGGATATCCATTGTTGCCCGTTCAAATGGTCAACCAGCCTGGGTGGACACCATTGGGGCCTGTGGCATACTTCCTGTTTCTTTCCAGGCACCACATACTTTGCAGAATCTGCACCAATCCTGCACAGATTTCCTCCACCCCACCCAGAAATACTGGGATTGAACCTTATGAGTCACCCAAATGTCCTCCTGTCTTAGAATCATGCAGGACCCTGAGGATCCATGGTATCTCTTTCTCAGGGACCACTACTAGAATAATTTCAGGCCATTCTCCAGTCCCTGGTAGTCAGTACCCTCTATCTGATGCACAGCTCAGGCCACCAGTTCAGGTGAGGGTGATGTTGACCTTCCTCTGGGAAGTCAAATCAAATCAAATCAAATCAAAAATCACTTTATTGTTTAGCCGAAGCTTTAACAATACAATTTAAAATATTAAAGAAAACAATGCATTCCATATAAAACAATTAAATACAAACAGCACAATAATATGGCCTCATACCGACCTAAACCACCACCCCAAAACCCAAAATATCCACAATACCCTCAGAGCAAGAGGTCCCTATCCCATGATGAACCATTACTCCCCACCCAAAGACATAGTTGTTTACAAGGGAGCTATATGAGCCTGACGTATGCATAGAATAGCCAAGGATAGACCAGCAACTGCCCTAGATAACTCCGAGTCTACCGGACAGAGTAGTCTGTGGATCTCCAGGCAAACAGCATCAAACCTCCCTACCTGCCCCCCATGATATTTATATCTGGGACCAACAAATAAAGGGCACCTAAGGAGAATGTGGTTGACCGTATCCACCTCACTCATATGGCACAGGGGGCACAACCTCTGGGCCCATAGTATCTTCTTATATCGTCCATCTACTACCACCGATGGAAATAAATTGGACCTCATCTTAAAAAAGGCTATCCGTTTGTCTGCTTCAAGCCACGTAAAGAGGTAGTAAGCCCCCGAAGCCAAAGGATTATAAGGCTTATAGGCTAGAGCCACCTTTTTTGCAGAAAGAAGCGCACCCTCCAGTTGACCCATCTGGTCTCGTACCCTTGCTTTTACCAGACTCTTAGTGGCCACCAAGCCTACACACTTCAGACTTTCCGGGGAAAACCCCAGACAGTGGACTTCCTTCTCCACCGCTTGTCTCCAGGGGGCCCCAAGGCCTCCTTTAATAGCCATGGCTAGAAGAGTATCCTCCCTTAAGGGAAAAAGCACCACTTTAGCACAAAAGATGACCACCGCTTGGAGGGCGTAGGCTCGAAGTGGGAGACATAGAGACTCTAGTCTCAAAATAACCTGAGGGGTCCCCCAAGGAGCCCCCAGAATAGCTCGCAAAAACCCATTCTAGATACTTTCTAGTTGCAGAATAAAGGGAAGTCCCCATATGGGGATGGCATAAAGGAGCTGGCTAATAACCGCTGCCCTAAATAGGCGAAGAGCTGGAAGAACCAATTTACCCCCCTGGCCAAAATAAAATTTAATAATTGCCATTGAGGTTCTCCTAACTAATTTTAGCACTGCCTCAAAGTGGTTCTTCCATCCCATATGGGAGGAAAAGATCACCCCCAAGTACTTAAAACACTGAACCTGCTCTATACGGTTTGTACCAATTGCCCAATGATGTAATTTCTGAACCCCTCTAGTTCCTACCACCAAAACCTTAGTCTTATCATAGTTTATTGACAGGAGTTCATAGTGACAATAGGTCCCAAAAGCTTGCATTGCACGTCTCAAACCCACCAGCGTCCGTGAAATCAGAACGGTGTCGTCAGCATATAAAAGCAAAGAAACTCGACGATCACCGACTTTCAGGGCATGCATATTAATTTGATTCATAACCTGCAACACATCGTTTAGGTAAAAGTTGAAGAGGCTAGGGGCCAACAAACAGCCCTGCCGTACCTCCGCCTGCACCCGAACCGGTCCAGATAAAGCACTTCGAGGATTAATACAAATCCTCAGAGAATTCCCTGTATGGAGGTGAATCAGAAGGAACAGTAATCTAAGGTCCATGCCCAAAGATCTTAGCTTCATCCATAGGCGCTCCCTACAAATCTGGTCAAAAGTCTTCTCCAGATCGATGAAGCATAAATAGAGCTTCCTTCGAGGAGCGACATACTTAGAAATTAATGCTGCCAGGACAAATATATGGTCAGTTGTTGCATGACCTTTCTAAAAACCAGCTTGTTCTGGCTCAATGATGCTGGCTCCTTCCATCCAAACTTGCACTTTGTCCAGTAGCAGTTTGGTGTACAATTTAGCCACAATATTAAGTAGGCTAATGGGCCGGTAGTTCCTAGGGAGCATAGGATCCCCCTTTTTGAAAATGGGAATGACAATACTAGATAACCAAGAGGGGGGAAAACACCAGTTTCATTTAGATGGGTAAATAGGGGCACCAACATACTGGCCCACCACTCCGGGTTACTTTTCAGTATTTCGAGTGAGATATAATCAGGCCCCAGGGCTTTCCCAGATTTAAGATGTAGAATAAGCGACACTACCTCCTCTATGGTTACAGGGGGCCATTTCTGAAACCCTTCCATAGGCAGAATGTCAGGGGCAGAATGCCCCTTGCGCATGCAAATAGTGTTGTATAGAAATTCTGCCACACTATAGGGTGTAAGCTAACCACACTAGGGGGCCCTCCCCTCCTCTGATAAGAGCGAATTGTTGCCCAAAATCTTAGAGAATCCCTTGCATTAGCTGCAGTGATTAATTTGGACCATTGGGCTTTTTGATGAATATTTAACTTAAAGGCCAAAAGCTTCCTATAATCCCTGTGTAGCATCGCCAACCTGATCCTAAGGGGTTGACAAGGGTTGGCCTTAAGCTCCCTAGTAATTCGACGCAGGGTAGACCGAGCCCTACGACAATCCATATCAAACCACGCAGGGGTAGAACTATAGAGAGGAGTAGAATTCGAACAGGCCGTGTGCCTCCGAGTAATCAAAGGATGTAACAAGGATAATATGTCCTCGTACCGCACGACCATTTCTGGGGCGCGGGCTACAATCGTGGAGCACAAACCAGTCACCGTAGGTGAGACTATAAATGCCGCCACCATGTCCGCCAGGGCGTCAGACCACTTTACCCGCACTAGGGGGAGATCTTCCTTAACCCCTTCCGGCAATATGGCAGGAGGGGGGGGGGGGATGCATCTCTCCTAGCTATAGGCTCATCAATAACTAAAACTATAGGCAAATGACAAGACACAAACAAAGGAATAACCGTTAATTTAAAAACCATATACACAAATTTTGGGGGAATAAGAAAAAGATCAAGAACACTAGATCCCTGGGGGGAATGAAAAGTGAAGTTTCCCACCAGATCCTCCTTCAACCGACCATTAATGATAATAAGATCCAGGTCAGCCAGCAGATTGTCCGTCTGAATCTTCCTAGGTCCCATGACTTGGTCTCTAGAGTGGGGAGTGGGGATAAATACTAAATTTGCTGAGTCCTCCAAGGTGAGGGAAACCTGCAATGCTGCTGGGTTTCCTAGCCTGGAATTAAAGTCACCACCAAGAAGCAAAAGTGCAGCTGGAAACCTCTCCACCGCAGAGTGGACCTGTTCGGAGATGGACTCCCAAACGTCAGGGTTATAATATACAGATTGCTCAGGTGGAATATATACAATACCTATTACCATTTCAAGGCCAGTAAAAAATGTACAATGGAAAAGGATAAAATAAGCTTTAATAAAACTAATACTCTGGACTTGAACAGTTAAAGTAGAAGAGATAAACAATGCAAGCCCTCCACTAGGCCGGCCATGAGAGCTTGAGGGGACCACATCCAGCCAGTAGGTATCAAAACCCCTCCAAGTTCTCCCCACAGGAGGCTCTGTCAACCAAGTTTCTTGCAATAACAGCAAGTCATACGAATTCAAGAAGTTGGAGAAATCGGGGTCGAACTGATAGGTCTTCCACCCCGAGATATTCCAAGATACCAGGCAGGGAGACAGGCCCGAACTTCCTATCCATCATTGCTTTGAGGGAAGGGAGGGAGGTTTAAGGCGCTGTCTAAGTACTCGACCCGATGGATGTAGAGTGGCTACAGGGGGGAGATCTTCAAACCCTGGGGTGGTCCCAGTTACTTGACTGGATAAGATGTTAGAAGATAATTGTTCTAAATGTACCAAAGGAGTAGAAGAAGGTAAAACCACCTGGGGAGGCCCTGGAATAACTGTCAGTGCTATTGGTAATGATGAGGATAGCCGACCCTTAAATGACGAGACCTGATCTATATGGGGCTGAGGCCCTCCCTGGACCGACCGCCCCCCCTGGGTTGAAAACCCTGAAGGGTTTGCAATAATAGATAATGACAAAAGACTGTTTTCCTTCTCTTGACCTCTCCCTGCCTGGCTAACCCCCACAGAAGGGAGCCAGGTAGAAGATTCAATAGGGGTAGACACCATAGAAGGCAACGGGGTCATACCTCGGAACTCAAGAGCAGACCTTACAGAAACACTAGACGGGCCAAGCCCGTTCTCCCCCACTGTTAACTCAGATTTTAACTCCCCCAACTGCAAGTACAATGACTCCAACTGCTGAAAACAGCGCGCCTGTATAGTTTTTAGGGGGGAAGACAAGGGCCCAGAATTTCTGCTTTTGGAAGGCTCCCCACTTGGTCCAAGGGCCGATGGTCCAATGGAATTCAAATTACAGCCTACCGTAGGGACTTCCAAACCAACCGGTATCAAACCCCTAGATCCTCGCCGAGGGGGCCCAGAGGAGGAACCCCTGTCAGATGGCCTAGGCCAGGGGGGGAAAAAAGGGGGGGGGCAAAATGGGCCTACTTCCCACCCCCGAGCCAGCGCCGAAGGCTGAGTATCCCTTGCACACCCCTCCTGCACCGGGGAGAGAATCTGAAAGGCACGGGCGGTAAAAAAAAAACGGGCCTCCAGGTAGGTCCCCCGGGACAGTATAATAGCTGGAAATTCATAGGAAACAAAGGTAACCATAATCATTTGTCTATCAGAAGAGACAGAAAGATGGTCCACTGACACCACATCCTTATTAGTAATCACAACCTTTTTTAGAAGCAGTCTTAAATATTTGACTACATCCAGGGTGGTACCCCACAATGGGGCTGGACAGCCGCCTCGGGGGAGAATAGTAAAAATCAGTGCGGCTGGCAAAAGTCCAAATGATTCAGCTTTTTCCGAGCAAATAATATGGGGAGCAGTAGCCTGGGCCCTGGGCCCCTGAGCTGCTGGGTAAGGACAAGGGCAAGGGGAGACATTAGATGCGTGAGCCAGAGGACTGGGGGCAGAGACTACCTTATTAGAGTCAGGGGAAGACCCAAGGCCCCCCCTGCCCCTCCCAGAGGCCCAAACTGCAACCGTATCTTGTAACAACCCCTCCACAGAATCAATCTTGGTCTGCATACACATTAATTTGCGAAACATAAACTGCACAGTCTCAGCTGTGAGCATCACATGATCTGTTAGAAAGGTAGCCAACCTTTCACCCACTGGCAACACAACTCCACCCCGCCCAGGTTCAAACAGGGACGGCTGGATGATCTCTGCTCATGGGGAGTTCCGACTGCTCCTCCCCCTAATGAAAAGAAGCCTTCCCATTAGGCGGATCGGGCGGTAAGTGTAGAGGAGAAGTCCTGGCCGGGGGGGAAGAAGTTGCCAAAAAAAACCCGTTCGCCACCGGAATGCGGAAAAAACTATCCAGCTGTCCCTGTTTAAGAGTCTTAGAGGGTAACGGTAGGCCCAAAGAAAAGTCCAGACCTCCCTGTTTACGGCCACACATCACAAATCTGCCCGAAGACAACACTGGCCCGGAGCACCCGGCAGCACGCCTAAGGCCACGCGCACAAGGGCACGCCCTTGCGCGCGCAGCTCTTAGGCGTGCGGCCACTGGCGCTGCCACTGGCAGGCGCAGTTCTTTTAGTAGGTGGCCGGGCTGCACACAGGTGATTGTGCTCACGCCAAAAGGGGCCACTGCTAGTCTCCGCTCCCTTGCGCCGTCTCACGCTCTCTCAGCCAAGCCCCACAGCTTCGGCTAAACAATAAAGGCTAAACGTTACACACGTTTAACCTTTACCTTTACACATTTGTTAGACCTGTAGTCTACATGTAGCCCAGTATCTCCTTGTGACAGTCTAGCAAACTCTCCTGTACTGCTTGTACTTGTTTGGGTTCCAGGCCACGTTGATGTTATTTGAACTCCTGTTCCAACTTCGCTGCATCCCACGGGACTTTGTTTTTCTGACCTTCTTTGTTTTGGCCCCCATATGATCTCAATGCTCTGACATCAATCATTTTCTTAATTGCAGAATCTTCCTGTAGGACAGACACACCTGTCTCAAAAGTAACAATCACCATCCTTTCATATGCAACCTGTGGTTCTCTCAGCATGTTAGCAACACATACCAAAATTTCATCCTTTTGGTTCCTATCTATCGTTGCCCATGAGGAGTGCTAGCTTACTTGAAGGCTTGGGTTCAAATAGGCCTTCCTCATTTTCTTGGTACCAATGTCTCAATTTGCCAGGAATAATCATCTCACTCTTGGGGGTATGGTCAGATTTTTTTGTACTACCACTTCACACACTTCCGCCTGGCTGCCCATAGTGTACAGGGAGAAATGGCTTCCCAATAAGGAGCATGAACAATCATTGAAGTCCAGAGTGGCCCGGTATTTGTTCTGAAAATCAGTACCGATCAAAGCATTCTGAGTAGCCTCTGTTACTACTAAGAACTTGCAAGACAGCTATAAACCCGGAAGGTCAATAATCATACTACACACTCCTAGCACTTCAAGCATGGTTTCCATTAGCTATCTTAACAGCAAGCTCACAGGGCTGAAGGTTTCTCATGGTTTTCATTGTGGCCTGCTCTGCTCCCACCATTGGCTACTTGCAATGGTTACTTGGGCACCTGTATCCAGGAGGAGCTGACACTGAATGTCCCCTACCTTGTATTCTTATTTAGGCACACTTTTGGTAGTTTATGATTTTACTGGATTGTTGTTTTAATGGTTTTATATATTGTACTTTTTATTAATTATGAGCTGCTCCAAGCTGCCAGAGGCAGAAGTTGGCAGGATATAAAATTATAAAATAAATAAATAAATAAATAAAATTAAATAATCTTCATCTCCACGTAATAGCCCCGCTCTGCTGAACCAACGATAATCACCTCTTTCTTTGGGACTTGGTAATTGATGGAAGTGGATGGGTCCCTATCCTCTGCTGTTTTCAGTTTCCCTGCCCCGAATGTCCCTTCCTTTTAGGGCACTCCCTCGAGAAATGGTTGGGGCTACCGCAATACCAGCATCCATCATTCTCTTCCTGGCTCAGCTGAAATCTCTGTGGGCCGGACCGAGTGTGCTGCATATCTTTACTCTGAGTCTGGATTTTTATGGTCTCCTTCAGCTGATTCAGGTCACCCCACAATCTCTCACTGCTTCCAACACTGTCTGCCTGGCCAGGGAGTCTTGAGATGGGGCTCCTGCAGTATGAGTGTGCACCTTTGCCTCAGTATTTTGAGTACTGGGAAGTAACATGCCGTGAAGTTCTGCTCCCTAATGTTTCCCATCCCTCCCTGCCCTCCCCAGGAATGGGCAGAAAGAGGGGCTGTTCCCCTCTCTTGGTTCCCTCCCCCCTTTCCTAAAGCTGGGGGGAGCAGCAGTAACAGCAAGGTGAGACCACCCTCGAACCAGAGACCCCTTGTCATAGGGCCTCCTGTTTCCCCCTTGCTGTCGCTGATTGATTCCTGCACAATTAATATTCCCAGTGCTCTTTCAAAATGACCCTACTGGTACATTGCTTGAGATCAGGTGACTTTGGGCCAGTCTTTGATTGATCCCCCAGTTGTTTTTCAGGCTATTCCAGTGCCTGCCAACATCTCCCCCCTGCCTAGTGTGCCCTCCCCCACCGTCTCAAGGAAGCGCACTCCTGATGAGAGAGGATTGGGAATAGGAAAGAAAAGGAAATCAAGACAAAGGCTCTGAAATGTGCATGCTCCCTCTCCTGTATTCTTGGCAAGGAAGAGGGGAGGCGGACGGGAAGGGAAAAGGTTCCCAGGGAGTAAGTGTTAAATGCCCTTCCCCTCCTACCATGCCACTGTCACCTCACAGTCCCCAGGGTGTGAGAATCAGGCTCTATTATCCCCTCATTAGGAACTAACATACTGTACTAACCTTTTCACATGAGAGCTACAGCCTTCTCAGCAACAAAAGCTGACAGTTAATTCCCAGAAGAGGGAAAAACCCTTAGCTAGGGCTCGGCTCTGAACAGCTTTCCTGGTTCCCTTGCGTCTCCCCCCACATGTCAGTCACTGAGTGGGACACTTGTCAGAAGGGGAAATGGCACATCCCAACATGGGTCTGGCAGAGCAATGGTCTGGATTGTTCTGGAGTGACTGGGCTCTTACAGGATGAGCAGATAAGAACCACGGCCTTGAGTAATATTGGGGTGTCAGCCTGGTGGGGATGAGCTTCTCTCTCGGACAGAGACAGAGTAGTTGGGGTGTGTGTGTGTGTGCGTATCTTTTATTGAACAAACTACTGTTCAGAGTATGCAAGCTTTGGGGCCACACAGAGCCATATAACAAGTCAGAACTATGGACTGCGTACTTTCACCAGCAGCAGTTGGTCCCAAAATGCCCCTTCACCACCCCGCTTAAATGAGTGGGGTAAAAGGTGACGGGCACTTTGTTGTACCCCTTTGGAGAATAAGCAAGGGAGGCTTAGGAAAGGGGGAAGTCCTGCCGGACCTTGCAAGTGGTGGTGAGGTTTGCTGGCATAACACCTCCCGTGGCAGGAAGGGAGGACATTTCCACAGAGGTTTCTGTCCAGCAACTACCCAAAAGGGCGGGAATCCTGATCACAGGGAGGAGTTCACCAACACCAGCCAGCGAAATAGTCAGTTGGGCATTGGTCGGGAAGCAGCACAGATGTCATTTTCCTCGCGGCATGGCTGCCGGGAACTGAGGCCCCAAACAAGACAACAGGACACCTGGGGAGTGGGCCAGCGGTGCAGTGAGAAGGGCCAGGACTTGAGGGAGGGGGAGAGTGCATGAGTCCTGGATACCCCCTCTCCTTAAGCATTGGGCGACAGCCGAATCAACCATAAAATGGGGAAGAGGATCCCCAAAGGAAAGCCCAACTCCGGTCACCCTCTGAGTAGGCCCTGATGGCCCCTCCTGCTGCGGACACGGGTGTAAGTGCAACACCCCCTCCAGACTCCTGCTCCAGCCGGCACGGAAGCTGTGCTCCTCTCTCTACAGGAGAGGCTTGAGGGTGGTGGTGTGAAGGCCTGATGAGGCAGATTGCTTCGGCCCAGGCCAGGGGTGACAGGTCACCCACTCAACAGGGGCCTGGGCTGCATATGGCCAGGCCCATTCCTGGTGGGGACCCAATGGCCAGGGATGAGCCCCTCCCCCCTGAGGCAGCAGCCCCACCAGGTGGTCCAGAGACCATGCACACTACAGCGTCGGTCCAGCTAGCTGGGCCTCTGGCCATACCTGTGGGTCCGCCTATAGTCCCCCCCTTTTGCTCCCGGTGGCCCCCCCTAGGGATAGAGCTGGACCTAGGGCATCCTCCAGCTCCCATCATATAGGCTCCCTCACTGTTGGGGCCTCCTGCTCCCATGGTGCCAGCAGTACTGCTGGCACTGCCTGAGTCCTCCCCCCAAATGGGGGAGAGGCAGGTGCTCCTCCCAGCTCATTACAGAGACAACGGTCCAGCACCGAGGAGGCTATGGGCTGAGCCAGCTGAACCCCTTAACCAAAGAGTCAAGGCCCTGTTGCAGAGGGTTGAAGCACTGGAGGCCGAACTGAGGGAGGTAGCAAGGCTGCAGCCCCAATCCCGGATGCTCCTGCCACCACAACTGGCAGTTCCCGTGTCTCTGTTCCCCCCGGCTCCGCAAGTACAGGAAGCATCAGCTGTGGTTCTAGGTGAGGTATACGCATTATTCCGGACAGGTGGAATGAGGTCAGTCACCACAAGGAGCAGGGGCAGTCCCCACATTGGGCAATTGGGGGCACTCAAAACTACATGGCATCTCCATTCTGCCACTGCTGTGAAGCCCAGGGTAGGGGGTGGTGGTGGTGTTCTCCCCACAGAGTAGCGGGCAGGTGGGCCACGCTGGTGCAGTGGAAACACAGCAACTCTGGTGGAATGGGGCATGGTACCCGTCCCCACCTCAACCTCCAGTGAATATCCCCCTCCTCTTGTATGGCCCCCCAGCCCCTCGCTGGGAGGGGGGTTAATCCCTCAACAGGATAGGGTGGCCCAAGTTTGGGCGGGGCACTCTGCTACCACAGGGGGCTTCCCCGTTCGGCTGGCTGGCAGCTACCAGCTGCACCGCCCTACAAATGGTTATGCTAGTATGTCTGCCCTGATTGGCGAGCATCTCCTTCAAGCCATGAAGGTTCGAAGTTGGCTCTAACGGTTCCCAATGGAACGAGGCCGTATCATCACAGGGGAGGTGAGCAACGGGAGGTGTGAACGAGCCCAATTCCACGCACCACAGGGGGACCAGGTCCCTGCCCCCAAAACACACGACCCACCCGCACGGTGTTTGATACAGAGATATCCCGTGTGGGGCTTTCTGTGACGGGCAAGGGGGAGAGCACCTCAGGAAGGGATAGGGAGGAAGAGGCAACACACACTGGGTTAGGGGCCAACAGGGAGGACAGGGAAGGGGGGAACAGTGCGCACCAACAATAAACCCCGAAACCCAAATCCAGGCACACGCACCTCACACGCAGCCTTGCACACTCCTTGCACTCACTTTATGCTCCAAACACACCAAGTCACCACGCTACAACAATCCTCGCACAAACGCTCAGGGGGCCAGCTTCACAGCTACACTGATCGCTGGCACTGGGACATTGCTTCCTTCTCTCTAAATACGCCTAGCTCCTCCCTTGCTGCGTCCGTATGCATGCAGAGCGTCGCAGTGTTTGTCTGGGCCCCACCTCTTCATCTCCTGGTGATGCAGAGTTCCCCTCTGCATTACCCTGCGGCCCCGCCCCTCTTCTTCGTCGACTTTCCGGGTCCTGGGATGGGCTTGCCCAGCTGTCGTCTAGCTGTGCTCCCGCGGCCTCCCCCCGTTCACCTGCAGGGTCCAAGGTGGGAGGTGTTCCTGTCCACAAGGAGTCCCCTTGCACGGGGGCAGCCTGTCCTTTCTGTCCCTGATGCACCCTAGGGCTGACACGGGGATACCCTACCCCCCACCGGTGAGTTCAAACTCTAACACCCTCTTATTTAGTGACCCAAGCGACAGGGGGGAGTCTAAGGATAAAGAATGCTTCAAATGTCCTAAGGTGGACCGCAATTGGGCAAATTGAATTGTGGCTTATTCCATCTACCAAGGTGTGATGCTGCAAGCATTTCCGGATAGGCCATCGGATTTAGTAAAGTATGCCGACATTGTTTGCCGAGTGTATGATTCGGCCCCCCTGAAGCCTGGCTTAGGTATGACAAGGCATTCCAGCATTGTGCGGCAATCACACCTGAGCTGAGATGGGATAGCCACACCCACAACCTCTGGCTCAATTGCATGAGCGACTCTGAAAATGCCCCGAGGTCAGACAACGAACACATATTGATGAAGGGTGGGGTAGCAGCAACAAATGATCCATTTCGGGCTGACGGTTATAAGTCCCAAGGAACTGGAGGTCCATGCTGGAAGTATAATAGGGCTGGCAGATGCATCCGCTCACCATGCAGGTTTCGTTACTCCTGCACCCAATGCTGTGGTTCCCATCCCACTGCAAACTGTCATAAATTCAGGCAATCTGGGGCTAGGTCAAAACAGAACCATCCTAATCAGGAGCGTGGGGGCTGCTGGAAAGGGCCCTAACCCCAGTTTGGTCTGAGGCACTAGAAGTTGCCTTGAGAGGGCATCCTGATTGTAGCAAGATAGCTTATGTTATTCAGGGGTACCAGGAAGGATTGAGAATCCCAGCTAGTGGAGTCCAACAGGGCAGAGGTTGCCAGTAACCTTAAGTCAGTAACTGGGATAGAGCACGTATTCTGCGCCAAGCTCAACAAAGAGTTGGGAGAGGGGAGGATTGCTGGGTCATTCCCGGACCCACCCTTCCACAATTTGATCGTGTCACCCTTGGGGGTGGTCCCAAAAAAGATGCCTGGGGAGTTTCATCTTATCCACTGCCTCTCTTATCCAAGGGGTGGTTCGATTAATGATGCCATTTCCCATGAGCTGTGCTCTGTCCGCTATACAACATTCGACTCCGTGGTCAAGATTATAAAAGCATGCGGACCTGGTGCTTTACTGGCAAAATGTGATGTAAAATCTGCATTTCGACTGCTCTCAGTCCATCTCGACAACTCCAAGCTGCTAGGTTTCCATTTTCAGGAATCCTACTACTTTGATAAGGCCATGCTGATGGGTCGTTCCATATCATGCTTGGCCTTTGAGAGGTTCAGCTCGTTGTTGGCGTGGGTTGTCTGGCAGCAGGCAGGATTCCGCCAAGCCACCAAATATCTCAATGATTTTCTCTTCACGGGAAGGGCAGGTACCCAAGAATGTGCCATGCTGCTGGTGACCTTTCAAAGGGTGGTGGAAGAGCTGAGTCCCACTGGCCCTCGAGAAAACAGAGGGCCTGGCTACAACATTGAATTACCTGGGTATAGAACTAGACACAGTGCACGTGGTATCTCAGTTCCTGCAGGTGAAACTAGCTGCCCTGAGACATGCCATTGACAGTTGCTTAAGAATCAACACGGTGACAGTCTGCCAATTACAGTAGGTACTTGGGAGCCTAAACCTCGCCTGTAAGGTTGTAGCCCTGGGTAGAGCATTTCTATCCTGTCTGTAGCCAGGGTCTTGGGTAACCTTTCCCCCCATCACCATTTGAGACGGACTAAGGAGCTCAAGGATGACCTAGCCAAGGGGGCCACCTTTCTAGGCAAGTATAATGGGGTCAGCTTTTGGCACCACTAGCTGTTGCTGGAGGCCAAGCTGCAACTCCACTTGGACACAGCAGCGGGCGGGTGGTGGAGGGCACACTAGGCAGGGGGGAGATGTTGGCAGGCACTGGAATAGCCTGAAAAACAACTGGGGGATCAATCAAAGACTGGCCCAAAGTCACCTGATCTCAAGCAGGTGTATTTTTGGGACAGATGGTGTGCTGCACCTTGGCTGGAAGATTGGATTAAATAAGGGTTGAACAAGGATCTCACAATCTTGGAATTCTTTCCAATTGTAGTGGCTGTCCACTTATGGGTGGATGATTTTGCCAGTCACAGAGTAACATTCTGGTGTGATAACCTGCCAGTGGTTTCATGTCATTAACTCCCTGTCCTCAAAATCTCAATGCATCATGAAGCTAGTCAGAGCATTTGTGCTGGTGTGCTTGAATAATAACATTCTTTTCATTGCCAAGCACACTGCAGGTATTAAAAATGGTGCAGCTGATGCCCTTTCTTGCTTCCAGATGGAGCGATTCCACCTCCAGGTGCTGGAAGCCAGCAGAACACCATGCTGCCATGCATTGTGGCCATGCTGCCAGCAGTGTGGACCCTTGGATCTTAGACCTCAACAAAACCATTCAGGAATCCTTCTCAGAGTGTACTAGGGCTGTGTACCAAAGAGCTTTTAGGGAATTCCAAGAATTCCATGCCCTCCGGGGGTGGGCAACCAGTTTCCCGATACCAGAAGCGCAAAGTTTACAGTTTGCCATGTTTTAAGGGAATTGGGAGCAGCCCTGGGCACTATTGCTGGAAAGTTGTCTGTGTTAAGTTATATGAGTTTAGCAGGGCACCCATCCCCTGACTGGGAATTCTTCACCAGGAGAATGATGGAGAGCTGGCAGGAGGAGCGGGGCAGGAGCCAAGATGTGAGGGCTCCCATCATGCTGCAGTTGTTGACCAGCATGTGTAGAATGCTAAGCCAGGTTTGTTACAATAGTTTTGAAGTTGGGTTATTTTCTGCTGCCTTTAAACTGGCCTTTTGGAGGGCATGTCACATGAGCGAGTTGGTCCCCGAGTCAGCTAGCGACCAATCCGGGAGGACGCTAGCATTGGGGGACCCTTGGGGTTGGGGGTGGAATCAGGCCTTGCAAAACAGAATTAGGTGATCCAAGATGGACCAGTGCACAATTTTATTTATTTTATTTATTATTAAAATTTATATGCCGCCTCCTCCTGCTACAAGCATCTCAGGGCGGCAAACAACATTTAAAAACACACAACTAAAATACAATTAAAACAACCTAAAACCCCCAGATTAAAATAGCCCATACGCAAACCCTCCCTAACCCAACCCAGTCCCTTGCCCACTACCCGTCTCCCCCACCCCTACCCACTCCCTTCCCCGAAGGCATGGACGAACAGCCAGGTCTTACAGGCCCGGCGGAAAGCCAGCAGACTTGGGTGCAGTTGAGCTTCCTCCGGGAGGGAGTTCCACAGCTGCGGTGCGACCACTGAGAACGCCCTCTCCATTGTGACCCCCCGGCTAACCCGGGGAACCTCCAAGAAGGCGCCCCATGCGAACCACAAGGATCACCCCAGAACTCGAGGAGTGAGGCGGTCTCTTAGATAGGAGGGGCCCAAGCTGTATAGGGCTTTAAAGGTTAAAACCAGCAACTTGAATTGGGCTCGGAATGCTATAGGCAACCAGTGCAGAGCTTGGAGCACTGGTGTTATGTGCTCCCTACAGCCCGTCCCTGTCACAAGATGGGCCGACACATTCTGCACCAGTTGCAGCTTCCAAACCGTCACCAGGGGCAGCCCCACGTAGGGCATGTTGCAGTAATCCAGTTTCAAGCTGATGAACGCATGGATGAGGGTGGCCAGGTCGGAGTCCGAAACATATGGCTGGAGCCTCCGCACAGGATGTAGCTGGTGAAAGGCTCCCTTCACCACCGCCTCTACTTGGCAATCCAGCCAAAGGCTGGGGTCCATCAGGACTCCCAAGCTCTGGACCCAGGCAGCCAGCGGGGGCGGAACCCCTCAATGAGGGGAGCCATTACCCCTGCTGCCCGACCCACCAATATCACCTCCATCTTATTAGGATTCAGCCTCAGTCTGCTTCGCTGCATCCAGTCAGCCACTGCCTCTAGGCACCAGGAAAGCACCGAGACTGCAGGGCCTGGATCAGTTGAAAAAGAGAGGTATAGCTGGGTGTCATCAGCATATTGGTGGCAATGCACACCAAACCGTCTCACAACCTCCCCCGGGGTTGCATATAGATGTTAAACAATAATGGAGACCAAATAGAACCTTGCGGTACACTGCAAGAGAGGTCCCGGGGGCTGGCTGTTTCAGCTCCCAACACCACCCGCTGGCTCCTTCCTGAGAGGAATGAGCTGAACCATCCAAGGACCATCCTGTCCACACACACCCAGGGGCCACAATCATCTCAGCAATAACCCATGGTCCACTGTATCAAAAGTAGCCGAGAGATCTAACAGGACAAGTATGGTTGAACGCCCTGAATCCATCTCTCAGTGGAGGTCGTCCACCAAGGCCACCAACGCAGTCTCGGTGCCATACCCTGGGTGAAACCTCGATTGAAAAGGGTCTAGAAAACTGATGCCATCCAGGTGACCCCGGAGCTGCTAGGCCATAACCCGTTCAATAACCTTCCCTAAAAAGGGAAGTTTAGAGACAGGCCAGTAACTGGCCGGTGCGTCAATGTCCAAAGATGGTTTCTTTAATAGGGGCTGCACCACCACCTCCTTGAGGCAATCCGGCACCCTACCCTCCTGAAGGGAGGCATTGATCACCCCTGCCAGCACTGGCCCCAAGGTTTCCCTGGAGACTTTCACCAACCAGGACGGGCATGGATCTAATTTGCAAAAGGTGACCCTAACAGACCCCAGGACACCCACGACATCAGCCAGCGTCACTTCCTAAAACTGATCCCACAAAGATGGACCAGACGGGGCATCCATAACCCCAACCTCTCCTTCCTCTGCATCAATCTGGCTCCGAAATTGTGCTGAATCCGAGCGATCTTCTCTACAAAGTAGGTGACAAACTCCTCACAGCAGACATGGGATATCTTCCAGGGTAATGGGTCAAACAGTAACCCTCTGTAGGGCAGGGGACCCTGAGCTCTACCCTATTCATACCCTGAGCAACTAATTGCACTGTCGTTCTCCCGCCCCCATCCCGGGGACACTACTTAGGCATGGGGATGGATCACTGCTGACCTGTCACCAGTTTGCAGCAGTTATGAGAGGGTGTCCTTGCTGTCTCGACCTTCCCCACTCGTTTATTTATTTTATTTATTTATTTTATAGATTTGTATCCCGCCCCCTCCTGCAATGCAGCTCGGGGCCGCCACTTTGCGACCTCCTTGGGATTGTCAGATGAGGACATCAAGTGGGTGGGACGCTGGAGATCAGATGCGTTTTGTTTATGTGTGCAGCCGACACAGTATTAATCTCTTGTCCTTTTTGCCTCAGGTGTCAGTCGCCCCCGCAAGCTGGTATGGATCATGGGGCACAGCCTGGTGCATTGGGCAGGCAAGGCTGCTGGAAAGACCAATTGGGGAACACAGCTGGGCCTCAGTACTGTCGTAGAAATTGATTGGAAGGGATGGTGTGGTATGTGCTGGGAACAACTTATGCCCACCCTCCACACTGCTTCCGCAGGGTGACCACCTGACATTCTAGTTATACATCTAGGGGAAAATAATTTACCAAGGGATAGGGGAATACAGTTTATCATTAATGTCAAAACAGATTTAGCAGAGGCTAGGTGATTGTATCCTTCGGCCAGACTAGTATGGACCAACCTGCTAAATCCCCGGGGAAGATCGATAAGGCTAGGAGAAAGGTGAAAAAGGTAGTAGGCAGGTGGATCTGAGACTTAGGAGGGGAATTTCTTGCAGCGGTAGTTGTAAGAAAGTTAAAGGCAGAACTGCTCTCCATTATAAACAGTGGACTGCTGAAGCCCCATATTGAGGAAACCGCTTGAGCTACAGTTCTAAAAATTTATCCATGGCTTATATTTGTGGGGACCATCATATGTGCAAAGTCTGAAGACATAATATCCAGAAAATCAAAAATTATAACTGTTTAAAAGTTAATTGGTTGTGGTAAAAATGCACAGCATGCTGACGATTTTGAATCAGCGAGATCTCCTCCCCCCTGATGAGTTAAGCCCCCAGATTTCACAGCCTTGGAGCTTGAGATCCAGATCAAGTACTGGTGTAGTGTGATAATGATTGGTTCAGCCAAAAACAAATTATTAAACATTAAAAAATCCGTTCTGCTGGCTGGTGCATGCGCAGTCGACCAGCTGCTGACTGCCATTGTGTTGTTAGAAAAAAACAGCATAAGGAAAGTTATGTAACTTTTCATACAGAGTCAAAAGTCTGCAACTTTTCATATGGAGTGAAAAGTTGCAGACTTTTCACTCTGTATGAAAACTTGCAGGTTTTTCATATGGAGTCAAAAGTCTGCAATATTTCATATGGAGTGAAAAGTACAAAGTGAAAAGTTGCAGACTTTTCATATGGAGTCAAAAGTACGGAGTGAGACCAGATGGTAATTGACATGAAAACTGAGTAGAGCTTAACGTCTTTGTGACAGGCCCCTGATAAAGTTATGTGATTTTAAAAAGCAGAGTCACATAACTTTCCCCATGCTGTTTCTTGGATTTCTTGCTCTGGTCCCCGGGGGGGGGGGGGGCATGTTTTATTCTCCCTCACCCATGATTCACATCATGGGATGGAGGGGAAGGCTTAGGCCACTTTTAAACGTGTGTGGTGCACACGCGGCTTAAAATCACACCGCGTGTAAAAATCTCGTGGGCAGGGTTTAGTCAGAACATTTTGCATGTGCTTTTAAAACCGTGAATTAAATACCTTGACTAGAGCAGTCAAATTCACAGCCGCTCTTGTAACGGTAGGTTTCCCTTACCTGGCAGTGAGCTGATTTGAAAACCGCACTGGCCAGGAATAGAGCGCACAGAGGGATTCAGACGTGCATGAAATATGCACATTAAACAAAACAGCAAATTTTTCATGTATGTCTGAAAGGGCTCAAAGTGAAGCATGTGCACCTGCAACTTCTCAACCTCAAGAATGTACTCGACTCTCCCAATGTTTGCCTCTCCCTTCTCTCCCGCTCCTTTGTCTCTTAGACTGTAAGTCCTCTAGGGGTAGGGACTTGTCTATAACTACTGACTGTACAGTGCCAGGTACACTGCTGGCACAGTCTCAGTGCCATGCCCTGGATGAAATCCTGACTGACGTGGGTCCAGGAACCCAATAGCATCGAGGTGTGCCTGGAACCAAGAGGCAACCACCCATTCAATAACCTTCTCTAAAAAGGGAGGATTAGGGACGGGGCAATAGCTGGCAGAGGAGTCAACATCAAGAGATGGTTTCTTGAACAGGGGATGGACGACTGCAATTTTGAGGCCATCAGGCACCCTGCCCTCCCAAAAGGAGGCACTGACAACCCCAGTCAGCAATGGCCCCAGTGTCTCCCAACTAGCTTTCACCAGTCAGGATCGGCCATGGATCCAGTTCACAACTGGTCACCCATACCACTCCAAGCACAGCCTCCGCATTGGTGGGTGAGACTAACTGAAACTGATCTAGACAAATCAGACAAAACTGAGCTTCCCCAACTCAAAACTGATGCTGCACCCAAACTAGCAATGCCCAAGATGAGCCAAATACAAGCGACTTTCTCTGCAAAGTAGGTAGCAAACTTGTCACAGCAGGCAACTAACGACTCTAACTCTAACTCTTGGGTTTAATACGCTATTCAACACCTGGAAGAGTTTTGCTGGAAGGCACTTTGCAGATGCTATGAAGAAAGCTTTCTTTGCTGCCGCCACAACATAATCCTTCATAAACAGTCTATGCTGCAGTCGGTCAGCTTTGGTTTGAGTCGAGCACCACGTGCGCTGTAACTGTCTACCCTCTTGCTTAAGCTGCCTCAGGTCCTCCGTATACCAGGGAGACCTGCGCTGCTGCTGTGGAGGAAGCAGTTGTCTGGGTGCCACTGCTATCCCGTCCTGGTTCCAGCCACGGTTGCCCCTGCCCCATACTGGTCACTGACCCCTCCCATCATGATGCCTCTATCTTCCTCCACTCCACGCGTGCCCCTGTGAACTATATTGGTGGTAATATCAGCAGCAACTAAAACAAGCACCGTTCTTTCTCTCCACGTTCATTTGCATTTGTTGCAAACAGGCTCCCACTAACACTTGCCATGGCTGTTCCGCCTGGTAGGTTTTACAGAGATGGGTCTCAGAATTTCACCTGGGGCTGGCCAGCATGTATTTTTACTCACCCTGAGCTGCCCACAGAACACTGGGGGAAGGGGCAGCCATGAACAGAGACTGCTTTACAGCAGGGCCAGAAATAGTGCTGCACCCTGAAGAAACAAGGCCAGGCCCAGGAGACCTTCTGGAGAGGGAAGAACTGGCTGGCCACAGGCTGGATAGTCTCACAGCTTTAACGCCCTGACCTCTTAGCTAATTCTTCTGCAGTTCTAGGCTTCAGACTGACACACCTCAGGGAAGGCTCTTCCTTTGGCCTCACTAGAATCCAGAAAAACTAGAGAGATTCCCCGCCCCACATACAGCCCCAGTCACAAGTGACATTTAAACTCATCATCTCATTCTGCTTGCACTGGGGCTGGATAGAGGAGACATGCCTTCTAGAGTTTGGGATGCATGGAACAGACTTCCTCCCTTTTAATTTTGCCCACCCCTAGGGGAGAATGTCCGATGTCCTCTCTGTCACCCCACCTTATTTTTACAACTTGGTAGCACACATCACTGAGGTAACTGAATTAAGCTGAGCAAAGTCTGTGGGTACTGCTTGGTTGGAATGCACTGAGGTGCGTCCAGGCATAGCTACTGCTGGGAGTGAGCAGCTCATGGGACCTATGGCTGCTCTCTGGAGGCGACTACATTGCTCCCAGAGGGAGACTGCTTTTCTGCAGTCAGTCTTGGGTCAACAGGTCAACGATGCCAGGGGATGGGAACTTGGAAGAAAGCAGGTGTGTGAGCAAAGGGTCTGCTGCCTGCGTGGGCCTCTTCTAGGTTTGTTCCTCTGCTGTGGCTTTGGGTCATGCAGAGCTTTTGAGCTGATGCAGAGGAGCTAGTGGTTCTTGCTTAATGAGGAACTCTTCTCAGCCTCAGGGAATGCTGCTGACAGTGCAGATCTATCTTTGCTTGTTAGTGAGAACATGCCCTTAATGAACTCAGGGATCCCCTCTGGCATAAGAACATAAGAAGTGCCGTACTGGGTCAGACCCATGGCTCATTGATTCCAGCATCCTGTCACCAACAGTGGTCAGCTACAGTAGCTCGAGAGAAGTACGACTACAGGTCATGGAAGTGTGGCCCACCTCCTGCTGAGCACTTCCAGCTACCGGTATCCAGGGGTTTAAGTCCTCACTAGTCAACATTGATGACTTTACTAAGAATTTATCTAGTTCCTGTTTGAAGCTAGTTATGCTGCTGGCTTTCACTGCCTCCTCTGGCAACAAGTTCCACAACTCTACTGAATAAGCACTTCCTTTTGTTTTAAATCTTCTGCCATTTATCTTCAAAGAGTGTCCCCTTGTTCTCTTATTGTTAAAGTTCTCTAATTACTTTTTCCACACCGCTCATGACTTTATAAACATCTATCATATTCCCCTTAATTGCCTCTTCTCAAAGCTAGACAGCCTTTTCCTCTTGAGCCTCTCCTCATGGAAGTTGATCCATCCCTTCTATAATCCTGGTTGCCCTTCTCTGAACTTTTTCCAATTCTATTATATCTTTCCAGAGATGGGGCGACCAGAACTGCTCACAATATTCAAGGTGGGGCTGTACCAAAGTTTTATAGTCGCATTATGATATTTATTATTTACCCTTTTTATTTTCTATTCCTTTCGTAATAATGCCTAGCATTCGGTTTGCCTTTTTGACTGCTGCCACACACTGAGCCGATGTCTTCAAGGAGCTATCCACAATTACTCCAAGATCCTTCTCCTGAGTGGTTACACCCAGATCAAAACCTAGCAACATGTAAAGTGAGGATTATTTTTCTCTATGTGTTTCACCTTGCACTTATCAACACTGAATTTAATTTGCCATTTTATTGCTGGCATAATTATAATTTGCCATTTTAATTGCCCATTCACCTAGACATGCAAGATCTCACTGTAGTTCCTCACAGTCTGCCTGGGTCTTAACTTTCTTGAATAATTTGGTGTCAAGCTGAAACTAAGGGCTCTATCCATGCAAAGGGCTTGTCTGCATTTAGCAGGGCAGGTCACAGAATATTGGGGGAAAGGACAGTCATGCACAGAGCCTGCTTTCTCAGCATTCGAGAAATACGGGACAAGCACCTAGTGTGAACAGCCCCCAACTGTGGGGTGAGGGGAGCATGGCACACCCTAGAAAGAAAGTGATTCCATACCCTGCCACCCTACTACCTTTTGGTGGGGGCCTAGCAAGGATGAGCTCTATGGTGCTGGAAGGTGAAGTGCTTTCCCCAAAGCCAGAGAACAAGGGTTCATTCCCATGAAACTGGCACAAAACCCTGAGAGGACTGCTTTACCCCTGGGGCAGCCACCTATAGCATGGGAAGTGCCCACCCTCCTCCAGGCTATATGAATGCTCTGCAGGAATGTTTGTTTCACTGATGTGGAACAGCGGCACCTGGAGCACCCTTGGCACAGGGCACTAGAGCTGCTGGAGTCTGAATGCACTGATCTGTAATGCAAGGAGGCACTCCACCAGAATCTCTGAATGCAATGATGGTTATTACTATGCCAGCAATGTGCCTGGCGCTGAGCTCTCAGGATTATAGAGACAGGCTCCTGCCCTGAGGTGCCTACAATCTAGGATGGACAATGGGAGGGAAAACAAGGGGAGGGGTGCATAGGGAGAGACAGGAAGTTACAGGTGCATGTGTTTAGTTTAGATGCCAGGAGAGGAGGGGAACCTTGAAGGATGAGACAGTATAAACAGAGGCATAGATGAGCAATCTATGAGTGCACTGACTGTAATGGGAGCCTCATCAGGGTCTCTGAGTGCACCGACCAGCAATTTCTTGTCTAGACTGTCCCTTAAAGGTTATTCTTTGCACAGTGTCCTAAAGATATCTCTGGTTGCACCCCTCATTCCACCTATCCCTTGGATAGTACATTCCATTGCTCAGTCCCATCAGCTGCACCGCCTTTGCCTTTGGGGTTTTAAATTGCTCCTGGTTTCTCTCTTGCTGTCCACACCAGCTGGTGCCCGGCCATGGCTCCTGGACCTATGTCTGGCCACCGCTATTGGCAGCCTAGCTCCATTCGGGGGGGAGGAGGAGGGGTTACTATTAATGCCACAAAGTGCCCTGTGAGGTTTCCTGAGACCTTCACGCCACCAGGCCAAGCAAGTGCTCATGCACACCTGCTGTTAGCAAAGCACCGCTGCCCTGGGAGAAACTCTGGTTGTTTGGCATCTGCCTGTAACCTTTAGGTGACACTCACGAATCTTTAAAGGTCTCTTGCTTTGGGTTAATCTCCAGAGTCCCCATCTGTAATTCACAGATTTCAGTCTCTTGTCTAACGAATAACCACATAAACAGCAATAATGGAGATTGCCCATCTCCATACAAGTATGTTCAAGTGATTTGCAGACATCGCAGTCCCCCTGTGAGGAAGGCATCAGCCTTGAAGGGAGCTGCCTGTGGACACTGCAGTGATCAGAGCCATGGTTCCTTGCTTCCCTGTCCTGTCCTTGAGACAGCAGCTGAAGTGGCCCCACTTGCCCATAGCAAGGCCTTGGGAGTAGCAGGGTGCACTGCAAGGTCAGCAATACTGCAGAGCATGTGAGGTGCAGAGGGATGGGGAGTTGGGAAAAGGCTGCTGGTGGTGGGTGGGTGGCACATATGGACAGGAAAGACCACTGAGCCAATGCCTTGGGCAAGGGACCCAAGTGAGGTGGTCCTGCCCCGTTCCTTTCAGCCAGCATGACCCCTACAGACACACTCCACCCTGCTACTATCAGGCGCGTAGCTAGGATGGAATGGGCCCTGGTGCAAAAGATGGCACGGTGCCCCCCCCTCCTCCCAGAGACAGGGGATGCAGCTACACCAGAGTGTAGGCCCCCAGGCTTGTGGATCCCAGTGCACTTGCACTGTCTGTCTCTATTAGAGCTACTCCCTTGGCTACTGTCTCTCTGGGAGCTGAGCTGGGGATTAGACAGATGTAGTGGTGGCGCCCCCTCCACCTCAACAACTCTGGGAATTCCCCCCCTCCCCAGGGATCTGCCCCCTTTGCCTTCCTCACTGGGAATGTCTATGGTCTTGGGCGATGGCAGCCGTTGCCCCCCACATTGGAGCTGCGGAAGGCACAAGAGAACTGGGGCTAATGGGGGAGAGACTAGGAATGAAAAACAGCCATGTGGGGATGCTTAGCTGCTGGGTTATCAACAGGGGAAGCAACATGAATGAAACCTGCATCCCCAAATTCCAGCCAGCTCCCCAGACTCACTGGCCTGCAGCTGCTATCCTTAGACAGGTGGGACAGGGGCCCCCAGCTGCCTGCATGGCTCTCAGGCAGAACAGCTCTCCGGGGGCTTCAGGGTGGCTGCTCAGCTGCCACAACACAGAGCAAAGAAGAGTGCATGGAGAGAGCCACGAGGAGCTGGCCCCACCTGCATCTATGGGGTGAGAGAGTGTTGTGGACCCTCATCCCTCAGAAAAAAAGTGCCTGGCCTCTCTCCTTCCTAGAAGTGTCTCGTTGCCCAGTCATACAGCTCCTGGGCACTGACATGCACAGTTAACTTGAGAGGAGGAGCTACCTCACCAGGGGTTACAGGTTTTCCTGGTTGGACAGACTCATTCATCCTGCCTCGGGTTTCTAATTAGGCAAGCTTAGTGGAATGTTATTACCGGAGGGAGGGTGTCGATGCCTTTGCCCACTGTCCCTTCAGTCTGTTAGGATGCTCTAAGTTGCTTCGCAACAACATCAACGTCTATACGACAGATGATCAGGAAAGGGCAATTAGAGTGAGGTGCTTCTGGCTGTAAGCAGGGCAAATGAGAGATGCAGGGTGGCTTGGTTCCTATTTGTCTCTTATTTTGTCTTAACAAAAAAGTCTCCATACATCACAACCCCACATCAGCAAAGGCCAGAGATCAAGTAGCCACACTATTATTTTGTGGCACAAGGCGCCATAGCATCTGGAAACCTGAGGCACAGAGGGACCAATGTAATGCTTACTCAGAAACTACCACTTATTCTGGGTTTATATGTGTGTCTCCACACAATACACAAGCCATTTTGAGGTTGAAAGCATGGTGGCTGAGCTGGAGGTAGTTACCCCAGCAGATACTGTGCATGTGAACACTCCAGATAATCAGCAGTTCTCCAGGGGCATGGGACTCTGCAACTCCCACAAAGTTCCCCAACTGCATAGCACCAAACTCTGGGGAGCTGCCACCTGGGATATGCTCCTTGCCAGAAGGAGTGCCTCTGAAAGAGAAATGTGCATGTGAACACGAACTATCAAAGGAACTTCCTCCAGGGTAACCACTTCCCAGAGTAAGTTCTTGCGTGAGCAGGCCCTACGTGACATGCCAAAGGATACCCAGGCTGGCTGTGGCAGCTCAAGAAATGGCACCTGCACCACCAGTGTCCCAGACTAGAATCCTAACCCCTGGACCATGCTTGCTGTCCGTGCTCTGAAGTAGTCTGCAGGGATCAGGCACTGTGGCAGGGCCATGCTGGGGGTGGAAGGAGACCGATGGACAGTATGTTCCCCAGGGCTGCGAGGCTTGAGCCCAGCCTCCTACACCCACAAGGGCCCACTGCTCTTGCCCTGATCTCCCTGTCTGGCTCAGCCTCAGTCTGTGGTCGCTTCACAAGACTTCACAAACCAACACCATAAAAGCTGGAGGTTACAAGGCCATTTAAAGCACGATGCCCCTTGGCTGCCCTGCTACCCAAGATGCCTCCATTCAACTCATGTTTAGTCTGACTCGACACAGGATTACTGCTCCCGCAGCATTTGTTTTGGTCAAAGTGGAGCTCGTAATAAGGGGACTTGTCCTACTGAAATTACAGTCCAAGCACAGAAAATAGCCCATCCAGTCTGACATGCAGCTGTCCCCTGGAGAGCAACCAGGGCTGATTACATGCTGCTTTGGGAGCTGAATCACAGACAGAAGGAGCTAAAGGATACCTTTAGGTATCCAGGCTTGGGTCCTGGAGATTAGGGGTGGACTCACATACAAGCTGATTAAATCTGATGTCCGCGGGGCCTGGAACATGTGTAATGAGTCTAGCCCCCACTTTAAATGCAGATTGGGAGTTTAGATTTGATAAATGGGGGGGGGGGGGAACGGACGACTAGAACTCCCTTTGACTGCCTCACATGTAACACTGATCTAGGGCTCATTATACATGATTTAAATGTATGTGTGAATCCACACAGGGTCAAAGTCAGCCACTGCTTCTGAATCCTTTCCCTTGCCCTAGGAACACAGCTCTCTAGTAAGCAACATCACAGCTCTTCAGCACTGCTTCACCTCTCTCATCCCTGCAAGCATGCACACCAAGCCACACAAGCTCAAGCTGAGGTTTCCTCCATGGCCGCTCCCAAACTAGCTGGCTGCTATGGGCCAGTTTAGAAACTTTCCTCTCCATTCCCAGCAGAACCCAGATGCCCCTTGTGTTTTCTGTACCCTGTTTTCAACCCATAGAGTAAGTGGCTGAATCCAGGCCTTGATCCCAGAAAGACCATCAGTCACACAGCACTCTGTGATAAGGCCAAGCTGCTGTATTCACAGGATCTAGCATTTACATGTGGTTTTTGAAATTCTATTCATGATTCTTTCACTGCACAGACCAAGTGGCAGGGACCCAGTCCACAAACAGCTCTGAATGAACTGAAGAGGCTGGACAGAACCATAGAGACTTCCTAGCCTGTCACTGCCCCATGGGTTCCTCTATTCTGTTTAGCGTCCCCGAGGGGAACGGAAGCCTGGATTCCTCTACCCCTCCGCCATGTCATTTACATAAGCCTCCCAACCTCCAAGGCTCCTTGATTTTCTCAGGCTAGTTCTATTGGTGCCCCAAAGGAGGAAGAAGTTCCTTCCACATAGCACAGCTCTGTATATTCTCCCTCAATCAAGGATATTAACTGACTCCTTTCAGTGGGATCATGAGTTGTACAGGATGGAGCCAGTGCAAAATGGCAGTTCTCAGGCGATTCAGAGAGGCGGAGTCCTTGATGTGAGCAGAAGAAGAGTGCATGTTCCTCCTAGAGCTGGACCCATCTCACCTCTGAACCGCCCCTCCGTCATGGCTGAGAACCCAACCCTTGTAGCGATAAACAGCAAAGGGTTTTAAGGGTGACCCCTTCCCCCCAAATCCTCCTTTTGAGGTTAGCTCAGGGGCATAGCTATCATAGGGATAGGAGGGGCATTTGTCCCAGGGCTCAAGCTCAGGGCCAAGCTGGAGAGAGGGGCACAAATCCTGTCCTGTTGTGGCACGGCTGGGCAGAGACTGAACTGAGTGGAAGCACCTGCAGCACACGTGGGACCCACTTGGCGAGCAGCACAAGACGGAGCAAGCAGTGGCCTGAGGCAGGCAGGCAGGCAGGCAGCGCAGCTGCAGCCTCCAGGGCTCAAGTTCAGCAAGTGGAGGGAGGGAGAGGCACGGGGGGTGGGGGAGGAAGAAGGGGAGGGAGTGGGACAGGGGAGAGGATGACCACAGGGGGGTGGGGGTGGATAAGTCCATTTCTTGCACCTGGGCCTGTTCCAACCTAGCTACACCCCTGGGTTAGCTCATAGCTCACCACTACATGGGCATTGGGCAGGAAACGGGCAGTTCTGGCTACAGCCCAGTAAAGGAAGGGCCTTCCTCCAGTCACTCATGAGTCCTGAAAGCCTTCTCTCCATTCTCCTCAATACTTCAATTTATCCATAGTACCTAGCTAGGATGGAGAGCAGCCTCATTCTCAAGTGTCTCTGAATTGAACAACATGGGAAAGATCACTCCAGTGTTTCCCTCTGGGTTTTTAATCCTTGAGCCACACACCCTATGCACAGCCTCACTGCATGCCAGTGGCTGCTGATCCCGTGTCAGTTGAAGGCTGTCATCCTGCAGGGGAGTGAACTTGGCCCTCCCTCCCCCCAATCTAAAAGAATGAGTTGCTACAGTTTGAGCTATAGAGTCAAAGCCCCACAGGCAGGCTGTAAAGGCTCACTTGTACTCTGCAGAGCAGACAGCAGGGATGCATAAATGAGGTTCCCAGTTCTGGATCCTGACCTCAAGTGGGGTCACACCATCTGCTGATGGGAGTCACAGTCCTGAATTACATTTGATATTGTGTCATATGCCTTCATTGCTGCCTGCCATTACAGAATGCAGGATGACCGGCCAGCTATCGGCTGGTCTCTAACCTTCCCTTTTTAGGCAAGGTTACTGAGCGGGTGGTGGCTCGGCAGCTGCAGGAGCATCTGGACCGGATTAATTTCTTTGATCCCTCGCAGTCAGGTTTTCACCCTGGATATGGCACGGAGACTGCACTTGTGGCCTTGGTCGACGACCTCTCCCGTGAGTTGGACCGGCGTCACTCGACTTTGCTGATCCTATTAGATCTCTCGGCTCCATTTGATATCGTTGACCATGAGTTGTTGGTGACTCGGCTGTGGAACCAGGCAGGGATTGGCGGAACCGTTCTTGAATGGCTCCGCTCCTTCTTGGCTGGGAGAGTCCAGTGTGTGGTCCTGGGTGATTTTTCTTCTCCCTGGGGCCTCACGTGTGGAGTTCCGCAGGATTCCATCTTGTCCCCTCTCTTGTTCAACGTGTACATGCAGCCTCTGGGGGAGGTTGTTAGGCGGACGGTGTCATCAGTATACTGATGACACTCAGCTTTATCTCTCTTTTTCATCTGACTCAGGCCCGGCAGCCTTGGTGCTTACCCAGTGATTGGCAGCTGTGGGGGATTGGATGAGGGCCAGCTGCCTGAGGTTAAATCCCGACAAGACGGAGGTGATGGTCGTGGGGAAGGCCGGGGGAGTGGTGGCCCCCATCATTGATGTGGTCTATCCTTCCCTGGTATCTCAGGTTTGGAGTCTGGGGGTGCTCCTGGACCCGCAGCTCCGCCTGGATGCCCAGGTGGCAGCCGTGGCGAAAGGGGCATTTCACCAATTACATGTGGTGCATTGGCTTTGGCCATATGTCTCGGACTCCGACCTAGCCACGATCGTCCATGTTTTTATTACCTCGAGATTGGACTACTGTAACGCACTCTACGTGGGGCTACCCTTGGTGCTGGTTCGGAGGCTGCAGCTGGTGCAGAATGCGGCGTCTCGTCTCCTAACAGGGACGGGCCGCCGCAAGCATATTACACCAGTGCTTTGCTCTCTGCACTGGCTCCCTATAGTCTTCTGGGCCCAATTCAAGGTGTTAGTGTTGACCTTTAAAGCCCTGAACAGTCTGGGCCCCCGCCTACCTGCAGGACCGCCTCATGCTCCAGGTCCTGGATTGACCCCTGCGGTCGGCCTGGGGCACCCTCCTCGAGGTCCCCCGGGTTTCTGGAACTCCCTCCCACTGGAAGTCTGCCTGATTACAGACCTCCCCTCTTTCCATAAACCATGTAAGACCTGGTTGTTCCGCCATGCTTTTCCTGAGGGAGAGGGGGTGGATGGGTTGGGTTAGGGTGGGGGGTATATTGTGTTTTTATATTGTGTTTTAATAGTATTTTAAATCGTATTATTGTTATTGTAAATTGTTTTAATATGTTGTTAGCCGTCCTGAGATGCTTTTAGCACAAGGGGGTGGCATACAAATTTTGTTATACATAAACAAACAAACAAACAAATAAATAAATAAATAAAATATTTAAGTCTCAAGATGGGATTGCATAGGAAAAGCTAGTCCAGGCAGCCAGTGCCTCTTCTAGGCATTTATGATGCATCCAGCATCCAGGTAGCTACCAGCCAGTTCAGATTTCCAAGCACACTGCAACCAGCCTTACCAAGACTTGCGCTGCCACAATGCCCAGGCAGGATCTTCACAGAAATGCCTAGAGTGCCATTACCGCGATCATGAGGAGCTTCTAGGGCCTTGCCAACTTGGAAGCGAGGTAGAGAAGATAACAGAGGAGATTTCATTGCAAATAAAGCAATTCACTGAGAGAAAAGACAATGGCTCTCATGTTTGTGCAGTTAATTGGTATATAAAACATACACAGTGCCTGGAAAGAAGGCAAAAGTCACAGCTATAAAAGGTAGATTCCAAGACTGTTAAAGCACATTCCCTTGTTATGTAAACCTGCATGCCAGTGAACAAGGCTCATAGCTCTGGAGAATGAAGTCTTCCATCTCCCTATAGAGCAAGCAAGCCAAGAGCTGAGGCAGAGGGAGCCTCACTGACAGGGGCTGCTGGGATGGGGCAATGCCTTGGGGGAAAGGGCAGTGTACTTTGCTAAGTGCATACAGGCTCTGGCTACTCTGGGGCACAGGGCAACACTTGATACTGATTATACGATGCGGAGATATTTGCTAGGAAAAAGACTGGGGCCAAATGCTAATTTCACCCCAGCCTCCAATGGACACTAGAGGAGAACAACTTTCAGTCGTTAACCACCAGGGCTGGTTTGGAGATGGTGGAAAGGCCTGCATTCTATAAGTAGCGATCTCCATTTAGAGGACATGCCAGTTCCTACACCTTCTCTCCCTCCTTTTGTCCCATCTGGATTATTCTTCTTCCCATCTGAAGTGGTTTCTCCATTTCCTTACCCACAGCTTCTCTTCCCTAAGCCTCTACCTGTTCAAACAAACTCTGATCATTCCTGCCATTGCAACCAGCTGACCTGAGGACATTCCATGCTCCAGGGTGGATATGGGTGTAATGCTTCTGGGGCACTAACAGGGGTCTCACGCACCCTAGATTTGGGATGCAGGGACAATTTCTTCCATTATTCCAGCCCCTTGATAAAAAGCCTGTCCAGGTTCTGACCCCCTTAGATTTGCACAGAAAGGAGATATGGTGCTGCTCAGAGCCTTTCCAGGAGGGTCCCTCTTTTGCACTAACCAAACAAGCTTTTATTGGGGATGCCTCCTCAGCAAATATCCCAGGAAGATCAAGCCAACTCCCTGGTTGCAAAGCAGGGCAGCTTCTCCACGGGCTGGTGCTTTGCTAGAGTTTGGTTTGTGCTGCTGAGCATCAGCATCTAGGTTTGCTCTGACAGGGACTGCACCTCCTGTGTGAACATGTTCCCCACAGCTCAGAAACCACTACTGCTAGCCTGGGAAAGTCCAAAGGTCAGGGTGCTACCTTCCCAGTGTGCTGAGAGCAGCACGGCGGAGATGAGAGTGAGACAACTGCTGTGCTTCCCCCCTTCTCTCATCACCTCTGCCCTCCCCTACAGCCCTGTCTGCTCCTGGCTCTTTCATCTCAGGAGCAAGTGGCCCTTTTATCTCATTCTCACTGTCACTAGGTGAGAATCTGCAGAGTTCTGCAAACAGCCCCTGCAGCATGAAAATCAGAACAGTGATTTCCAGGGGCCTCGGTGGCTAGTTGTGGTGAAAAACTCTAGAGCCAAATGGCCTGTTCTGTCTGTTGTGAGCAGCACAGCTTCCCCTTTTGCTGGGCTCAGTCTGGCTTGCTGAAAAATCCTGCTGCACCTGAGGAAGAGGTCCGTGGTGCTGGCAAGCCGGAGCACACTCGCTAGCAGAAGCCGGTCCGGTAAAAGGGACGCCCTTCACTCTCCCTTTACTAGTTAGTTTCTACGGTGCTATCCTGCCACTTCTTCTGCCCCATCTCTTCTCTCTTCGAAAGATTCTGTTCAGCCATGAGTTTAGGAAGAATAAATAAATATCACTTGCCAAAACCTTCCAGTTTGGGAGCCTGAAATTAGATGCCTAGCAACATCTTTAGGCACTTAAGTCCTTGCAGCTTGTGATGGAACTGGTGGGAGAGCCATCGTGATTCATGCCTAGAACAATAAACGCCTACACTCGGAAATGTTGGCTGGTAACTCTGGGATGGGGAGATGCACCCTCCCAAGGATGGCGGGGCCAGGTAAAAGTTCCAGATCATCAGAACCAGGAACCTACCGGGCATGGGGTTAGCCCCCCCGCCTGGGGGGAAGAAAATGGCACCCGCAGGACTGAGCAGAGCTGCTCGGTCCTGCAGTTGCCATCTTCGGAAAGGGCAGCCAGGGGGCTAAGCTGCTATGCACATGCTCGAGTTTTTGTTTTTCCTTTTTAAACTGAAAACTCGGGAAGGGGCCTGGTGCGGAGCACAGTGGGGTGTTTGGGACCCCCCCCCCCCGGACAGTGAGTAAACTCCTGCCTGATCCTTCACTAGGCCCCCAAACTCCCGCCCATGGCATCGCCCACCCCACCCGAATTTTTTCTTCCCCCAAGACGGGGAGGCTGGGCCGGGGCTGGAGGTGTCCAGGGGGCTTGTCTTTGCCCCCTGCTCACCTCCGGCCCCCATGCTGGCTCCCCCGACTGCAACCTCAGCCCTCGAGTAATACACGAGAACTCGAGGGGGGGGGGGGGGGACTAGTCACTCCCAGACTTCACTACATTCCAGATTTGCTGATTCCCGAGGTGGCGGAAAGGCATGAAGCAACTGGGTTGAGGCTGAGGAAATACCCTGCATAGGGAAGACAAATCCAGCCTTGAGGAGAGCTGTTTGGCCAGGGTTCCTTGCGCATTTGCCTGGAGTGACTTCTGCGGTCCGCCAGGAGTGCCCGTCTCAAGGTCCCCCGTGTGGCCACTATGGAGAGGGTGTTCTCAGTGGTCGCACCTAGGTTGTGGAACTCCCTCCCAGCCAAAGCTCGGTTGGCCCCGGATCTTCCTTCTCCCTCCTCCTTTCCTTCTTCCTAGCTGTTCCGCCTGGCTTTTGGTGAGGGAGATGGGGGGTGGGGGTGGGGTTTCATTCTGTTTTTCTTCTCTTTTATTGTATTATGGATCTTATATGTTTTTTAGGATGTGAGCTGCCCTGGGATGCCTGGAGCAGGAGGGGCGGGATAGAAAATTGTTTAAATCAAATCAATCAATCAATCAATCAATCAATCAATCATCTCTTTGTGCTGGTGTCAGGAATGCTTGGGAGCAGGGAGGGAAAATAAGAGAGGGGACATGCAGCAGGTGACTTAAAGCATCTTCAAAACTACGTCCATAAGATCCATTTGCTTTTGTGAGATGCTCCCAAACCATCTTATCTGCTTCATCTTATGCTTCTGCATTTGGTTTTTCTTCCCTAAATGCAGAACTTTACATTTCCCTCAGTTGAATTTCATTTTGTTAATTTCAGCCCAAATTGCCAACCTATTACAATTGTTTTGAATTCTAGTTCTATCTTCCAACGTGTTAGCTACCCCTCTGTTTTGTCATCTACAAACTTGATAAGTATTCCTTCCGCCCCTTCGTCCAAGTTATTAAAAAAGAAGTGGAATAGCATCAGACCCACGGCAGAGCCCCATGAAACCCCACTCAATACCTCCCTCCAGTTTGATGACAAACCACTGATGATCACTCTTTGAGTAGAGTTCTTCAACCAGCCATGAATTCACCTTCTTGTAATGTCTCCCCAGCTCCTGCTTTGCAAGCTTGTCAAGCTTGTCAATGAAGAACTCGCGTGAAAGTTGGTCATATACTTTGCTGAAATCAAGATATATTTCCTTGGCCCTCGGCTTGGGATACATGCTCACTGTATTTTCCCCATTGGAGGCAATGGAGAAAATGCAGTAAACATGGCTCCCCTCCCTGCTCATGGTTTCCAGCACTCTTGGGGTCTCTTGCTGCTCTGCCACTCCCTGACTTGTCTATTTCTCTGCTGCTACCAGTGTTATCTGTGCTAGGGCAGAAATGCTGGTATAAACTGTAAAAGTGAGCCTGGCATTTTAGCTGCCATTTCATCTGGATCAGCTTTGAGTAGACAGCCAGAATGCACTAGTCAAGAGTTTCCAAACTTCTTGCACCAAGGTACCACTCTCAACCCTAAACATTTCCTGTAGACCATCATGCACCTGTCGAACATGGCTGTGGCCAAGCACATGCACAGTGTGGGCTGGTTGTGCTGCTAAAATGAATGAGCTGCAAGTGGCAGGAGTGAGGGTTCAAGAACTGCAAAGCCAGGCAGTGCTGGGGCTGCCCCACTGTGATCAGTCCCAGACTCCTGCATCATCTGGTTGCTCTCAGCCTCAGAGGCGTCAAAGGAATTACTCAGGACAAGCTGGAGGCTGGAAATTGAGCTGTCATGAAAGTGGACAGGACCAGGCTGCAGATGCTATTGAAATGTATTGGACTCCATGAACTTTTGGGAGTGAAGGAGTGTATTAAAGCAAACAAACAAAGCAGGGAGTTTCCCCTCTTGGCCAAGGTCACTCCGAGCGCCTGCACTTTCTCAGTGCACTTCCAGTTTGGCTCCTGCTTCTGCCTTTATCTGAAACTGATTTCCGTTGTTTATCCCGGCAGTGCAGATTATGAATGAGAAACTGCTAAAAGGCTTATTCCTCTGGTTGTCAGAGACAGTCGAGATACCCCAGCTTTAGTGTGAAAAGCCTACACATCTCTTGGATGACAGTACCAGACTGCCAGCCTCAAGTGGTGAAAATCAGGAGCCAAAATCACAAGACTGACTTTACAAATCATGGGATTTTTTAATTTTTTGTTTGTTTTTAAATATAGGGCTGCTTTATTTGTCATTTGGCTTGGGAATCTGTGGGTCATGCTGCAGTCACGTTCCCAGACTTTTCTCTGAAGCCATGAGGCCTCAAAATGCAAAAACAATTAAAGTTTGGATTTCCATGATTCTAGGTTTTAAAGGATCACCTAAATTCAGGGACCTGTGTTCACTGTGTTTCCCCACTGTCATCACCAAGGAAAATGCTGTGAATATGGGTCCCTGCCTATAATCACTAGGTCATAGTAAAATTACGAGAGCTGCCAATCTTGGACATAGAGGTGTGCTTGTGAGAGCTGAGGGAGAGGGGGAAGGAAGGAAAGGTGGGGGCAGCACTGAAGTCTAACTTACCCTGAAACCTTCTCCACGTTCCTTAAACGCCAGCGGGATTTGATGGTCCTGTGGCTGGAGCACAAGATTGGTGCTAAGAGACCCATGTCTGATCCTGATTAGTTCTGGAATCACTGCTTAGGTAAATCACTGTTTCTTTCCATTGCTAAAATGGGAATCTTAATAATGGTCCAGCTACCTACTGTGGATGGGGTGAGACTGCACAAGACAACAGCTACAGTCCTGAACCCAGTTGTTCTGGAGTAGCTCCACTGATTTATAGGGTATTCTGAAGGACATGCCTTCAGGATTGCACCCCATCTCGGAAAATGCTTTGCAGACTGAAAGTTCTATGGAATGTTCAGTATTGTTGTTGCTGTTGTTTCTTAGGAAGCAATCTTTGTAGGGTTGACCTCCTGTGAGATCTGCACAGTGCGGGCCTGTTCCAGATGGGGGAGGCAACTGCATGGGGAAGCAAAGACTGATATAAAGGTCAGAACAGAAACCCAAGTCTGGAGCGATTCTGTCAGGCCTGATGTAAGAGAAGACTGGCAGGATGTAAGTCAGCCGCTCGGCATCAACAACCTCATGGAAACAGCTGCACGCTCAGAAGAGAGAACGGGACTATTACAGCACAGGAGTTCATGGAGTCAAGAGGGATTCAAGACCATCTAGTCTGACCATCTGCAGTCAAAAAGGATGACAAAGACCCACCTAGTTTTCTCTGAACTCCACAGAGACACCTCAAAGAATCTGACATATTACAAAGAGGTAATGACTTAGATCAATCAATCAACAATTTCCAGCCCACTGCTAGATGAAGGTCTAGGATCTAATTGTGCACCATTTTCTTTGGCCCTTTGCCACACTCCCCCTTGTGACTCCCTCCCACCTGCCCCGTCAGTTCATCTCTCTGCTTGGTTTGCAGCTACCCCTCTCACCAGCCTGCCACAAAGTAATGCAAGCAAACTGCTGCTTCCTTTTCTTTCAGCACTGACGACGTTGGTTATGCTGGATCCACGCAGCAGTGTCCTGAGCGCGCTCTTACACAATGCTCACCGTCACCCATCCCATCTATTGATTTGACTTTAGCTGCTTTCCATTTTCTTTGGGTAAAAAAAGACACGTGAGTGGCATGGTGGTCCCCCAGCCTGGTCTGGGGCAGAAAACCGCAGCGGACATGGCCGGGGCAGGGAACCAAACTAATGTGTCCATGGGCTGAGAGCCGTCCCGCTCCCTGCATACCACAGGTAGGGCGGGGAGCAAAACAAGCATGCAGGCAGCCACCCCTGCCCTGCTCCCAGTATAGCCCTGAGGTGGGGACGGTGGATCTGAACAGACGGGCTAGCCCATGTGGGCAGCCCTTAGCCCGGGCTGTGTCCTTGGAGATTTTCTGAGGACGCAGTCCGGGCTAGCTGCCTACCTGCCCCGGGGCAGTCCCGAGCTAACATCTGGCAGCACGTAAACACACATGCCAGTGGGTCCCAGGCCACAGCGGGCTAAATCAGGCCACAGTCACGTGTGTTTTACACTATGTCAGACTCCATGTCTCAACACCATGATGACACCAGGCACAACATGTACAACTTCTACTGCAGACAAACCGGTGTTCTTACTGCAAGGAGCTACTCCAAGCCGTTAAATGCTGACTGGCCATGGCTCTCTTCGGTCACTGTCACTTTGGTCACTGCTTTATGAACTATTTGTCTAGGGTGGATGCACATTCCCACCTCCTCAGCTGCATTGCCTTGAATGTGGAGACTGATCCCTGAACGCCAGCATACCAGGTACACGCAACAGGACTTTTATCTTACTAGATTCATGGACAGCCCTATCTTCTCACTTGCCTCATAGAGTCCATGGAAACTCATTTGCACTTTCTGGTACCACAACTGTGTCAGGAACATCCTAAGTTCTTTCAGAGTGAGGGTCTCGGTGGATGAGTCACCGTAAGTGTCTGCAGGATGTGAGCCTGTGTAGCTCCACTAAGTGGTACATAACTGATCCCAGCTGGGGAAAGCTGCAAATCCAGTGCGGGACCAGACTATACAAGGCTCAGAGGTGAGAACTCCAGGGAAGGAGCTGAGGTTCCCAGTAACAGGCAGCAGGGCTCAGGGCAGCCTCAGGCACACCTGCATTGGTAGGTTTCGGAGCACCACATCCCCATGTATACTGTCAAGGCTCTTGGAGCTCATGAAGGGGAAGTACATGTAATAGCATGTGGTCCATAGCAGAGAAGCCCAGAAGTCCTGCTGAATTCAGCCCCATCTGAAATCCCCTATTCACTTGGGGCATTTGCATTTCTGCTGAAAGTGACATTCCTAAGCAGCCTGACCACATGACCGAGCTTGACAATTGCTGTATCACCCTATAGGAAAGTAGCACCTATGAGACTATTTTCCACATCATGGGCACTTTGTTGTTCTCAGACATTTGGCAAGTCATGAAGCATAGAATTAGAAGGGACCATGAAGGTCAATCAAGTCCTGCACCCTGCTTTGTGCAGAACGTACCATACTGAGGCTTATTCCAGACATGTCATCCAGCCTCTTCTGAAAAATCTCTAATGATGAACCCACAATCTCCCTAAATCTTCCTTGCTGTACCTATTTCCTCTTGTCCTGCCTCTATAACATTAAGAATTATCTTCTGGTGACCAGTGCTTCCACCACAATTCCAACCAAGCCAGGGGATTTGCCCTTGTTCATGGAGTCAAACTCAACATCATCTTCCGGCAGGATGTCTTGTATCTTATTATATGCTTCATCGGTGTGCACCGGCAGAGGGGTTGGAGGAGCTGTGAGCTCATCAGCAGGAAATCCTTAAAGGAAAAGGATGAGAGACTGGTGAGTGGAGGGTTTCGGAAACCACCCAAACTGAGCTGAAACAGTTAATGAGGCTCGGTGCCATTTGTTTCACTCTGGAAATCCGGATCTTACCTATTTAAATAAACACTCAGGAAGGAGTGCAGCAAAAATGAACGGGAAACAGCTGTATTCGATTAGCAGAACTAATTGTGTGACTGATAGCCTGGGAAAAAAGCCTGCTCCCGAGCTATTTATTTTTTATACAAAATCCAATGGAAAGTAAATGCTTTGATCGCATGATCAGGGAAAAGGGCAGGCATTGTCCTACATTACCTTTCAGGAGGGATCTGAGTGACAGGTTGACACCTTACACTTAATCTAGTGGTCGCTGGCAGCCACAGAATGAAATTGGTTTCCATCCTGCTTAGAGCAGTCATTCACATACCAATATTTGAGTCCTGTCCACATCTCCGCCCTCACCATTCTCTTCTCTAGGCTGAACAGTTCTTTCAACTTTTCCCCACAGGTCTTGTTGCATCCCAAGCCCCGCATCATCTTTGCTGCTCTCCCCAGAGCTCTCTCTGCTTTGTTAATGTTGTCCTTAAGGGTGGTGCTCCAAAATAGATGCTGGACTGCAGCTGAAGTCTGACCAGTGTTGAGCAAAGTGGAGCAATTCCTTCCTGTGTCTTGGACACAATGCTTCTGCTAATGCAGCTCAAAATGGCATTCATCTTTTTTGCTGTTAGGTCCACTCAAGTTGTGATCCACTACAACCCCCCAGACCCTCTCCATGGTTTGCCATCACAGCAAACTGGTCCCGTTTGTATCTATGACGCCCACAACCTTTCTAAGTCCCTGCTTTCCAGGATGTGGTCCCTTATTTCATTGGTACAGCTCACAGTCTTTGGGAACTTTCCAACGTGCATAAAAGTGTATTTACAAATTTGGGCGGTGGGATGCGCATGCAAATTAGGCGTAGCTTTGATAACGTCGGAAAGGCGCGCCGCACATGATTGAAGCTTTTCGGCACACTGATGGTGCACTGTTGGCAGTCTAGCAATCTCCAAACTCTCTGGATTTTGCAGCTCGGTACCGTGCTTGTCAGTGTGTTGAAAAGATTTAATCATATGCTGTGCACCTTTCTGTTGTCAGAATTGTGATCAGTACTCTCTGATCTACAGCTACTCATATCACTCTTTAGACTAACAAACAGAGAAAACCTGGAACAAATCTTATTTCTATCCCCCTCCCTAAATACCGCCCTTGGTTATGGACCTTTTAGCTACTTGAGCGATATTTGTGCCGTCAGTGCCATGCCTCCCCCTTGGTCACCCGAATCAGTTCTGTCCTGCCTTCCCCATTAAATACAGGCAGGTGGCATGTGGGAGCCCAAAGCTACTGAAACAATTCACCTGCCCTGCTCTCCCCACCCTTCCTAACAATTCCACAGCTCAGCAGCTCCCTAGGATGATTTTGTCCCTCTCGTTAGCTCTGCAAAATGGCTGGTGGCAGCACATAGTGTGTGGCTGGATTCAGGAGGCTGCTTCCCTTCCCTTTCAAATTGCATCTCCAGGGTCTTTCCTGTTCTGGGAAGCTCTAAGTTCCTGCATTTGTGAATGCCCACAAAATCTCTCTCCCATTTCTCTCCCAGCTCCGTGCCCAGCCCTGGCTAAACTGCCTTGCCAGCTCCTAGACTCCCAAGTGGGCTCTAGCAATATTTATCCTGCTGCCCACACAGATTTCCCAGGGAGGGTAATGTATTTCCTTAGTGAGCCACGTAGAATGGAGTCTATTCTGTGCTACCCTAGCTGTGCTCCAAGCCATCTGCTTTCTCCAGGGTAAGACTGACTTTCTTGGGAGAGTTGTTTTCCATGCCTGAAGAATCTGATGTGGAGAAGCACAGCTGGAGAGCATCCAGCAGAGATGTTCATCACTCTTTCCCCCACGCTGATTAACCGAAGGAACCAAGATTCAAAGCCCTTGGCTCGCACAACGATGCTGCTTTATCCATTGACTGGCTGGAGCCTGCAGTGCTTTACACTTTCTGCTGAGGAGCATCTCAGGCTGTTTTTATACAATCACAGTTAATCCAAATTAGTTTTTCATTCAGATCCATTAAGTCAGGAGTAACTGTTTACACAATCATTTTTAACCAGGAATTCTGATTTTCAGCGTGAACAGGTTAATCTGGATTAGGAGTCAAAAGGGAGACTGTGAAATCCCATGGTGCAGTGCAACCAGATTTCAGCATCCTCTTCCATTGTGATTTCTGGGAGTGCAGTGACAGCAACAGATACAGCCGTCACCTTGCAAAATGGAGGGGTCTTCACGTTGGTGCGGTGGATTTTAAATTCAGTGTGCCAAACAGAGACTGCTGGAAAAACTGCAGGATACCATAGAGATACGGACAGCTAGAGGGGAGACACATATATCTTCAGCACTCTATGGAATCTGGGACTCAGTCTGGATTAACTGTTCACACGATCACTAATTCAGACTGAGTTTTATCCGCATTAAAATAAATCCTCAAAAATGAGGTTTCCAGAACCAGGTATAAATTTTGAATCCAGGGTCATTAATTCAGACTAAAGCGTTCACAAGATCAACTTAATCTGCTTTAAGAGCTGCTTAATTCGAATTAATGCTCATGTAAACACAGCCTCAGAGTTAAAAATGCACCCCCACAAGGCAGAGAAGTGTTGGTATCTCCCTACTGCCCAGTCATGAGAAGGAAGAGTTCCGCTGTATTATTTTAAAAAATATATTACTTATAATAAAATTTGTATGCTGCCGCCTCCTGCTGAAAGCATCTCAGGGCAGCTAACAACATGTTAAAAACAGATTCAAACATTCTGCATTAGTGATTTCTTACCTGGAGTACCAAGTCCAGTTTTGGGCACCTCATATTAAGAAAGTCATTGACAAATTAGTAATTACAATGGGTTCAGAGGAAAGCAACAAAGATAATATAGAGTCTAGAAAGCAAGTCTTATGAGGAAAGATTAGAATAATAGAATCATGGAGTTGGAAGGACCTCCCCAAGGGTCACCTAGTCCAACCCCCAACTTGGATTAGAACCCTTTTTGAGGGACAGGGTGTTTTAAGATCTTTTGTGGGGTTCTTGATCTGGGATTATTTGAGTAGTGGCCGATGTCTCAGCTACAGGTCCGTGCTCACCCAGGAGCTTTGCCAGGTCAGGATGCAGAGCCGTTTGGCTGATGTCACAAATGGAGGTTTACTTAGGGTCAATTGCTTTTGTTCCTGATGGGGGGAGGGGCAGAGGGATTCTGACGGGGTTGTTTGTGAGAAGTGTTTTTACTGTGCTGGCTGCACCTAGCTGCTATGATGGGAGGCTCTGAGAGAATGAGTCAATAAACACAACAGTCTCTTCACTGGGGAGGGGGGCAGGGGATGGGAACCATACAGCCACACTCAGTTTTGCCTCCTGCTTACCCTCCCAGCATTTCCTCTTTGTTTAGAAGCTTGAAAGATATCCTGCACCTAGAAACAGGTCCAAACATCAAGATCCTAATCTGGACTGAATGGAACCATGGGAAATTCCTCTCTGCTCCAGAGTTGCTCCTACCCCTGCCCTTTCCTGGTGGATGCTGTGCAGGCTGCTGTGGTGGAAGCAGTGTGACCCCCACACTAGAGCTTCACAGGATGAGGCAGACTTTGCCCACAACCTAGTGAGCGCCTTTTCGATCCAACTTGATCAAGAGAAAAGATAAACCACCTTTATCTTTTCCTACGGCACTGATAATCTCCCCCAGGGCACCAGAGAGGCAGAGCCTCAGTACGCCACTGGCTGAAACCCAGGGGCCTCTTGTGTGTATAAATCCAAACAAACAAACAAACAAACCATGTGAGCCTCTTCCCGTGGAACTGACCGGGCAGAAGGGCTGTGCCCCAAACAGAAATGGCCTCTCCCTAGCGTCGGCCTCCAGTCATTGCCCAGCCACGCAATGAGTTTTGGGCGGCTGGTTCCCATGTAGTTCTTATGACGTAGCCAGGAGAACCTGAGGGGGGTGGGCACAAAAGAGGAGCTCTTTCAAGTCTAACAATAGCAGTCTCTCTCCCACCCATATCCCCATCAATAGCGATCAAGATCCATGCTGGGCTGACAGAGAACTCTGCACAACAAAAGCCAGTGTCCGAACAAATCTTCTCAGGGACTGGTCAGGATGCAGGGCAGTGTCTCTGGCGTGACCTGGGGTTATCCTGGACTTTGACTAGGGCCTGGCCCACTGGAGGAATAATGTCCCTTTGCACTGTGTGCCATGACTGGTTCCCACAGATTCCAACCTGCTTCTCTATTTATCAGCAACACGCAACAAGCCTCTAATCCCTTTTGTGAAGGGTTGATTCAAGCTCAGCACAACGTACAAAAAGGGAGGGAAGGGGGTGGGGGCAGCGCCAAAGAATGAAATAAAACCCTTTACCTTTATGGCAATTCCCTGTGGGCTCAGAGGCCATCATCACCTTTGTGACTGTAGCTAACCTGCTGCAGCGAAACCAGGGGAAAGGGCTCCGAATCTTAAGGGGCTGGAAATGGAGTTTAGTGCACGTTTAAATAACACATTATCTTTCCAGAAGTTTCTCACACCAGGTTTGTGTTCCTTCTCTGTTCAGATCAGGCCCAGGATTGTTGAAATTCCATCGACTTCACTAGGCACCTGGGGAAACCAGGCCACTTTCACATTGATATTTCCTATACAGATTCAGGTGTTTAACGTTAAGTTCTAAGTAATCACGGAGCTATTCGATGTCGGAGCTGGGAACAGAACACAGGAGGTCAAGCTATCATTCCCCTTTTCTAACCATGAGACCAGGGGGTCCCAAATATTCGGACTAGCAGATTGTTGTCAGCCCTCAACATACTTTGTGGGACCCCATGAACCCACTAAAAATAGCTGTGGCCCATACAGGCTCATTGCAGGCTAGCTGTGGCTGCACAAGGCATGGTGCTTTAGAGAAGGGGCAGAGCCACAGACAACACACGAGCAGTGCCATCAAGCCCCCCGTGCTCCCCTCCCCCACCCCAGATGGCTGCAGTGTTGTGGAGAACTGGAACCCACTTTGCTAAAGCTGCAAGCAGTTTTCTGAACCAGCTAAGGGCCACTCTCCATGGCTTCTCAGAGCACAGTTTGGTAACACTTAGGTACCTTGGCAGCACAATCTCTTTTCTTGGGCAGAACTGCTGCCTTAAGGGATCCAATAGCTATGCCTCCCCAAATGCTCCTTGCACAGATAACTACAAAGTCAGGTACTTAGCTAGATGCTCCATTGCTAGCTACTGAACACACCACCATCCCCTTTCCTCTCAAAACCCCTGTGCTGACTCCTGCTTGCATTAACAGGGGATTCCTGATCCCTTCCCAAGCTAACTTTGGAACAAAACAATTTCCACGGGCTGGGCTACTTACAAATCAGAGTTTTTCAGTCCATTGTCCTAAATCCAAAGCTGTTTTCTTTGCAAATGGCAGGGGAAGAGAAGAAAAAAAAAGAAGAAGAGACAACCTCCAATGCTAATCTTGTTAAGTTAAACTGTTCTCTAAACAGATGGAGGTAGAAGGCAATGGGATTTTTGTCTGTCCTGGGAAGGGGTTAGGTTTGTAGGGCACAAGAGGTCATTCCAGGCAAAGTGGCAGCTTTGGTCTTTGTGTCCCTGGAGCCAGCAGAAAGCAAAGACAGAACAAATGTGCAGAACTTAATCCCCGTTTTCGGGGAATCTGAAAACTTATCTTGGGGTTTTGTTTGCTTTCTCCACCACTGGAGTATTCTCTCCAAGGCAAAGCTATTCTGAGACTGGCTTCCAGGCCCTTCTTTATGGGGCCAAGAGAAGATGTCACTGCTTAAGGTAACACTTAGCATGACAAGCACGCTAGTGGGGAGTGACAAGTAAAGCCTTACAGGGGTGTTCAGCAAAGTCCTCTTTGCAAAGGCAGCTCATTAAACAACAATTGTTCCCCAGCTTGAATCTCCCATCACAGCGTAGAGCTGGCAACAAAGAACGGTAGCAACTGGCCAGGACCCTGAATGATACACATCAAACAGCTCCTCAGTCAGGACTCTGTCCTGCCCCTGCTCACACGCTGATGTAGGGGGTCAACATGCATAACACTGGCCACGACAATGGCCATCCCATGGCTGTCATGCCTTTGTGCCGATATTTCTTTATTTAAATTTATATGCTGCCCTTTCCCAAAGGCTCAAGGCAGCTCACAAATCATAAAAACATTAAAACCAATTCGAACAAACCCCACAAAAACCTCAACCCTCCCACAAATCCCCAATACCACCTCCCCATATCTCATACCCAACCCCCAACATCCCTACCCCAAAACCACTCCTAATCTCCTATCCCCACTTGCCAAATTACTTTTCAAGCAAAAAGGTGTCTTTACACTGCCTCTGGAAGATGCCTAGGCCCAGGCTCAAACGAGCCTCCAGGGGAAGGGAGTTCCATAGCAACAGAGCAACGCCTCCCTGCGAGCTCTTGTTGGCTAACAGACAGTACCCACAGAGAGGTGCTCCCGGCTGATCGCAGGGACGCAATGGGACATGGAAGAACAAGCGGTCTTTCAGATATGTGGGGTCCGGACCGTTTAGGGCTTTAAAAGTCAAAACCAGCACCTTGAATTGTGCCTGGAAAGCTATAGGAAGCCAGTGCAGACTTCGAGCACCGGTGTAACTGCAGAATGCAGTGGCTCCCGGCGTCCCGCTTCCAAAAGGAAAGGCATTCTGCACCAGCTGTAGCTTCCAAACAGTCATCAAAGGAAGCCCCATGTAGAACGCATTGCACTGATCTAGCCTTGAGGTGATGAAATCATTCGATGGTGGCCAGAATTGAATCAGAAAGGAAAGACCGTAGCCTCCTCACTAGGCCTGAAATGACATGCAGCAGCATCCAACAATTCTGTCAGAAACCTCCCATCCGTCGCCGTTTTCCTGACACAGCATGGACACGACATCCCCATACTTGTTCTGATGCTTGCTTTCCGCTATTGCCTGTCGCTATTTCTTGGCAGCGGAGAAATTGTTGGAAACTGTCGCAAGTCCCATAAAGTGTCGGAAAATGCTGCAAAGTGTCGGAATGTGTTGCTAAAGTGTTGGAAAAACTGTCGGAAATGTCAGAAAAATGATCAGAAATGTTGGAAAACTATTGGAATTGGAATTGTTGGAAATCGTCACTATTATCTTAAGTGCCGCAGAATACCTGGAACTGTCGCAAAATGTCGGATAATGCCGCAAATTGATGGCAAATGCCGTTGGAGCAGCGTGCTGCAAATTGATGACAAATGCCATCGGAGCAGCGGCAAGACTGTTGAAATGCTGACAGTAAACAACAAAATGGCAAACAACGCTGTCACTTCAGGGATACTCCTCACCAGATGGAGTTGGTGAAAAGTGCTTCTGGTCACTGCTGCAACCTGACAATCCAGGCACAGCAAGGGGTCCAGAAGTACTCCAAGGCTGAGAACCTGAATGACCAAAGGGGGCTGGACTCCATCAATAACAGGAGTTCCCAAACCCCTCCAGGTCACAAGGCTGGAAAACCATCATCACTTCAGTCTTGTCTGGATTTAGCCTCAATTGGCTCATCCTCAGTCCCCAACAGCAGCCAGGCAAAAGGTGACCACCGAGACTGTTGGGCCTGGATCAAATGAAAAAGAGAGGTAGAGCTGGGTGTTATCAGCACACTGATGGCACTTTACCCCAAACCTCTGAATGACCTTGCTCAGCAGCCTCATATACACACTGAACAGGAGGGGAGACCGAATAGAAGCCTGCAGAGGTCCCAAGAGGATGATGAGCAATTGCTCATCACCACAGTCTGGGATCCCCCTGATAGGAAGCAGTGAAACCACTGAAGAGTGGTCCTGCGCACCCCCGCCAGGTCCTGCAGTTGTGTCTACAACACCTTGTGGTTCAACTGTATCAAAGGTCACTGAAAGATCTAACAAGATCAAAAGGGTAGAATTCCCCTTGTGGTCTTTGGCCAAGGCCACAAACGCAGACATTTAGCTCATCCTCAGAGCCATGTTCTTCCCCCCAGTACCCGTCCCAGACTGGCCCCCACCCCTGTCTTACTGTGTTTCCTCTGGCTCCCTAGGAATCTCCACTTCCCTAACTTAAGGTACTGTTCCTCGTGACAGGATTGAGCAACAGCCACATCATTAGCCCAATCCCATATGTCATTTCCAATGAATAAATCAGTACTCAAGTCTGGTCTCACTGCCACCTCTCTATGCGGCCTTTTAAACCATCCCGCCCCTTGCCAATTTCAGCTCTAGGGGACTGTGATGGTTTCAATCAACCCTTTAATGGAATTGTTTTTCTAGGATTAAACATTCTTTAAGCATCACATTCTCCCTTGCCACTTTGATATGAGCACCTGTATCCTGCCATCCCATGCAAGCTTTGTCATTCACCACAGCCTCCCAAATTAACCCCTTGTCCACATCTTGTAACATAGGACAAACATAGGACACATAAAATAAGGATATAAGGAGCTGCCTGAGTCAGACCAATGGTCCACCTTAGACCAGTATTGTCACGACCTGACATGGCAGCAGAGCTTCAAATCTGGCTCTCCAGGGTCTCTGGAAGAGGCCTCACCCAGACATGCTACCTGAGACCCTCTAGGATCCCTGGCAAAGGCCTCACCCAGGTGTGATATCAGAGATCCTGAATTGAAGATGCCAGGGAGTGAACTTGGGACCTTATACATGCAAAGCATGCACTCCACCACCTGCACCATGGGCTGCCCCAAGTTGTGACCTTGGATTGGCTGGGCAAGAGAGAGTGACTCTACCAGGATATGTGTTTAGGACCCCTCCCCACCCCTCTGGTTTAGGCAATTGCATTCCAGGTGCCCTGGATGTTTACATATATAGCAACTTTTGGAGTCCTTTCCAGGGCTCTGGGGAAAATTTGCCTTTTGGGGAGGGAGGGGGAACTTCCTTTCTGCTTAATTTCTGATCCCCCATTAGCTTTGTTTGGTACTATCTTGCACTGCCTCCCATGGTAGGGTTTGCACTTGCTTTGTTTGTTATGGAAATAATTTTTAGGCTTTTTGTCTTGGTTACCATATGCCTGTTGGGAAACATATTTGTCTGCCCTGGCGGCAGCATTGCCAGCTTTGCTGACCTTGCTATCTAAAATGTTCTCCTTTAACACTGGGATGAGTAAAGAACTGTTCCATTACTACTAGATCTGTTACACTCTCAACAGTAGTATTTTGCTTGCCCTTAAACCATTTACAGCAAAAGCCTGTAACTTAGCAAAACAGTCTGTGTAAGTCACATTATCAGATTTTTTAAACTCGCAAAATTTCTGTCTATATGCCTCTGGGGTTACTTGATAGTTTGGTAACACAGCTATTGCCACTTCCCCTCTGGTTTAAAACTGAAAGCATTACATGCCTTACTGGTCGATTTGGGCAAGAGTATCCGGACACAGAGATCCTATATCTCCTCTTGTTTGAAGATGTTCTTGGCAATAGTAAAAAAAACCTCTGTGATACAGTCACTTTCTCTGTATTAGTGGATGAGGGCAGTGTAGTCTTTGATCTGTTGTCTATCCCTTCTTCGTTGGTGTGTACGATGGGATTTATGCCTTCTCTCACCATTAGCAAGTGTTTTTCATGTTCTTGCTTGGTTTTTGGGAGTTCAATTTCATGCTGTTGCTCTTTCTCCTTTTCCTTGATCTTCACTTTTTCCAATTGTAGTTGCTCTTCCTCCAACTGGAGTTTGATTTTGCACCGTTGTTCAATCTTCATTTTTTTCTAACTGTATATTCTCTTTGTCTAACTGGATTCTTTCATTTTCAAGTTTCATCTGTTGCAACTTTACTTGTAGCTGCAGTTCTGATGTTCCCATACTTGACCCTCTTCCTCAGCAGGAGGATGTGTTGTGTCCTCTTACTGTCCAATTTGCTGGTGCATCTCATCCACTGTTAGTTCGGATGGATCCAGGTTTCTTTGTGTGCATGCAGCAATCATCATCTTCTTGGTCATGGAGCTGAGCCCCTTTGGCAGGCCCATATTTATTTATTTATTTATCCTTTATATTTATTGGCCACCCCCTCATGCCTATGGCATCTCGGAGCGGCTCACAACAGTTAAAACAACAATAAAATACATAAAAGCAACAATATGAATAATCAAAACTACACACACCCCCAACGTTCCACTCCCTACCCTACCCTCCCACCCTACCCTCCAAAGGTCTGGTCGAACAGCCAGGTCTTGCAGGCTTGGTGAAAAGCCATTAGACCCGGGGCCAGGCGAGCTTCCTCCGGGAGGGAGTTCCAAAGCCACGGCCCAGCCACCGAGAACACCCTCTCCATCGTGGCCCCCCGTTTAACACGGGGGACCTCCAGGAAGGTGCTCCCGACAGACCGCAGGGGCCGCCCTGGGGAGCAGAAGGCGAGGCGGTCCCCATGGTATGAGGGACCCAGACCATATAGGGCTTTATAGACCAACACCAACACCTTGAATCTGGCTCTGTACGCTATAGGCAGCCAGTGCAGAGTGCGGAGCACAGGTGTAATGTGCTCCCGTCGCCTCGTCCCCATAAGGAGACGGGCTGCCGCATTCTGCACCAGCTGCAGCCTCCGAATCAGAACTAAGGGAAGCCCCACGTAGAGCGCGTTGCAGTAGTCTAGCCTCGAGGTGATGAAGGCGTGAATAAGAGTGGCCAGGTCGGGCCCAGAGATGTATGGGCGCAAACTCCGCACCAGATACAGCTGGCAAAAGGCGGCTTTAGCCATCGCCTCCACCTGCCGATCCAGACGGAGGCCCGGATCCAAAACCACCCCCAGACGCAGAACCTGCGGGGCTATGGGAGGGCAGACCCACCCACCCACCCCACCAGAGGGGTCGGCACCTCCCTCGCCCTACCCACCACCACCACCATATTTGCACACTGGCCCTACTTTGTGAAATCAAATAAGCTAAGCAAAATAACACAGCACCAGGGCATGAAATCTGCAGACACCTGGAAGCCATTGGCACCCAGAAAACAGGCTGGTGAATGGTTCAGCGGTAGTGGGACAAGAATGATTTAATATCAGGATAAAGTCTGGCAACTTAATTTTTTTTTTTGCTTCCAGAGTTCAATCTGAAAATTCATGCCCTGAACAGCACCCTTGCTCAGTCTCTGCCTTCTTGCCCCAAAGTTAGCATCAGAGTTTCGACAATAGCCAGTGACGTAACACTTTTACCTCCCTGAACATTGGTACACAGTTTTGGGGTTCACTAGACTGGCTTGCCACTGTGATAGGATTGGGGGTCTTTCTGCTGTCCCTCCTCCTGACAGGCCATGACTCAGTTTCCCCACTTAAAGGGTGAAAACAGACATGACGCTAACCACCCTTTAACCACCCTTGGTGGTTATTTATGCATGTTGCAGGGCTGCAGAGGTCACCAATACAGCCCTGCAACATGCATAAATAACCACCAAGGGTGGTTAAAGGTTGGTTAGCGTCATGTTTGTTTTCGCCCAAAGTCTACACTGGCTACAGCTCTCTCCAGATTAGTCCCTACATAAAAATCTCCCCCTCATTGATCGTAACGTTTCTAGACAACTCCAACACCAAACTTGACATGTTTTACATAATTGTTTCAAACTATTTAACTGATATTAAGAACTTTAAAGTCAGAAGGGCTCTGACACTGGCGAGATTCGATATGATGCCTACCAAGGTCACCGAGGGTAGATGCAGGGGTACTCCACCTGAGTTAAGATTTTGTTATTGTGGTCAAACAGTTGTAGAAGATCTGCAACATTATCTCTTGCACTGCCCTGACGATGACTGAGATTCGTAATGAGTTCTTTAGCCCCTGGTTTGAGGGCTGGGATCATTGGGACCAGCAAAAGCGGATCTCATTTAATCTCACCAATCAGGACAAGGCAGTTGTGCGGCGTGCCACCCTAGGGATTTTCAAGCTGGAGATTTTTAGGAAGCAACAGTTTGAACCCCCTCAATCTGTGAAAGGAACGGCATGACATAATCATAAAAGAATCTACGCAGTAGTTATAGGGAAGTTCTGGTTAAGAAATTTAAATTACAGGATGCTTTCCCAATAAGTGGTATTTACCCATAATGGACGCTGGGTGACTGCCTGCTCCCGCGGAGCCCTGCACAGAGCTGGACAAGGGTTATAAACGAGATCTGATGGGTTCAGGAACTGCTGGTTAATCCCCAGCTCAGATAGCTCCAGGGAGCCTCACTGCCCAATCTCTGCTGCCAGATAGTAACACTAACACCTCCAACGCAATTTACTACCGGCAGTGTTGGGAGGTAGGCTCTAGTTTTAGAGCCCAGACCTATGCCCCCAGATGCTTAGCCTGTGTTTTGGGATGGTAAGTCCTTCTAACCGTTACATCAATAACCCTAATTTCATACCATGGCATTTTGCTCCATCATATGCCCAGTTGACAGCAATTGAATCAGAGACTGGGGTTATAAGCGACTGCGGGGAAGGGCAAGGGACACCGATACTGAAGGGTACTTGGGCATAGTCGGGGTTTACTGGAGTGGGTATTGCTCTGAGGTCCACACAGATTTACCGTGCTTTGTACTGTGTTTTTATTGTGTTTTGTACAGACTTTGTTACGGCTTACGGCCAAACAATAAAGATTTACTTATTAAATATGCAAAATTAAAAATAAAATAAAAAATACATAATTGTTTCAAAGGTACAAATATATTGTCCATTCACATGAAAACCATGATACACATGTGTTACATATGTGTTGTTTTCATAAACCCTGTCACAACTGCACCCGACTGTCATATGCAGTGCATGAAGTGAGCAACTTGCGTAAGGCCTCTGAGATTGAGCCAGAGCTCAGGTTAGAATAGTTTCCAAGGCTCCGGGCGCAAATCTACTTCCTGGGGCTGGCTAAAAGAGGCAGGCCAGTTTTGATAAGGTAGAGGAATTGCTGGCCAAATGTGCGGCCAGTCCTGATAAGGGAAAAGGGGTCCATTATTCAGTATGGACTGTCCTGCCTGTTCATAGATAGCCTGGCACCACTCTATGCTGGGGCAGAGAATCAGAGAGTTTCCTACAGAAACCAACACAAGTCAAGCCAAAAGGGATGCTGTCAGAGCACCAGCGTACTTGTATCACTGAGGCTGTTTTTACACGAGCCTGAAGCAGTCTCATTTCTAGCGGTTTTCAGAGTCTGCAAGAAAAAGAAACTAGCGCAGGGGAGTTTAGACGTTCCGCTGTCACTACCGGAAGTCAGGTGGCTACCATTTGAAACAGCGGCTGCCGGCAAACTACAAGGCAGCATCTCCAAGAAGTGCTAGTTTGCCCAGAGGTAACCTAGCCACCTCCATGTTTGTGTGAACTAGAGAACGTATGGAAGAGACCAAAGATCCTGAGACAGGGGTGCCAATACCAAGGTAGCCGTGCCTCATAGACAGGCACGTAAACCACTGCTTTCCCTGGGAACTATGAGGGCTGCAGTCCTCTGAAAACTGGACCATGTATTTATGAGTCTAATTTCAGAAAACCTGAACAAGAGGCCTGAGCTGCGGGGTCTGGGCTGCTTTGGTCCATTTGTCCCTAAACATAAATGCATTGAACCAATGAGAGCACACTTTGCTTCTGAACCAGGGGAGGGGTCTCTCTATGGAGACTCTCTTTATGGTGCTAGAGAGAAAACCTGACCTGGCTGGAGCAGCGGACTAGGATTCACGACACTTTCACATGTTACACTGGTCATGTGACTGTGATCCCATACCTTTGGTGAAGTATTTGCATGAGCACAAAAATACAAGTCTGTCGGGTGCCAGTTCTGGGGCAGTTGTTCTTTGGAAAACTGGAGCCACTGCCCATGTTTACAACAGCACCTATGCAGCCCATGGGACCTTCACAGCAGCCTAGTCTTGCCAACAGCAGCAGGCGGGCGCTCTATCCCCATTGATCATTTTTTTGGCCATACCCAGAAACTGAGGTGAAGGAACAGCATCCCCTTCCAGATCCCCCTTCAGTAGCTCCAGTCTCTGCCCAGTTGGGGCTGTTGAAGTGAGACCAGGAGGCTGCTCTTGCTGCTACAGATCAGCTGTTCAGTTGTGAGAGAATTCTGGGTGAAACAGCTGATGTGCGGCAGCAGCCCTGGGGGTCTCTTACCAGCTGGGGTTGGAGGAGGCCCTGGGGGAACTGCCATGTGTAAGCTCTGGGGTATGGGATTTTTATGTGTATGCCACTCCACCCCCTCACTAAAGGCAGGGCTGCATGTGAAAGTGTCCTCAGGGAAAGTGGTGCATTCTGCTTGCACCACACTGCTCCCCTGCCCCACAGTCCCTGCAGCTTTCATAGACACACACAGGAATGTCCCACTGACCCTCCACCTGCTCCCTGGCTTCCTGCATCCCAAAGCTAGTCACATCCTCAGAAGGCTTCTGAGCGGGATACTGCTATACTTGCTTCTTGCTTGCTCTTTCTCTGGCAGAGACAGAAAAGAGAAGTGTCAGTTCTGTGCAAAGCTGAGAGAAAGTGAGGCCCAGTTCCCAGACCGGAGGGGGGGGAGGGTAGTTCTAGGGCAGGCGGACATGCCTGCCTGTGAGCAGACATGGCCCCATGGGAGCGGAGTGTGAGAACCTGCTGATTGCTAAGCAGTGTGGGAAAGTGGGAGGATGGGCAGGCCAAGCAGACAGGCTTTAGTCACAGCAAAGGCAGTGAGAAACAAATAGCCTGAGAGAGCAGGAAGGAGTGGCCAAGGCTGAGAATTTCTCACTGGGGTGTGTGCGTGTGTGTGGCACTCAACCTCAAGCAAGTGAGTTAAAGCAGTTGAGAAGGGGGGGCGCCCTGAGAGGGTCAGAGAGATTAAGAGATTCGCAAGGAAACAACTCATTTGCTGCTGCTCACAAAAGAAGCAGAGTTCCCTTCAGGGCTTCATGCAGGGGCTTCACTGGTTGCAGTCTTGGGCACTGGGTTTGGAGAGGTCTCCAACAGGAATTCGGTCCCCCCCAACCCTGGACTCTCCCCATCTGGGGCTGGAGCTAGCAGGAAGATACTGTTGCCTTGCCAGGTAGTGCCAACTCCATCGCTGGCTGGGGAGAAGCTGGAGCTTCTGCAAGCCATACTGAAATATGAAGAGCCCCACCCCCAACTAGAACTCCCTAGAGACTCCTGTCACACTTAATCTGTTTCCCTTCTGGGTGCATTAAAGGCAGTGCCATGGTGAAGCAGGATGCACTAAAACCCCAATATGAGTGAGTCTCTAGTGGAGAACAACAGGATCCAGGTTTGACCTGGGGGAACGATCAAGTGGCCAGATCTGAATCACCCCACGAATGCAAATTCTCTCACGATCAGCAGTTTAACAGTCTCAAAATCAGTACGTGCCACTGGCAGTTTGATAAGGGAGTAATAGGCCCTTTTCACACAGACACTCTAACACTGATAAAATGGGTGTTACATTTTATTATACATGTTGAAGGGCTGCAGGTGCCCTGCAACATGTATAATAAAAATGTAACACCCATTTTATCAGTGTTAGAGTGTCTGTGTGAAAAGGGCCATCGTCAGAGTGGGTTTCACTCCATTAGCATTTGTGACCACAGGTGGAAGGATTCTGACACTTCACTTCTCACTGGGAACAGACTCCAGAGGCACTTCTGCTTTCTCATGTTAACCAGAATGTACTTGTTCTAATGCCAACAGGCAAGATTTGGTCCACTCTCCAGGCTCCTGCAATCCTTTTGCTCTGCTGGATCTGTTGAATCAAATACTGGGACACAGGGGCTGGACATTTTGTGACCAGCATGCCTGTGCAACCAACATGAAAAGGAGAAACCTTTATTTGGCCTCACTCATTGGCAAACTCATTGGCATCAGTGGGAGGCCTGAATGAGGTGCTAAGCGTGAGTCAGGAGCTGTCTTTACGCTAACATGGGGCAGCTCCTGCATTTCTCTTTCTGCAGCAGAGATCACACAGCTCCTGCCTCCTCCTTGGCTCTATGCAGCCAGCTCAAAGCTGAACCTCTCTGTGAGCCTGAGGGGTGTCTTGAGGGACCTGTGCAACATGGAACCAATCACAGTTGTTTCTTTTTGCTTTAAATAGGGAGCACAGGAATGGATGGCTCCTGTTTTCACTACTCCCTGGCAGTTAGATCAGTTTACTCCCAGGATCCAGATCCAACTTTACATGCAAGGACCTACAATCCCTATGGCGGCACCTCCATCTAGGAGACTGGAATGGCCACCCTAACCAACAGTACAGAACAGAAGCATCTCACTGCCAGACGCCAGTAAACAAAGTTGACTGTGTACAGCAGGGAGGCTGACCCAATTCCACGTCTCTTTGTGGCAGTACAGATGCAGAATAAGAAAACCATCTTGACAACATGGATGGAGGAACGACAATTCTCTAATTTCTGTCTTTATTCCCTTCCCTTGAGCCAAATCTGCTCTAATATAAACTAAGAGCGGGGCAGGATTGTTATGTTGGTCCAATAAAAGATATCTGAACCACAAGAGAGCAAGTGGTCCATTAGGAACAGCAGACTAGGAAATTGCATGTCTAACCCTCATAACATGTTCAAACCAGGACTTGGAATAAATAGCCCAGAGGCTCCCAAAAGCCCAATGTGCTGGTGCTAAAACTCTCTTTAGACTTTGATGCCTCTCTCAAAAGGCTTAGCAAGTGCCTTCAAACACCAAGCCAGATGGCTTCACATTGGACAAGAGTTGGATTCCTCAGCCTTTGGAGAAAGGCAGGAATAAAGAAAGTGAAAACTGGCGCCTGCAGTGTGATGCCCGACAGCTGTCCGTCTGTCCTCTTGACTGACAAAGAATGTTTCTGAGGTGAGATTGCGAGGGAGAGTGGAGGGCAAATGCAGCTTTTACTCTTCCATTACTCTACAGACACAAGGTACGGGCGCCTGTGGCTCCTCCTCATACTAGAATTGCCACCTCTTGCAGTCTGACCCTGAGACTCCTCTCCCATAGGCCACAATGGGACTCCCAGGGTCAAACTGTGAAAAATGGAAACCTTGCCCCCAAGCTGATCAGTTCTTTCCTACAGGGGATGGGCACCATAAGGCTGGGCAAAAGGTTGGGAACAGTGAGGTCTTATGATAGTTGAGGGCTAGCACTGCCCCTGAACTCGTGCTAGTTCCTCCCAATGTACGTGCACCGCTGTCTGTGATTACACCCACCTGCACTGCTGTTTTGGGACAGGAAAAACAAGGTCTTGTATAAGCTCTTTGCAAGCAGGCACAGGGAGTTTCACTAGATATAGGCAAAACCTGAGGGGCAGAGGCTGGTCCTAGGAAGATGCTATGGCTCAGGAAGCTCACTAGAGCGGAAGCAGCATTGCCGGCTAATGAGAGTCATTAGGACCTCTAAGGAATTTGGTATGGGAGTGTTTTCAGACGCCTGGGACCCCACAGAGTGCAGTAAATAGCTCTGGGCTTACTCTAAATCCCTCTGGTTTTCTCCAAGATCTCCCAATGCTGCCATTGTTTTGCTGCTAACTTAACCAGATCTAATTAAACCCCTTTTCTGGCCTCCCACATTCCCCCTCTCTGTTGTGGATCTCTGCTCCTCTCCCTGCCATTAGCAGACTCTTGCCCCTGGGAGTAAATCTTGGTCTACACAACAGCTATCACACACACAGTTTCGGTTGTGTGATGGACTCTGAACTGTAGCCCTGTCGCTGGGTTTAAACTCTGGACAGAAAGAGTCCAAGAAACATGGCTTTGCTCCTGCCAGAATGACACTTTGAATGACACACTAAATGGGTTTGTGCCCAGACGCACAGACATCATGTCTGAATCAGAAGTGATTGGGATCAACCACAGATACCCCAGCTCACTCCTCTGGCCTTTCCAACATATCACAGACTTCCACCAGCATAAAAGTAGGGTTCTGGGGAGGGTGTGTGTGTGTGTGTGTGTGTGTGTGTGTTGCACTTCGTCCTGCTGTAAAACCAAGAATCACCTCATCAGTTTTTCCAAAGCCCCAGACACGGTCCAGCTTGGACCTAGAGTCATCTGGGTTGCTGGTGGGATGTATGCACACAGCCATTCAGCGGAGACCATGTGTAACAGTGTGGCTGGGATCCACCCTGGTCCCTTAAAGAAGCTAAGAGAGTCAGCAGGGAATGGACCCTTTTAAAAGAGCTTCAGGAGCGCTGAGCGCACGGGCCATCAGACACAGGTGGCAAGGTTAGCGGAGGACACATCTGTGGGGTTGGTACATGGGAGTGGAGCACACCTGCCGCAGACAGACCGAGGGGCCGGACCAGCGGGCCTCCAGACAGGGGGCAAGGCCATGCCGGGGGTTGGGAGTGCAGAGGCTGAGCAGAGTTAGTGAGAGGCATGCCTGGATGAGGGCTCGAGCTGAGGTTCGAAGCCAGAAAGGCTCGCCCCAAAAGCACCGCCAGGAGTGGAGTGAGAGAGACAGCGGGACCAAAGAGCAGGCTTGTCCAAGGAGGGGCTGGAGCAAGGCTGTGAGCCAGAAGAATGGGAACAGTGCCAGAGAGAGAGACGATCCAGGTACAAGTAGGGCAACTGGGAGGGACAGTTCCCAGGAGGGACTACGCTAGTGGGCTGTGAAATTAAGTAGGTAATCCCAAGGGTGTGTCCTGTTTACACCATCGTTGAACTCTTCAGTGAGGGGATGGGGGCCTGGTCTGCCCATCAGTCTTCTGGGAAAGGCATCAAGGGGTTCTGTGTAGATACTGCCCCATAAGGTCGGGCCAGTGGCCATCCCTGGGATTCCTGCTTCTGCCAATCAGCCGTTCAGCAGGGAGCAGGAACAATCCCCACCCCCCTTCCTCCCACTACTGGGAAATGTGCTGTGGACAAGGGCAAATCAATTTTGTCCAGGGTGGCAAGCTAGCTACTGCTTGCCCTGGGCACTGGGTGAAAGTGGGAACAGCAACCCTTAAATTTAATTAATCTGCAATGGTTTAATGATGGTGAGTTATTGGGTGAAGCTAATATGATTCTGGTTGGACAGAATTAACCAGGTAAGTTACCACGCTGCCTCCTCAGAGACCCCATTATAGCTGTCTCGCAGTTCTCAGTCAGTCAGGAAATCTGCACTGCCTCAAAGCAATTCTGTTCAGTTAGTTCTTATCAAGCCGTTCCCATTGGCCTCACAGGCCGTGTTGTAAAGCACGGCAGGGTCACTGGGCCAGTCCAGCTGTCCCGCTTAGTGTCACATTCCTCTCAGCATCAGCGGCAGTTGCAACCACATGAATAGCTTGGTGGCTGCAGCGGACAGGCTCTTCTGCAGAAGTATGACTGTTTTCTCACACGCTACGCTGTCTTGAGTCTCGAGGCAGCCTTCCCAGCGTGGTCTGGCCTGGGAATTTGATAGTCCCTCCCTGCCGTATGCAAAACAAGATGTAAAACATAAGATGCAAAAACTGTGGCTTCTGCTCCACAGGGGCCAGGGAGATGCGTGTACAAGGAAACCGACATGAAGTGGGTGGAGTGCCAAGACGCTGGGATAGGGGCCTGAGGCAGCATAATGATAAATAAATAAGAATGACTGTGTATATCACTCTCTCTTCACCTCACCAAAACAGCCTTGGCTCCACACGACAGAACGAAAACAACACAACAGGATAAAAGCTGAGCCTCTGCAAATGCTAATACAGCAAAACAGACAGAGGCCAAATTTAAAATAAATAAATAAATAAATAAATAAATAAAAGGAAAACAAGTGATCAGAAGGAAAGTAATAAGTCAGTAGTATGAACTAAGATAACCCGTTGTCCCATTGCTGAATTGCAACAAGAACCTGTCAGAACCTGGTACTTGAACCCCTGCCCTTGGGGCTCCTAGAACAGTGTATGAGCCTTTCATGCCACTGCCTCAGTCAGTCACCCCTAGAGTCCTCCCTTCCTTATCCTAGTCACACCTCTCCTGTCTGTCTCCAGTCCCATCACACCTCCCAGCTTCCTGGTAGTCTGCCAGTCAGCATATCACCTCTCTTTCTGTCCTTCGCCTTTATCCCCGGCCCAGTCTGATTCCTTGTCTCCAGCCTTTGTCCTGCTGTACTTGGATGTTGTAGCTGTAGCTGTCCTGTATCCATGCAGGGGCTTGGACTAAATGAGCCTTGAGATATCTTCCAAGCACAAGGTTCTATGACCTGCCCCACCCCACCCCCGCCTTGCATCCGGACTCCCAGATCTGGCCTTGACCTTTTCTCTGAACCACAAACCCCATGTGTGCCCACAACTCTCTTGGATGCCCTTACCCCACAACTCTTACAGCCTGGCACCAGGAAGAGTTTCACGTAAAAGCCATGCTAACTTTTGAGGCAGGTAACGTGTGTGAATGTCTCACAACGACCACAGCTCAAACTACCGAGCATCCAGTATCTTCGCATCCTAAACACCAGCCCTTCTAAGAGGTCCACCCTGCCTTCCATTGCCACACCCAGCAAGAGGAGCTAGACATGTTGGAAGAGTAGGAGTCAGCCCATGAGCACTAGAAGCTGGTATATAAGTGACATTGTCATTTTCTATTGCACTTTTCCTTTGCTACAAGCATATGCTGCATGTAAAAGTGCCCTAGTTCTTGCAAGCAGTTTAACCACAAGAGGTGTGGGAGAAGGCAGGCTGGGGCAGCCACGCTAGTTAGAAATTTTCTATTGTGGTGACCGCTCTGCCAAGATTACAGTTAACAAGCACAGAACAGACTTGCATTCTCTGATGTTTCCACCTCAACTGCGTCAGGATAAGAAAGTGAGCCTGTGCTCAGGCAAAAAAATGGGTATGCCCAAGTCTACCCGTATCATTGTTGTAGGACCAGCTTGAGGAGTTTCACTGCCTAGTGCCAGCCACATTGGGACCACAGGATACCTTAGTACCATGCTTGGAATGCTCTAGAGAGCTAGGAATGCTCTATACGGCTTTGGATAATGATGCCAGTGATTATTTTTTAATTTTTGGGTGCTTTTCTTATATATTTGTATTGTATTTGTATTATGTATTTTTGGCTATGGTGGAAGCTAATGCCATAATAAATTACCATGCTCGGAAGGCTGCTATGCTGAATAGAGCATCCACTTTGTTCAATGGGTGAGCCAGTCCTGTATTATTGACCTTCAGCCCCCATGTGCCTCTCAGCAGGGCACTCTACATCCCTGCAGGGTGAAGTCCTTGAGTGAGAAAGCCTCCTGTAAGTGTTCACAGGGTGAAGCCCTTCGTGAGGACTGTTGCCCAGCTGGGAGCAGGGAGGACGCTGGCAGCCGGCTGGCAGGGGAACAGCCTTTGTGGGCTAAGTCAAGGCTCAGAGAGAAGGACCATCTGAGAAAGAGGCAAGGCTCATGGGGGAGCGTTCCACCTTAGGACTCCTCTGGGGGAAACTGGGAAAGAGGTGGGGCATTCAACCCAGAGCTGCGTGCTATCAGGGCTTACCTGCCTGGAGCTGACTGGCAAGGGGGGAAGGCCAAAGAACTTGACTGGAATTGCCTGGGCCAGGGAAGAGCAAGGGATGTCTGAGGGATTGCAGCTGGGAAAGGGGAGGTGATAATGGCAAGACAGAAGCTGTGCATATGTAGCTCTGTGGGGACTGTAACAGACTCAGTGAGGGAGATGCGTGGACAGTGCGTTTATAGGAAGGGATCCTGCAAGAAAGGCTTTACCTAGCTCCCACCCCCAAGCAGAGGGTAGCATGGGAGCGAGACTGTGAGCTATACATTTATGGGGCCTCATCCTGCAAAATCTTGAAGTCAGACGGCTACTCTGCTACAGGGAATTTTGAGTGTGATAAGCAGCAGTCACATCTGTGTCTGTATGTGTACACATATATATGCATATACACATCCTCCACTTGCTGCACATGACAACACAAAGCTGTCTATTAAGTGATAGGCAAAAATTATCACTACACACCCACCCCTCTTGTGAATCCAGCACCCTCAGACTATGTGCTTTGCTAGCAGTGGATTAGTCACACTCTGATTCTGATCAAAGCTAGGAAGAGACAGCTCCAAGGTCTTATAGGGCCCAGTCTTACTCTCAGATGAGACGCTATCATTGGAGTCACTGATGCAAGATGGGACCCACAAGGGAGACATTTTCTTTCCCTGTGCAGGGTCTGGTGCTTGGAACATACAGACAAAAGCCAAGCACATTACTGCAATGCCTCAGGCATGGAATTCAGATCCAGATTTCAAACTTTCTTCTCATCACAAAGAAGCAGGAGGTTTGGACCAGCGGTTTTGACAGGACTAGCACTAGCCCCAGCTGCTCTGCCACCCTCAAGTACTCTCTGCACTCCATTTGAATTGTCAATCCCTGCTCCCTACTGACACTAGTGGGGAACAGGGATGCCTTGGTGCCAACATGCACAGCTTGTCCACCCTGTACAATGGATGGGCTGCCCCTGAGTTTTGGTTTGGGCAAAGATGAAGAGCCAGTGGGATCCTAGGTTCCACACAGCTACAGGTGTGTCTCTAAGAACAAAGGTATTTTGAGTTTCACAGAGCTCTTCTTCAGGAAGCTATTGGAAAGTCAGGACTCAACCTGGGCCTAGTTCCTTAGTTTAGCTTCTGCTCCATTCTCCTCATTCCTGCCTGACAAAGAGCTATGTGTAGCTGGAAAGCTGGCACATATGCACCTGCACATGCTGGTCCAGTAAGAAGGATCCTCTTGGCGACTCTGTCTCTTATCTCCTCCATGAAAGTTTCATTCTATATATTTATGGGGCCTCATCCTGCAAAACCTTGAAGTCAGATGGCTACTCTGCTACAGGGAATTTTGAGTGTGATAAGCAGCAGTCACATCTCTGTATGTGTACACATATGCATATACATGACCTCCCCTCACTACACATAACACAAAGCTGCTTATTAACTGATAGACAAAAATTATCCCTACCTGTGGAGATCTTTACAATCCCTAGTAGACAGAGGTTGTCTGAATATCTCAAGTAAGATCTGCTGTTCTAGTTCCAGCTACTCTTGTCATCTCAGTTGATGTAACAATGATTTAGATGTAGGCATCTGACACAGTGTCACACAAAATCCTGATGAAGAAATTAGCCTTATGATGAAATGTCAAATAAAGTATGCATTATTAGCCAGATTAAGAACTGGCTAGCAGATCTTAACAAGCAATCTTAGACTTAATGGATAATCATTCACTATCTAATTTCTAGAGACGCCATATAGAAATCAGATCTAGGCCCAATGCTATTCAGTGTATTCATCAACAATGTGAAATAAGCCATAAAACCGCTGTGATTAATGCCTGCAGGTGACACAAAGTAATGAGGAGGACAGGGCAGTGAAACTGTGCTCAGGATTTCTTGGTGGTGGAGTATGAGAGCACTGATAATCGTTTCCTCACAACTCCCCAGAGAAGTAGGAAGTTAATAATAGCCCCATTGCTGCCACTGCCCCCTCAGCTCCCCATCCGTAGAACTTGAATGGGGTGATTCTGGAGTAAGTGGTTTGTGGATTGCAGCCAATGTCTCTTGTCCAAAGTCACTCCCGGAGTCTGTAGTGGAGCAGGAAATGGGAAGTGGGTCTCCTGTGGTCCTGGCGTGCACCCAATGCGCTAGGCCATTTGGTCTTTAGCTCTACATCCACTGTTGTTCCCAGCGTAAAGCACTCTGAACCAAAAATACATCCAGGCCTCTTTAGAGCCTCTCCTCCATAACCAGTTTATAGAGGCACACAAGCATTGACAAGCAACAGCCAGAGCACTTAATGGATGAGGAAACACAGGGGGACTCAACTGTCCAGACACAGTAAGCAGGAAGTGGAAGCATCAGATTTTGGGCTTCCGGTGACAATGAGGAGTGGAAATAGTCAAAGTATTCCCTTCCTGTTACCCACCCCACTATGCCTCATGCCACGGTCGAGTCTCTTGGTGGCCCATGTCCATGAAATAGCCATTTAGAACCATTCTGTCTCCACCATGCTACTGGAAGAAGGAGGCGGCTGTGAGGGTAGCAGAATCATTTAATTAATTAAACAACACAATTTGTACCCTGCCCCTTCTGTTAAAAGCAGCTTGGTGTGGCTAACAATTCATAAAAATAAAAAAATATATAATAATATAAATACAATGAATACATAATATAAATACAACATAAAGACAGTACAATCCATATGGAGGATGACAAAAAAAAGTATAAAAACACTACCACCCTAACCCTCAAACCCCCACCCTTCACCCATCTCCCTCACTGAAGGCCCTGACAGAAGAGTCAGGTCTTGCACTGTCGTCAAAAGGAGGAGAGGTCCGGAGACACCTGGGCCTCTGCCGGAAGGGAGTTCCACAGCCTAGGTGCGGCTCATAGTCACCCCCCATGATACCTAGGGGACTTCGAGAAGGGCTCTCCAGACTGACCGCAAGGGTCAATCCAGAGCCCGGGGAGTGAGGCGGTCCCGCAGATAGGTAGGGCCTAGGCAGTATAGTGCTTTATAGGTAAGCACCAACACCTTGAATCGGGCCCAGAAGACTATAAGCATTGGGAAGCCAGTGCAGAGAACGGAGCACTGATATAATGTGCTCATGGTGACCCATCCCTGTAAGGAGATGGGCCGCTGAAATCTGCACCAGCTGCAGCCTCCGAACCGTCACCATGGGTAGCCCCACATAGAGTCCCACCCAGAAGCTAAAATCTGGCCTTCAGCAAGAGCAGCAAACAAGCAGAGATGCTCTCTTCCTCTGTGGCATAAGGCACTGTGGCTTGGGGTCTCATTGGCACCGCTATACCAAGCATGCTTCAGGCAACTTAGTGAAATGTTTATAGTCACCACCGAAGTGACTTCCAGTTTCAGAGGGTTACTTCCAATATTTTTATCCTGCTCTGACAGTTGAACATTTTCCCCACCAAACTGGCTTCCTCTTACATGATAGATGATGGTGATTTCTCACAGCAGATGGGAACACCTCACCTTTTTATTTTACAGACCGTAACTGTATCTGTTTTTTGTTTGTTTTTTAAATTTAGCAGGTCAGTTTATTTTTCTTTCTTTTCCCAGTGAGACACAAGGCTGTCTGAAACCCTGTGGGGGAATAGAGTCCTTTTTAGCCTGGTTTGGTTTCCAATGGAAAGAATCCCCATCTGTATCCATCCTGTTAGTAACTTTAGATCCTGCAGGCTGATTTCAACCAGATTTGGTAGATGGGAAGGCAGTCCACAGTTCAACAGGGACCCAAACTTTCATCACAAGTTCGGACGCTTGCTGCATGTAGCTACTTGTTTGGTACATCCGGGAGTCTGCATTGTGGCCTGGCACATTTCTTTATGTTTAGAAACACTTTGCAGATTCATTTTTCTGTGGCTGCCTTTCAAGGTTTCTCACTTGAAGATGCTCCCTTCTTATGCTATAATCATTTCCACAGCAGCCAACTGTTAAACATTTGCAAACACAAGACCAGCTGGAAAGGACCTCAAGAGGCATGTATTCCAGCCTCCTAGACCTGTACCATCCATGAGAATTGTATCCAGCCTCTTCTTGAAAACCTCCAATAGAGGCGATTCCACAATCTCCCGCAGCAACTTGTTCCAGTGTTTTACCGCACTTACTGTTACGATATTTTCCTGAAATTTAATCTAAATCTTCTTTTCTGCAGCTTCATTGCTTCTTGCCCTAGGATAAAGACTTCTGCAGTTGGAGAAATCATCCCAGTCTCAAGCAACTTGGTTGTCAATTCATACAAACACCCCAACTCTCTGAAAGGGAACTAGCACCACCACGAAAATTACATTCCTGGGGTGACTTTGGTGCATGCACAGATAGCCATCAACAGTGAGAAATGTTTTATTTTATTTTATTTTAATTAATTAATTATTTATATTCTGCTACCCCATGAAAACCAGGCTCAGTTCTAAATGTTTGATATGAATTAACTTAAAACCTAAGTAATCCTCCAACTTCTGTAATGCCCAAACTTCTCAAAGCCTGAGGTACTAGTAGTTTGAGAATTGCAGCCTGAGAAATATTCAGCCAGTTATGACTTCTAAAAGATATTATCTGAACTTTTGTCTCCATCTCTTACACTTGTGACAAACACAGCATGTGCGTGTTCTCTTCTCCACTAGAAGCAGAGCCTGCTTCATATTGTTAGGAGCCCCAAAGCAGGATGGGATGGGACATGCTGCCGAATGCTGACTAACAAGTTGACTTCTTCGTTCATCCAGAGATTGCTGGAGAGTGGGAGCAGAGAAACAGACATAAGCCCACTTGACAAAAAATAATGGAAAATATCTATCTTGCATAGGTATTGCAGTGTACTGTGGGATAATGGTGCAAACCAAAGAGTTCCCTAAGTAGACCAACTCTAATAACAAGCATGCGAAGAGTCACTCACTGGTCATAGCACAGGGAGAGCAAGCAGAATAGCAGAAGGAGAAGCAAATAATTTGTACCGAACACACAGCTAGGATTCCAATAACAGAAGGAGAGCGTGTGTCCCAGTGTGGTGAGCTAGCATTTGAGAGAAAAGCCCAGGTTAGTTTGTGAGAGAACAGCCTTGTGCTTTTTGGTGCTAAAAAGAGGGTAGAGTCTGCAAAGTATTTCCCCTTTCCCGAACGCCATTTGCAAAAGGTTTAATCAATGAGGTGGCACCAGCAGTAATATGGTAGTAGCTAGAGGAAATTCCACTGATCTGTACTGTGCTCCCGGAGGCCAGACTGTCCATTCCCTTCCTTGTGCTCCTGAGGCTTGGGAACTTTCTCTGAATGGGAGAGAGGGTTCCTCCACTGTGGTGTGGCTAGGTTGGAATGATCCCTGGTGAAGGAGATGGAATGTCCCCACCTGGCAGCAGGGGATGCAACTGCACCAGGAAGCATGGGTCCCCACAAGTTCATAGGCCCCAGTGCAGCTGCATGTAACCTGCCCCTATTATAGCTATGCCATTCCTCCCTGCTCTGCTGCATCATGATACTATCTGCAGTCAGTACAGGCTGCCAAATCCTCAGCCCATCGACGTGGAGGGTGTCCTGGTGCTTGGTAGGCCACCAGCTTGTGCAACATGGCTGCAACACACAAGCTTGCACCACCTGATGCTATAGTTTTTTGACATACCCATCTTGCAACAAAGCGATTCATTTGCTTGATAATCAGACCAACTAATTCCCAGGGGTTTGTGGTGACATTTCATTTGAAAGACTCCACTTCACTTTCTATCCAAGTGAAGGACCTTGCCCTTATTGGTTCAGTTCCCAGTGTGGCCCAAGCCTCAGTCAGACAAGACAATCTCAATGGCTCCTGGTGATGGAATCCATGAATCTATGGATGACATCTGGTATAGCAGAAATCGTATCTGTGCCAAATACTTGCAGTTCAAGCGACAGCTCTCACTCTCTTCTCCCTTTCAGTCTGACTCTCTTTGTTTGGAAGAATATGGGTTCTTGTCTTGCCTTTTTTTTTTTTTTTAATGGTTGCCCCCCAGCAGATACCATCCCGTCTATGAGCCTGCACTCTGCGTTTGTTTTATAAATCTATCTATACCAGAGCCACTGAGTCTGTGCAGGATCAGGCTGAGAGTATGGCTGGCTGCATAAGTCCTTGCAGGGATGCCTATCCTCTGCAGCAGGCATTTAGTCTAACTCAGAAAGGGTTAACTGGGCCCATTAGTTTGACCTGAGTGCTCCTAAACTGGATGTGCTAGGAAACTGCAAGCCAGCTGACCAGAGGTAAGAGGTTGAGCTGGAGCTTTAGAAGGAAGGACCACCAGGGAGAGGCAAGTGAAGCTGACAGGCACTCTCTCAGGGCTGAGAGCTGCTGGGCAGAAGGGCCCAAGGATCACACCCCAAGGCCCTGCATCACACAGGACTGCCCTGAGAACTAGCAGTCTGGGGGTTCTGGAGAAGGCAAGAAGTCCAAAGCTGACTGGAGCTGAGAAGCAGCTTGCCAGAGTAGCCTGGGAGCCCTCGTGAGGGGCTTGCCACTCAAGGTACTAGGCTGGGAACTCTGGCAGCCTGGGGCTTGCTGCATTGAGACTCTGTAGTTGTAATATAGCACAGGTGGTGGTGGAACACTGTAAACAAAGGCATTTGATTGAGGACCCCAGTTCAAAGTATTTGGGGATGACTCCTGCAGGGAATTACAGCCTGAGCAAGCCACCCTATCGCACCATCATGGAACCTTTACACTAGAAGTGTTAAATCACCCCTGGTATCCTTCAGTAAACAAGATGCTGGGTTTCTCTATGCTTCCAAAAAGAGAAACTCTTGTCACCTGTAATTTATCTCTCTCTCTTTGGTAAGTTTGTTCCCAGAGGAGAAAGCAGAAGTGGCCTTTGGGAACCATATTGGTGAGGTGAATCAGAACAAGAGAAGAACATCAACAGCCTCCCCACAGACACACACAAACTGTTGGTGGGTCAAGTGGTCTGACCTTGAGGTACCAGCAGGGTGCACTTACAGCCCTCAGTTTCTCTCCACAATTGAGAACAGTCACCCACAGATGATTTGACAAAGAGAGGAAAAGCTAACTACTACATATCCCAGCTGTTAGTGCAGTACTGTTTCTGTATTAAAGGTTCTCCATGGTACTAACAGCGTACCATGACTTCTGCACTGCCACAGTCGTGGCAATTCTCACACAATTTGGCAGTTGGCCAAACTCATAGAAATTGCCTCCTGCAGCACAGCATTTACAGCCTGAGCGGGGAGCACTGTGAGGAGCTCATGAAGTAGCACTGTCAGCTTCTGAAAAGGAGCGGCCCACCCCTCCTGCTGGACAGAGGAGTCTCCTGCTGAGATGTCCACGTGGGAGGTTTGTTAAAACATGAGACATACCCAAAACGAATGGAATGGCATGGTGTGAAATTAATTTGCATTGCAAAATGTGTGTGATGCACGCAACCTGGTTAATTTGATTCTGCTTGCAGGTTTTGAAATTCCTGATTTTGTTTTCAGACTACCCGGGGTGCTGGTTGTCAGGCAATGATAAGGCAGCTTTCCTTGTAGACACCTGCAGTATACCCAAACTAGCCTCCTGGAACCACCTCCTGTGATGCAAGGTTGTTGTGGGAAGTACTTTGTCTCATGAGTGAGTGCTGACTTGCATTTCTCACAGCTGGGATGGTAGGACCATAAATGAGATCATATGAGCCAGACCATGCTGGGTAATATTTCTTCTGAGGCGTAGCAATTGTTCTGCTCCAGTTCCTCCTTCCCACAGTCGGACAAGCCCCCTACAAGTTGAATTCCAATGGCTTTCCCTCATTCCTCATGGTGGTGATTTCTTTTAGCAAGCAGTCAGTCTTTTGAGTGTGGAAGACCGGGCCTGTTCTTAAAATTCTGCTCCCCAAAGAAGACTGGGTTCTATCAGTGATGCAGACACTACTCCTCAGAGTGCCTCCTTTCCCAGCATCATGACCAATGCCTTCATCTGACAAGGGTTCCAGAGCTGGAATTCCTGTCAACTTCGGGAAGCTTAATAGTTCCAGGATTGGGGGGCAGCTTTGCTCCTGGGAAGGCAGGGAGCTGGAAGAGACTGGGGTGATTTCAGGCTGTGCTTTCAGGACAAAGCTGTCTGTTTCAGTACTGACCCTTTGTCCAGCTTTCATCATGCATCAGGGGTAAGCAAGAAGATCTGTGCAAATGACTCCTTCCCTCCTTTGAATTGCCTCCACACCCATAGAGGCCTGCTGGGCAAAACCCCCCCCCCCCTCCTTATAACACTTCTTCCTGCCTTCACCCTCACTGGCCCCTTCTGTTTGGAGGACGGTATCAGACCAGTGCAGGCTCTGACCTTCCCAAAGGAACAGGCTTTGGGACCGGTTTCCTTGTGCTCTTATTTAAGTTCTGTACAACCCACCCCCAAATATTCCACAAGTGGTGGCCTCTCTCTTGGGCTCCTTCTAACAAGAGCTCTTCCTAAGGTCACTGGCTTCTCAGCTTCTGCACTTGTATCTAGCTGTTTCCATCCTGGAGCATTCCCATGTGGTCTGTTCTCTGAGCTTTCAGGTGGAGCCCACCCCACCCCAGTCTGGTTGGGCCTTTGACATTATGGTACCTCATAGTCAGCAGCAGTGGCCCACCAACATGACTAACCTCTGACCAGGGGCATAGCTAGGTGGGAAAGAGTCCAGGTGCAGAAGATGAAATACTCCCCTTTCCCCTTTCAGTAGCAGGGGATGCAACTGCACCGGGGAGTGTAGGCTTGTGGGCCCCTGGGTGCAATTGCACTGCCAGCTCCTATTATAGCTATGCCCTAGCCTCTAACCTGGAACTCCAAACAAGGAGTCTATTCCCCCATCATCATCCTACCCCCTCTCCCTGGGTGGGATTCACATAGGCAGGTGGAAGGGCTCTGCATCCCATTAACTGGGCCATCTAGTCAACTTCCCAACCTCCTTCCAGTGCAGTAGACGTGAATCTTATTTCACAGTCCTGCAGAATCAGAGTGCCTTTACCAAACTTCATTCCAACTGAGCCCAAGGGCTCAACTCAACATCCTCCAACCCAACTGCCTAATATCAGGTTTCTTGATCCAGGGTTAAGCATTTTCCATGGGTACCTAAGCTCAAAAAGGTTGGGTGCAGGGTGTAATAGCATCCCAGGGTGTATAACATCTCTCCCTTTTTTAGGGATCTGGTGATGTTTGTGCTTTTTATGATACTCTCTCAGCACTGAGGTTCTCCAGAAAGCCACTTCTGCTTTCCGCCCTGGGAAAATGTTCATATAGAAAAAAAAAAAAAAATTAAAGAAGACACATGAGTTTGTACGCTTTAGTGCGCAACAGTGACGCTGTGGTGCAATACTGCATACTGGAAAATTGGGGTCTTGTGCAAAATAGTGGTGTGGGCCCATTCCTAAGAGAGGGATGTTTGATGGACACTCATGGACTCACCCATTAGAAAAAGGAAAATGTTACTGTAATTCATTTTCGATGCTCAGTAAACATGACATCCCCAACTTTGTTCCTGTGTGTGGAATAGTTTACTCATAGGTCCCATGTGTTCAGGGGCCCTTTGCTGCATGTACTCCATAGGCAGGGGGTCCCTATGTTTGAGGCTCTGTGGGTCCGTACTTTACACTGGAGCTTTTCATACCCATGCTGTCATTTCCAGTTTAGTCATGGGCTCCACATACTGGGTGCCGTGAGGGCTCCCCCAGCACAGGGGGCCCCGTGCAGTCATACAGGCTGCATTTGACTGTGTAACAGAGCGAACTAATGACCACTGTTACACAGCCGCCTCAGCAGCTGGCCCTTTCATTGGGGTTAGAGTTCCCGGTGAGCAAAGTGGCAGCGCAGCTGCTTCTAAAAGTCAGGCCCGCTGCTTAGTGAGCGGTGTTGTGTGCAGACCCGCTCAGCCGGACGTGGAGGGCTGACAGTGAGGAGAGCCAAGCTGCCCGTTAGAAAGGGATACAGGTGAGTTGAGTAAGGGAGGGCGTGTGACTCCCCGGACAGGGCTAGGGAGAGTGAGAGAAACGGACAGAGCCTGAGACGCTCTCCAAGTCAGGGGCTGGAGAGAGCAAGAGGAGCAGATGACAAACTAGAGACTGAGTGGGGAATCAGTGGCGGAGCATCACCTGGTGCCGGCTGGCAAGAAGCTGCTAATAGTCCGTGGGCCAGACCAGAAATCGGTATCAGGTAAGGTGGCAAAATCTCATTCTGGGTAATTTTATTTTTATTTATTTATTTATTTAAAATTTATATCCCGCCCCTCCTGCCCACAGGGCAGCCCGGGACAGCGAACAACACTCAGTAAAAAATTGTTAAAAAACAATTTAAAAATACAATACAATGTGGGGAAACCCCACCCCCCACCCCTCGTCAAAAGCCTGATGGAACAGCCAGGTCTTACATACACGCTGAAACAGCAGGAGAGTGGGAGCCAACCGAGCGATTGCCGACAGCACAGGGGCGGCCACTGAAAAAGATTTAACATTGGTGGCCACCTGCCTTGACCGAGGAACCTCCAAAAAGGCTCCCACGGCTGATCTCAAGGGTCGCACGGGCACATGGGGAGTGAGGCAGTCCCGCAGATGTGACGGGCTACTTGGTCCGCCACGCTCAACCATTATCTGGGATTTGTTTCAGATCCTGGACAGGAATCAGCCCAGCCGTCCATCCGACGTGCTGGCTGATTCCTGCAGGGGATTGGGGGAGGGGGCGGGGGCGGCGCGGCGTGCACAGCCCCCCCCCCCATACTTCAGGAGACGGGTGGGCACAGTGGCCAATCCGGCTGCTACGCCCGATCCCGTCCCATGGTCTGGGCCACGATCCGGAATCGGCCACGGTAACAGGCATTACTTTTTGCCGATTCCAGACCATGGTCCAGCTAACCACGATTTTGGACCTCTAGGTGGCCGGAGGTCCAGAATCGTGGTCAAAAAGATTCCCGCCGGAGGTTCATCGTTGTGAACCTCTGGCGGGAATCCTTTAGACGTTATGGGACTTTTGGTCACCACAGGGGTTTCACTGTGGTTAACTGTGGTCTCTTAACATCTAAAATTACCCTAAGTTTCTCTGAAAGGTGTATGTCTATGGAGTACGTATTCACATGATAACCAGTTCTGAGTGGTAGCTTAATAGCTTTCTGATGTCATCAAGATGGCTGGAACATCTTTCTGATGTTTCTTTACAATAATACTTTACGTGTTACTAAGTTACATGCTATTCATACGTTGGCTAAAATAATATAAAATGTGGATCTGCTTGAATACTTCTAACTATGGTTTATAATAATTAATTTATTCATGCTATGACTTGCTGGAAAGGTAAAGGAGTAAGCTATAATTGTCTCTTGATGCAGTAAACCATAAAGCTGGACATAAAGCTGGACAAAGGGTCAGCACTGAAAGAGACAGTTTTGTCCTGAAAGCACAGCCTGAAATCAGTAAACCATATAAAATGGGGGGGAGGGGGAGGACTTTTCATTGTTCTACAACTTATACCATGAAAATGGGTATGAATAACATTTATTTATTTATTTATTATTAAAATTTATATGCTGCCCCCTCCTGCTATAAGCATCTCGGCGTGGCTAACAACATTTAAAAATACATAACTAAAATACAATTAAAACAACATAAAATCCCCAGATTAAAATAACCCATACCGAAACCCTCCCTAACCCAACCCACCCGCCCCACCCCATCTCCCTTGGTAAAGGCCCAGCGCAACAGCCAGGTCTTACGCTGTCTATGGAAAGAAGGGAGGTTGGTGGTCAAGCGGACCTCCAACGGGAGGGAGTTCCACAGCCGTGGCGCAGCCACAGAGAACGCCCTCCTCATGGTTGACACCCAGAAAACCCGGGGGACTTCGAGGAGGGTGCCCTCGGCCGATTACAGGGGCTGATCCAGAATCCGGAGGGTGAGGCGGTCCCGCAGGTAGACGGGGCCCAGGCAGTTTAGGGCTTTAAAGGTCAACACCAACACCTTGAATGGGGCCTGGAAGACTATCGGCAGCTAGTGCAGAGAGCAAAGCACTGATGTAAAGTGCTTGCGTTGGTCCGTCCCCTTCAGATTATCAGTATACCTTATTTGTAACAGATTTCATTGACTTTCCACTGGTGTTTTAAAAATTAAAATCAGTCACTCGGATCACGTTATAGCTTGAATGATAAAATATGTTGTTTCGTCCATCTTGATGACATCATAAAACTATTAAGCTACCACCCAGAACTGGTTATCATGTGAAACATAATCCACAGACATACACCTTTCAGAAAAACAGAATGAGATTTTGCCACCTTACCCGATATGTGAATTTTCAGGTCTGGCCCACGGACTATAAGAAGGGGAAGTGCCGTCAGCTGTCAGAGTCCTAGTCAGGAAAGACAGATAAGTGGATGTTGTGTGGGCTGGAGGTGAGGCCAGGAAGCTCAAGACTGAGCTGAGAGTGGGGAGCTCCTTAAGGGAAGCCAGAGTCTAAAAGCCAGGTGGGGAGCCTGAGCTGCCTGAGAGCAAGGACTATTATAAAGGACTATAAGAGACTTGTGGGGAACTGAGAGCGCCAGACCATGATGTGATTACTGTGGGGTGTTACTGAGAAAGAACACTGTAATAAAAGAGCACTTGTGATAATTTACAGATAGCTAATATCAATAGGAATTTATTTATTTATTTATTTTATTTAAAAAACTTATTACCCTGCTCCTCCTGCCACAGGCAGCTTGAATAAAAAACAATTAAAACAATCAAAAGGAGGAAGCCGAGAAAACAACCTCCCACCCCTCTACCCATCACCCCTCTCCCCCGCCAAACGCCTGGTGGAACAGCCAGGTCTTGCAACGTTTCCGAAAAGAGGGGAGGTCCGGGGCTCCCTCACCGGAAGGGAGTTCCATAGGCGCCGTCACTGAGAACGACCTCTTTCGCGTGGCCACCCAAGAAACTCGGGGGACCTCGAGCAGGGCATCACCAGACGGCTGCAGGGGCCGATCCAGGACACGTGGAGTGTGGCAGTCTCGCAGATAGGCAGGACCCAGACTGTTTAGGGCTTTATAGGTTAAAACCAACACCTTGAATTGGGCCTGGAAAACCACCGGCAGCCAGTGCAGAGAGCGGAGCACTGGTGTAATATGCTCCCGGTGGCCCAATCCCACTAGGAGACGGACCACTGCATTCTGCACCAGCTGCAATTTCTGAGCCGTCACCATGGGTAGCCCCATGTAGAGTGCATTACAGTAGTCTAGCATGGATGATTGTGGCCAGGTCAGAGTCCGAAACAAACGGCCGAAGCCGTCGCACCAAATGCAACTGACGGAAAGCACTTGCTACAGCCTCCACCTGGAGATCCAGGCGAAGTTGAGCATCGAGGAGTACCCCTAGATTCCGTACCTGGGAGGTCAATGGAGGACAGACCCCATCAATGATGGGGGCCGCCAAGTCCATCGCCTTACCCACTAACATCACCTCCGTCTTGTCAGGATTCAGCCACAGTCGATTAGCCCTCATCCAATCCCTCACAGCCGCCAGGCACCGAGTAAGCACCGAGATGATGACACCGTACACCGAACCCCCTAATCACCTCGCCGAGCGGCTGCATATACGCATTGAACAGGAGAGGGAACAGAACAGAACCCTGCAGAACTCCACACGAGAGGTCTCGGTATGATGAAAAACAATCCTCGACAACCACCCACTGGGTTCTTCCGGTCAGGAACGAGCTGAACCATTCAAGAACAGTACCGCCCACTCCTGTACAGTCCCACAGGCGCGTCACCAACATCTCATGATCAACGGTATCAAACGCAGCCAAGAGATCTAACAGAATCAGCAGGATTATGTTAATTAGAGCTCTTTATTCTAACACCTACTCTAAGGTATGGGTAGGGTTTCAAGGCCAGTCTACAAGTAACTTATCTTACAAAATGGGAGTAAGACAAGGTTGCCTTTTGGCTCCCTTTCTATTTATTTTTTAATATAACGCAAGAATTAGACAGTCCTAAATATTTGCCCCATCTGTTGGTACAAAGCATATCTTGGTGCTGATATCGCCTCTCTGCACTTATCGCCTTCCATATTCCAGCCCGTGCACTTCGCTCCTCCTCTGTCCCTTCTCTCACCCTTCCACGCCTTCCCTGCTCCCCTAAGCGCCTTCGTCCCTTCTCACTTGCTGCCCCCCATGCCTGGAACTCCCTCCCTGTCCACATCNGAAACCCTCCCTAACCCAACCCACCCGCCCCATCTCCCTTGGTAAAGGCCCAGCGCAACAGCCAGGTCTTACGCTGTCTATGGAAAGAAGGGAGGTTGGTGGTCAAGCGGACCTCCAACGGGAGGGAGTTCCACAGCCGTGGCGCAGCCACAGAGAACGCCCTCCTCATGGTTGACACCCAGAAAACCCGGGGGACTTCGAGGAGGGTGCCCTCGGCCGATTACAGGGGCTGATCCAGAATCCGGAGGGTGAGGCGGTCCCGCAGGTAGACGGGGCCCAGGCAGTTTAGGGCTTTAAAGGTCAACACCAACACCTTGAATGGGGCCTGGAAGACTATCGGCAGCTAGTGCAGAGAGCGAAGCACTGATGTAAAGTGCTTGCGTTGGTCCGTCCCCTTCAGATTATCAGTATACCTTATTTGTAACAGATTTCATTGACTTTCCACTGGTGTTTTAAAAATTAAAATCAGTCACTCGGATCACGTTATAGCTTGAATGATAAAATATGTTGTTTCGTCCATCTTGATGACATCATAAAACTATTAAGCTACCACCCAGAACTGGTTATCATGTGAAACATAATCCACAGACATACACCTTTCAGAAAAACAGAATGAGATTTTGCCACCTTACCCGATATGTGAATTTTCAGGTCTGGCCCACGGACTATAAGAAGGGGAAGTGCCGTCAGCTGTCAGAGTCCTAGTCAGGAAAGACAGATAAGTGGATGTTGTGTGGGCTGGAGGTGAGGCCAGGAAGCTCAAGACTGAGCTGAGAGTGGGGAGCTCCTTAAGGGAAGCCAGAGTCTAAAAGCCAGGTGGGGAGCCTGAGCTGCCTGAGAGCAAGGACTATTATAAAGGACTATAAGAGACTTGTGGGGAACTGAGAGCGCCAGACCATGATGTGATTACTGTGGGGTGTTACTGAGAAAGAACACTGTAATAAAAGAGCACTTGTGATAATTTACAGATAGCTAATATCAATAGGAATTTATTTATTTATTTATTTTATTTAAAAAACTTATTACCCTGCTCCTCCTGCCACAGGCAGCTTGAATAAAAAACAATTAAAACAATCAAAAGGAGGAAGCCGAGAAAACAACCTCCCACCCCTCTACCCATCACCCCTCTCCCCCGCCAAACGCCTGGTGGAACAGCCAGGTCTTGCAACGTTTCCGAAAAGAGGGGAGGTCCGGGGCTCCCTCACCGGAAGGGAGTTCCATAGGCGCCGTCACTGAGAACGACCTCTTTCGCGTGGCCACCCAAGAAACTCGGGGGACCTCGAGCAGGGCATCACCAGACGGCTGCAGGGGCCGATCCAGGACACGTGGAGTGTGGCAGTCTCGCAGATAGGCAGGACCCAGACCGTTTAGGGCTTTATAGGTTAAAACCAACACCTTGAATTGGGCCTGGAAAACCACCGGCAGCCAGTGCAGAGAGCGGAGCACTGGTGTAATATGCTCCCGGTGGCCCAATCCCACTAGGAGACGGACCACTGCATTCTGCACCAGCTGCAATTTCTGAGCCGTCACCATGGGTAGCCCCATGTAGAGTGCATTACAGTAGTCTAGCATGGATGATTGTGGCCAGGTCAGAGTCCGAAACAAACGGCCGAAGCCGTCGCACCAAATGCAACTGACGGAAAGCACTTGCTACAGCCTCCACCTGGAGATCCAGGCGAAGTTGAGCATCGAGGAGTACCCCTAGATTCCGTACCTGGGAGGTCAATGGAGGACAGACCCCATCAATGATGGGGGCCGCCAAGTCCATCGCCTTACCCACTAACATCACCTCCGTCTTGTCAGGATTCAGCCACAGTCGATTAGCCCTCATCCAATCCCTCACAGCCGCCAGGCACCGAGTAAGCACCGAGATGATGACACCGTACACCGAACCCCCTAATCACCTCGCCGAGCGGCTGCATATACGCATTGAACAGGAGAGGGAACAGAACAGAACCCTGCAGAACTCCACACGAGAGGTCTCGGTATGATGAAAAACAATCCTCGACAACCACCCACTGGGTTCTTCCGGTCAGGAACGAGCTGAACCATTCAAGAACAGTACCGCCCACTCCTGTACAGTCCCACAGGCGCGTCACCAACATCTCATGATCAACGGTATCAAACGCAGCCAAGAGATCTAACAGAATCAGCAGGATTATGTTAATTAGAGCTCTTTATTCTAACACCTACTCTAAGGTATGGGTAGGGTTTCAAGGCCAGTCTACAAGTAACTTATCTTACAAAATGGGAGTAAGACAAGGTTGCCTTTTGGCTCCCTTTCTATTTATTTTTTAATATAACGCAAGAATTAGACAGTCCTAAATATTTGCCCCATCTGTTGGTACAAAGCATATCTTGGTGCTGATATCGCCTCTCTGCACTTATCGCCTTCCATATTCCAGCCCGTGCACTTCGCTCCTCCTCTGTCCCTTCTCTCACCCTTCCACGCCTTCCCTGCTCCCCTAAGCGCCTTCGTCCCTTCTCACTTGCTGCCCCCCATGCCTGGAACTCCCTCCCTGTCCACATCCGCCTTGCCCCCTCCCTTCATACCTTCAAATCTCTCCTTAAAACTCACCTCTTTCGCTCTGCTCTGTCTGACTCTTTATCCTGCTGAGCCACTATTCCTATACCTACGATCGGTTTACCCTTATCCTTGCAACATGGACCTGCCTGCTGTCATTCTCATCGTAACCAAGCCAAGTACGTGCACTTGAGACCTCGCATCTTCATGAATGTTAGACCCCTTGTCTCTCCCTCTGTTCCCCTTCCTAAGTCTCTCCCCCAGCTCCTGTCTCTCAGATTGTAAGCCCTAGGGGCAGGGACCGTGTCTGTTTTATTACTTTGTAAAGTGCCAGGTACACTGCTGGCACTATATAAATGTTTGTTGTTAATAATAATAATAATAATAATAATAATAATAAAAATAAAAAGATTTTGTAGCAATAGAAAAGGTACAATGAAGAGTAACAAAAATGATAAAGAGTATGTAACAGAGCACCCATGAAGATAGGCTAGATAGGTTAGGACTTTTCAGTGGTGTGGAAGGAGTAAATAGGGAACAGTTATTTACCCTCTCAAATAATACTAGAACTAGAGGACACCCCATGAAACTAACAAGTAGCAGATTTAAAACAAATAAAAGTATTTTTTCACTCAATGCACAATTTATTACCAGAAGATGTGGTCAAGGCGAGTAGTATAGATAGTTTTAAAAAAGGACTGGACAAGTTTCTGGAGGATAGGTCCATTAGCAGCTACTAACTGGGTGAGTAGTAGTAGTAGTAATAATTTTATTTGTTAGCCACCTGGGCTTTAACAATCATACATCAGAATAAAAGAAATCAAGCTATTAAAACCAATCTATATCAACAAACAATGTAAATACATCAAGACCAAATACAATGAGATACAAATAAGTATAAAATAAGATAAACCCATAACCACAATCAAATTAACCATATTCATTTATCCAGCTTAAACTGCAACACCTGCAAGCAGAAGGTTGCTACCGCCTTGGAAGGTAAACCATTTGCCTTCAGGAGTAAACGCAGTCGGAGCTTATCGCACAACCCCAAGGGTTGGCTAGCAATAGAGGGAAAGACATATTTCTCCCTCAGCTCAGAATAAGTTGGACAATACAAGATAATATGATCTATCGTCTCCGGGATACCTCCCTCACAAAAAACACAAACTCTCTCCTGGTGAGGAATATTCTTCTATCTTCCTGATATCATTGCAGAGGGAAAAGCATAAAACCTCATTAATACAAAGGCCCTTCTCAAAGGCCAAGACTCCCAGTTCATTAAATAAGTCGCGGGCGTTTTTTTAATAGAATACTTTGGCACACCACGAAGGGAGGCCAACACTGTAGATTCTAATTGTAGGGTCTGATCGTTAATTCTCTGGGTGATTAGGCGACCCGCCCCCTTCTTGCCTAATGAGGACAGGATGTCTCTAGATAGACCCAGTTTGGTGATTTCCAGATCCGCCCTATTACGCCACCTGTCCTTTAGATAGTTTTGATGATAGTAGGCCAGTAAAGAGTCAGGGGCCGGTGGAAACAATTCCACCTTTAGCCAGTATTGAGTGGTTTTGGGGAACGTAACCTCTTATTGTCAGGAGCTGGGAGTGAACAACAGGAAATGGATTGGCCCATTGTGACCTGTTGGGTACTTCTTCCAAGTGACTGAGATTGGCCACTGTTAGGGACAGGGCTCAATGGACCATTTGTCTGATCCAGTATGGCACTACAAGTCTTACGTTGTTATCTACCCTTAAGACTTGGTACCACTTGGACATATACCTTATACTTGGTCTCAGAAATGATGAGTGAGTTCCAGTGTATCAGATATTTCCTGTCAGTATTGAAACAGGCGCTCCAAGAACAACATTAGGAGGGAACCCCCACAAAAGATATAAAGCACTTTGACAACCACACACAGGAGAGGGGCTACAGCAAAGTCAAATATTGTGTTATTACCAAATCACGCTTTTTTGCCAGATTTTTGTCGTATTCCCATTCTATATTTTAGATCCCATAAAATTCAGGATTTTTTCGACCACATCCAACTCCCATGAAAGCCCTTGAGAAAGACACAAAATCAAAGCTCATCATGCGTATCTGGAAGATGGGGAGCCTTGATGTGTTTGAGAGAATGAAAGATGTGGCAGCCAGTTCCTCCAATGGGTCTATGACCATCTAATCTGACCAAACCAAACCAAATCTCTTCCCCTTTGTAAAACACCAAATTTCTCTTTGTTCTCCTTCAATAAAGAACAGGGAAAACAGGGACTTTCTGGCTACCGCAAAGTTTTTAAAAAAGAGTACTCTGATAGAAAGGCAGTAAGTTTTCCCTGTTCTTCTGTACCATTTAAGCTGCGTTTGTACTTACTGCAAAACTCAATGTCTTCAGTCTTGCAGGTTCTGCTTGCTCCTGCAATGAAACCAAGATGCTACATTAATTTGTTCACATCAGCAGCTTCTGGACTGTGAGATGTCATAGGCGGAAAGTTATGAGGGGCATTTGCTCCCGGAGGAGGCTCGGTTGGCCCCCGCTCTCCTGTCATTTTGACATTTGTGTAAGACCTGGCTGTTCCGCCAGACTTTTGGCGAGGGATGGGGTGGTGTGGTGTTTTTTTCTCCCACATATGGGATTTTTAACTTTTTAATTGCTTTTATTGTTTTAATTTGTTGTTTGCTGCCCCGAGCTGCCCTGCGGGCAGGAGGGGTGGGATAAAAATCTTTTATAAAATAAAATAAATATAAAATAAATGTTCAGATGCATTCAGCCTTGGCCCAACAGCTCCCATTCAAAGCCCCTATTGCAGGGTTGCCAGATAGGTATATTTTTCCAGGTCACTTATGAAAAATACAAGTTGCAGGGCCTGCACTGGAGTCTATGGTGCTGGTGCAGGACCTGCAACATGTATTTTTCATAAGTGGCCTGGAAAAATGTACCTATCTGGCAACCCTGCCCTATTGATATGAATGCGAGCAAGGTACCAGCGGAGTAAGCGAGCATTATTGTCTTTCATAGAGGCGAGCCAGTGAAGGGGTGTGTGGTCCGTGACCAGAGTGAAGGAGGTACCCACAAGATAGTAGCGCAACGCTACCAGCGCCCAACAGACAGCCAGGGCTTCTTTTTCGATGGTAGCGTAGGCTTTCTCTCGTAGGTCAAGTTTGTGGCTGAGATAGGCAACCCGGTGTTTCTCCCCCTCAATTACTTGAGATAATACGGCCCGGAGCCCTACATCGGAGACATCCGTTTGGAGGATGAAGGGTTTCTCGAAGTCCGAAGCATAGAGGACTGGGGCGGTACAGAGCCTCTCTTTTAGTGTTCTGAAGGCGGTTTCTAATGCTGGTGCCCACGTCACGCTCTTTGCCTGTTTTTTCCCGGTTACGTCAATAAGGGGTGTTGCCAACGTCGCAAAGTGGGGCACATGTTGGCGATAGTACCCCACGAGTTCCAAAAATTGTTGCACCTGCTGCTTGGTGGTGGGTGTGGGCCAGGCTTTTACAGCTTGTATCTTATCTCACACCTGATGGATCTGGCCTTTCCCCACTCGATATCCCAGGTAGGTGACCTCTTGGAGCCCCAACTGGCATTTCTTGGGGTTGGCCGTTATCCCGACTGTCTTTCACAACATCCACTGGCATTAGTTGGACAGGCCACCTATTTTGCCAAAGTAATTAGAATCATAGAGTTGGAAGGTACTTCAGAGGTCATCTAGTCCAACCCCCTTGCTCAGTGCAGGAAATCCACAGCTACAGCATCCCTGACAGATGGCCGTCAAGCCTCTGTTTGAAAACCTCCAGTGAAGGAGAGCCCACCACCGCCCTAGGCAGTCTGTTCCACTAGGGTGGTGGCGTGCTCTCCGCTCTGTTTCAAGTGTTTCGCTGTTTAACAATTCTAGTGGCATCAACTTTTGCCTCTCCTTCCTTAAATGAGTGCAACTGGCCATGTCTCAGAGAAAAGGATGCTAGCGTCATGCAATTGGAAACCTGTTAACTCTCGTGCAGACAACAGCTTAAACACTCTGGAATTGTGCTAGTTGGACATGTTATAGGCCAGGAAAAAAACCCTTCCTGTGCCATAGCAACAGGAGCTGCAGAGATCTCTGATGCAATCTACTGAGGTAAGGATGACCAAAGAAGGGGACAAAGATGCTACTTCAGAATAGACCCATCAGGGAAAATAGGGATGGAGAAGAACTGGATACGGTTTCTTAAGTAGTTCTGCTCAAACTGAGCAGTACTCAACTGAAAAAGCGGAGCATTTTTTAGAGGCAAGGTAAGACTATTAGGAGTAGGAGATAGGGCTTGGGGACTGGTTTTAATAGAAATTTTATATAGTTTATATTTGTACAGGTTTTATTTTTATACACAGACACACTCACTTTACGTTGTTAATTGCCTTGAGCCTTAGAGGAGTGGTGGGTTAAAAATCCAAACAAACAAATTAAATTAAATGGTTGCCAGGTAGCATCAATGCATGAATAGCTGGACTTCACAACCTACAGCTTGTGCTACCAAACCTTGGTGTTCAACTCAAGTGAGCTTGTGTAATTTTCACCCCTTGGTCGTACGCTGCCCCCGGAATGTGAGGCAGGTGTAGATCCACCCTCTCCCATCCCAAGGGTGACCGAGGCCTTAGATGAAGCACACCTGTCACTCACCACAAGAAAACCTCGTCCTCAAACACACACAGCAGGGCTTGCTTTGCTCATGCAGAAATAAAAACAATGGCACGAACCCCAGCCCAATCAAGAACGTGCAGCATTCTGTTAGCTGGGCATTTGCCATCTCAAGGCCATTAGCTGGGGCAACATTTGATCCATACCTGCTCCTCAGTTCATCCCTGTTTGGGCTCCCACTTCCCACCACTTACATTTCCTTTTGGGCAGACAGGCTACACTGGGCAAGATAAGGGGCAGCCCATCTAAAAAGAAGCAGGCAGTTTGGGCTAAGGAGGCAGCAGTTGTTTTGAGGCCAGGAGGAGTCTGCCTGCAGAGTGTTGTTTTAGCAAATTACTTTAAATGGAGCTTGCGGTGGGGGGAACAAAATAGAGAGCTATGGGAACCAATCGACATGAGGTGGTGGGGGGAAGAGTGTCACCTCGCACTGGTGCTAACAGTAAACCAACTGCTTCACGTACTAGGTGCCTTGTCCTATTAACTATTTGATTGCCACCACATCCTTTGGCAACCACATCACAGAGGGAGAGTGTATTCCACGGCAGCACTGCAGAAACTCAGCCTTACCCCAAAGGAGGCGTTAAACCACCACAGATGAGAAGCAACTGGGTAGGGGTGGGGATCTGAGGTTACATCCACACTAGAGTCTTGTTCCAGAATGGTACGGAATCGCTGGGCCCATAGTATTTGTTACTCCAGTTTTTTCTCCTCTCTTAATCTGGAGAGCTCATCCCTCTAACGCTCCCACAAATTCTGGGGCAAGACCCTAGTGTGGCTGCAGCCTTAAAGACGACACACATTTTGGTCCATAACTGCTAAGGTTTAACTTGAAAGGACAAAACTCTAATGATCCTTGTCCTCCCTGCAGCAATAGTAACAACTAAGTACTTCCCAAATGTACATCATAGGTACAGCGGTGTGCTTCCGATTCAGATGCTGTGGAATGTGTAACTTCCACCAGGAGAAGCATCCAGAACACACTGGGTGGCAAGAAAGGGGCCCTTTGCAACCTGATGATAGAGTTCCTCCAAAACCAGACAGCCGCTACTGTCACTGGCACGCGGGCCAAACATGGGACCCCCAAGGCACCCCCACGAACCCCGGGACAGCCCAGCAGCCTACCGAAGCGAAGAGCTCCCCCGACAGGATCACAGGCGGCTATGGCAGAGCCGCGCACCGGGCACACGCCTCCAGCTGAACGCCGGCAAGAAGGCTTCCCCCCGGCACGCCCACAAGCAATGGAGGCAGGGCCTGGGTCTGTAGCCACGCCCCCAACAGAGACCAGCCAGGCGGGGCCTGCCCCGGTCCCGCAGGGAACGCCCCCGCAGCCATTGCCGCCAGCAGTAGCAAAGGTGCGGCTTGAGGCCACACCCCCAACAGGGAACTATTCTGTGGGAATTCCCCCGCCCCCGCGGCGCCGCTCAGAGCGGCTGCGAGCTCGCACAGGGGCGGGGCTTAGGGAATAAGAACCAGCGCCGCCTGGGAAACGGCGCTGGTGATTCGCAGAAACCGGCCCTTGACTGTAGCGTGAGCGAGAGCGAGCGTGAACAGGAATTGAATGATTGTGACCCCGACTATTGCCCGAGCGTGTGGACCTTCCTAGAGAACACATCTAGATGTGTATAAGAGACAGGTGTGGGGCAGCCTTGGGTTCTTGGTCAGCAGCGCCTGATGATGATAGGGGCTCGTTCTCTTTAATTAGAGGTGAGAGCCCAAACACTATCCTGACGGGCATTCTACCACCGGTCGCTCCTGCTCTGACCTTGATACCCCTGGGCCGTGTGCGTGGACCCTCTTCCCCTACCCCCAGTAACAGCTACCCAGTTTGTGATGCACTCAGATTCAGACAAAACAAATTCCTTTGCATCACTTCCTCCTGGGCAGGGTGATGGCGTGAGAGAGGAGGCCAGGGGTTGCAAATGCTCTAGATGCTAAGGGACTGTTTGAATGGCAATTAAGGGTGTGTCCATTGGACGAGAATGGCATGTGCATAATCAGGTAAAATGCTAACTAATTGCTGCACACACTAAACACAGCGAGAGCAGTGACACTGTGAGGGTCTGTCCCATCTCCTCATGTGCTGCAGGAGTGGAGGATTTCATTATTATTTTGAGGAGATGACAAAATTGTCTAAAAGTATAGCTGAACTTATCTTGCAAATTAGCCTTCCAAAAGACATTCAGCTGAGCATTGCAAGAAACTATTCAGCATCAATAGAATACTTGTTAAATGGGTTACGAGCTGGCTGACTTTCAGATCCCAATGAGGGTGGAGGGTTAGCTAAGGACACAGAATCAGTCTTAAACCTGAATTTCCTTGCTCTTGTCAGTTTCAATTATGCCGCTAATGAGGTTTTCTCAAGGAAATGCTCACAGACCCTTCGCAATAGCAGTGCCAGAGGGTGTGGCTATAATTGGAGAAGACAGCACCAGGAGGACTGCCTCTGAAGGGTGGCAAAGTGCCCTGCTCCCAGGAGCCAGTTTCCAAAGGCAGACCTCTAGCCTGATCTCACAGTTTATTCCCTGCTAAAAAAGAAGGGTGAGAGCTGACATCCAGCATGAAAAGAAACAGAAAGCAGCCCCTTAGGGTTCCAGGGGAATTACAGAACCCTGTTCCCTGGCGCGGGGGTGGCAAGCACATGGAAAATCAGTGACACAAAATCACACCTTTATCCTGAGCAAGGAGGCAGAGTGGGGACATGCTGAGAGACAGCACAGGCCCCTCCATTTCACAGCACTACAATTACTAACACCTTCTCCGTGATATTGATGCAGTCTAGACAGGGACATCACACTGAGGCATTTCAACAGCCAATGAAACCCGAGCCCCGAATGCTGCAGATGGAATACTTTTTGGCTGGGTGCCTTATTTCAAGCTTGGAATTCCAAGTGGACTTCCTTCTCGGGCTTCTGGAGTGGCTGTTATGTAACAAAATCTGAGTGCCAAAACCCAGCCGGCAGCACATGTAAGCTTCATTCATTAGTGATTTATTTAGAAGCCGGCCCAATAGTTTATTTATTTATTAATTTTGTTATATTTATATGCCGCCTCCTCATGCCAACGGCATCTCGGGGCGGCTTCCAATAAACACTAAAACCACTTTAAAATCACCATTTAAAATTACAATACAACAAATTAAAATAAAACCTTTACCCTAATTTAACCCACCTCTCCCTTCCCACCCCCGAAGGCATGGGAGAACAGCCACGTCTTGCAGGCCCACCGAAAGCCTAGCAGATTTGGGGCCAGGTGGGCTTCCTCTGGGAGGGAGTTCCACAACCACGGCCCTGCCACCGAGAACGCCCTCTCCATTGTGGCCCCTCCGCCTTACTCGAGGGACCTCCAAGAGAGCGCTCCCGGTGGACCGAAGGGGTCGCCCTGAGTCGCGGAAGGCGAGGCGGTGCCTGAGATATCTGGGACCAAGACCGTACAGGGCTTTATAGATCAAGGTCAACACCTTGAATCTGGCTCGATATGTTACAGGCAGCCAGTGCAGCACACGGAGCACCGGTGTCATGTGCTCATGTTGACCCGTCCTTGTTAAGAGACAAGCCGTCGCATTCTGCACTAGCTGCAACCTCCGGGCCAGCATCAAGGGAAGCCCTACGTAAAGCGCTTCAACTTAGTTGAAGCTAACCAGAACAGAGCAGTGGCATCACAAAGAGGAGGCTCCGAGTGAGATGTTGGCCCTGTCCACAAAACACTGTCCTGCTGCCCCTCCCCCTCCCTTCCAACTTTGCATGGTTCACAAACCATGTACAAGGGGCACACGGAGCTGCTTTGGTTTAAACTGCAGTGACCCATCAGGCATTTGCCACCCATATCAAATGTGCCCACACATGGCAGTGCAATGCAGGGGGTGTGTGGGGGGTGGGGTGGGGTGGGGGGCAGAGTTAACCAGTAGCAAACTGCAATGTGCACAAGGCCTTCAGAGAGAGTTTGGGTCACCCCACTTCCCCACCTGTGGCTGATCAATTCCCTCCCCAGCAGAACTCAAGAATTCAGGCTAGGTCAAGCTGAAAGGGCTCAGTGAATGGGAGAGACAAACAGGGAACCGGGATCAGGGTTTAGAAATTGTCTGGTTGTCCCAGCTGAAGCAGCAAGGCAGCAATGATGCTTCGCTTAAGAACCCAAGCCGTGCTGTTGCAGGGACATGGGAGTGTCTGGTCTAAGGATTGGTTACTGAAAACTTCAGCTAATGACTTAAGACTGCCCCTGAGCTGCAACCCTCAGAGCATCTCATTGCCTTGGTTTGGTACAGCATATGAACCTTAGCTCTGCTTCCTAGGCTTCTGTTCCTGTCCTCCAGCCCTATATGTCTCAGCCTTCCTTGGACTGACTTTCTACTTCAGCCTCCTTCATCCTACTTCCAGGTTTCTGATTCCAACTACTCTTTGGATACCTTTAGACACAATGGAAAGGGGTAGCTGAATGTGTGTTGACACCGTTGTACAGCCATGCATGTTTCCCTGTGTTTAATATGTTGCAGTACTTAGATGCAACAGCTGCCTTTCCATGTCCATGGGCTAATCGGGGTCCTACCTGCCCCTCACACTGGAAATGCTAATTGCAGCAGTCCTATGGAATTATGGGAGTTGTAGTCCATGCAGGAGAGCAGTTGGGTCTGTCCCAAATCTTTTGCTCTGTGCTGCAGCTAAACGGCAAATTCTTCACTGCTCTGCCTACCCTCTCTCCCCCGGGTGCTTTGGGAGAGCACCATGCATCAAGGAAAGCACTGTCAGTGTGCAACAAGGAACAGGTTGTTTGACAGTGGCACAGAGTGAAGGATTCAGGGCAGACAGGGAGGAATCGGGATATACAGACCCGAAATGGCTGTGAACACACCACCCAATAGCTTAGACGTAACGAGAAACACGGAATGATGGAAAACATAGTTCTGCCACCCGCGACTCTTCTGGGCAGCAAACAGGTGGTTATTGAGGGGCTATTGGGGTGCAAAAGAAGTTCCTGTGTTTACACAAAACAGCCGAACACGTGATTCACACCGTAACCAACTGTTCTCCATTCTGTCTAAAGGTGGCCTTTGACAGTGACTTTGCCCTCATGGTCAAATTTTGACCTTGCCCAGGTTCCCAGCTATGGACTCTGTGCTGCCCTGATTGTGGGACACTCTCACCCCAAGTCCTGATGCTGTGAGGCTCCACTCCAGTCAGATCCTGATCCTTCAATGACTATGCCCCAGCCATGACTGCTGACACCCCAGGTACCTACTACAGGAAAAGGGCTAGGAGGGATGGGGTTCTCAGTGCTTTCTCATCTGCATAGCTTTAATAGGTTTTGTCAAACAAGCCAGATTTCATTATTATTTTGAGGAGATGGCAAAATTGTCTAAAAGGATAGCTAAACTCATCTAGCAAATTAGCCTTCTACAAGACGTTCAGGTGAGCATTGCAAGAGACTATCCAGCATCAACAGAACACTTGTTAAATGAGTTACGAGTTGGCTGACTTTCAGATCCCAATGAACAGATGTAATTAGTGCTGAAGGGGGGGTGGGGGAGTTCCAATAAGACTTGGTTCAATAATTTCATCTACAATCCAGAAAAAAGGCAAAATCATTGCTGATGAAGTCTGCAGACAACTTGGAAATGGGAGGAAAGGTAAATAATAATGACAGGACAGTCATACGGAGCGCTCTAGATCACTTGGTAAACTGGACCCACTTCAACCGTGTACAAATGCCAGAACATATATCGAGGAAAAAAGGACATAGGCTGGACCTACAGAATAGGGATAGCATCCTGGAAATCGCTGTTTCTGAAAAGGACTCAGGGGTCACAGCAGCCAAGCTGAACGTGAACCTCCAAGGTGACAATACAATGAGAATATGTATCCACGATCCATGGATGCATGAACTGGGGAGTGGAAATGGGAGTATGAAATCAATTCTGCGCTGTAAGACTAGAAATATTGATTAGGGATGGGCGAACAGATCGTGGTTCGGGTTCGGCCGTTCGTTTCGGCTGCGTTCGGTTCGTCCGTTCGGTTCGAATGTTCAGCCGTTCGGTGGTTCAGGCCGAACGTTGAGTTCAGATTTGGTATTCGTTTCGGTCGGGATCGGTTCAGTCTTTAGTTCGGTGCAATTGGGAACTGAAAATGACATTTAGTAGTTTGAAATAAAAGGAAAAAACTAAATAACATATTTCTGGCCATAACATTTTTGTTTCTTATTACTTTTTGATGAAATTTAGGGAGATTGTACCCCCAATGGAGGGCACCAAGTGTACCAAAATGCGGAACGATTAGATAAAGGAAACCGATTTCAGAAGCAATTGAATGTTGTGATTTTAAGAAAAGCTCCATACACATTCATGACTACAACTTCTTTATCTTGCATCCAATGTTCATGAAACTTGTGCATATTACATCCCTCTATATGCTTAATATTTCTGCCAATTTTAGGAAAGAGTGGATAAAGGGTCCCAAGGGTATAAGACATTAACCTGAAAATACATTTCCAGCTGTTACATTTTGATATTCCATTCTGTTTACAGGATATTTGACAGGAATGTATCAAATACCGTTCCTGCTATTTCAGCAAATGTACAGGAGATTTTGATAAAGGGAACCACTTCTGTTGGCCAATTTGCATCACAAACCGATCTTATACCACAGTGACATAAGAGAATCCCAGGCATAGGCCCCTTCTCTACATTTGTTGTACAGGCATATAAAATTGAGACCCTTTATAATATCTCTCTGATATTTGGCAGAGATGATCATGAAAGTGAAATATATAGTCCTGCCAAATTTCATGTACACTGGTTGGACTACAAAGATGTTATAATCAGACATACATTTATTTGTTAATTGCTTATACCACCAAGACCTTTTGTCCAATCCTTCTGAAATTTGGCAAAGATAGTTACTATGGGAAGGGGTATAAACTTAACAAGTTTCACCTACATTAGATGTGAGGCAAAGAAGTTACAGCTAAGAATGTATATGTAGAATATTGCAAAATACAATAATTCAACTGCTTCTAAAATCGGGTTCCTTTATCCAAGTGTTTTGAAATTTGGTGCACATAATGAGCTCCTTTGGAGGTAGAGGCATTCCAAATTTCAGCCACATAGCATAAAAAACAAAAAAGTTACAGCCGATAATGTGTTTTCCACTGAAACCAATGGAAATTCAATTCTGAACTCACCGAACGCATCCGAACCGAACGTTCAAGTTTGAGTTCGGTTCGAACGTTCGGTTCGGTTGACCGAACTGTTCGAGCTCGGTTCAAACTCCGAACTTCCGAATTCGAGTTCGGTTCGAACGTTCGGTTCGGTCGACCGAACTATTCGAGTTCGGTCCAAACTCCGAACTTCCGAACCGCGTTCGCCCATCCCTAATATTGATATTGTGCAATAGTGCATCCAGTCCTGGCACCCACATTTTCAAAAGGATGGTGGGAAAACTACAAGAATAATTATAAGACTGGAAAACAAACCTGATTAGTGTGAAACAAGCATCAACATTAGGGCTGAAACAAGCAGCTAAATAGTTGCTCGTGAGATATCCTTGCAGTTTCGGAAACAGGGTTAGATCTCGGTCTCAGTACAAGCTCTTGGTGAGAAAGATTTTTTTTTCCCAAAAGGTGTATGTGACTGACTGCTAGGCCGTTCTGTGCATATACAAATGGCTGCCACCTTTAACCAAAATGGTGTTTTGCTGCAGCCATTTTGCACTTACACAAAACAGCCCTGTGGCCATTTTGCACATGCACAATTATTATTATTTTCCCCCTCGCCAAGAACTCGGGGAAACAGTCCTGCTTTTCAGTTCATCCCAGGACAAACCGAGAACTGGGATTTCAACAAGGTTGCTCACTTCTGTGAGCTCTTGTTTCAGCCCTATCCAACATTCAGCAAAACAAGCCTCACAGCAGACAGCAGGTCCCTGCACAGCTTTTCTACCTCCTTGCTGATCATCTCGGCTGGACATGAAAGCTCAATCACACACATTCATTTACTCGTCAAGGCCGGGAGGGTAATGGCTGGTTTTGCTCACGTCAGGGAGGGAACGGCTCCGGTATGCTCTATACTTGGAGTTCTCCACCATTAACTTGATAGCGTACAGCAAACCAGGTGTGTGGTCTATGCCACAGGAGTGTCTTAGCCGCATTGTGTCAGAGGGTGTAACTGGACACAGCTGAGGATGGGAAGGCTGGCAGAAGGTATATGAGGCTTTCAGGAGGGATGTTATTGCTCCCCAGGGTGGTAGGGACACTGCTTCAGAAGACCATGTTATTGCAAAACAACAGGTGTTTTTAGACAAGCACCTCCCCACCCATTACACATGTTGTAGGGCTGCATAGAGCGCCAATGCAGTCCAGCAACATGCATGATGAGTGGGTAAGGGTGGGGAGGTGCTTGTCTAAAAACACCCAACATGTTGAGTATGCCATCCTGACATGCAAGCACAAACTATTAGTATTGTTATTTATTTTGCTTCGCTATTCTTCTGTCACCTGAACAGCCTTCATAAGCAGACTCAGCCAGACAGGATGAATCAAAGCCCAGCCAGGCAGTCCCATCTTCCAGCCAACACACAGCACACCCACACACCAAGCAGGCAAATGCAGGAAATTGTCTTGACCACATCCCAAACATGGGTCAAGTCACACGAGACAGGGCCAGCCGGATCTCCTGCCCTCCTAGGAAGGGTGAACGCAGTTGCCACACTTTTGAGCTGGCAGGGAGAACAGTCCAAGCGATATGCCCCCGCCCCTCCACGAGGAAACTGGGCAGGCTGCTGTCACAAGTCCTGCCATGCCCTGGGTTGGGCTGAGGAGCTGTCCACATGAGCGGACACCCAGCCCCACCCCACCCCACCCCTCTATGGCCCACCCACTATCCCACCCCCAGCCATGACGTGGATGTACAGGAATGGCAAACAATCCCTGCCCCTCTATGGTGCTGGCAGATCTCATCATGTGGTGCAGCTTCACGGGACCACCTGAACGAGAGGGTGGAAGTGGGTGAACATCTGGTGGCACTGGTTTGATGGTCAGCTGCATCGCGAGCTAATGTGGGGTAAGGTGGCCTAATGCGGGATAACATCTTGTGTGGCCTTACCCAATTGTGATACGTACTTTGCACATCACCATCTTATGAGCCCTTGGAACATGGAGGGTTTTGAAGCTCAAGCAAGAGGCCCTGATACTTTTGTCTCTTCTACTTTTCCTTCTGACCTATGTTTATCCCTGCTGGATGTGTAAACTCAACAACAAACAGCAGATTGTTTTCTGGACTGATTGTCTTCACTGCTGAAAGTAGGCTTGGGGAGCGACGTGCACATTTCCAACAGTTCTTACACCTTGAATTTTCCTCCACAGATTTGATATACCCCCTGGAACGCGTGGTAAGAGTGCTATCCCAGCATATGTACACAGAGGACAGGTAAAGGGACATTCAGACAGAAGTTGCATGATGGACTCAGGTTGCGACTTGCAGACCCTACGTGTCATTTAAATATCCTTGGACATGACCATCATTTGAGATACCAGGGTGCTGTAGACACCATCTAAATTATTATTATTATTTATATAGTGCCAGCAACGAGCCTGGCACTGCACTGTCATGTAGGGTCATGTCCCTGCCCCATGGAGCTTACAATCTAGGCTGGACAAGAAGAGAACATAGAGGCATGGATGCATTCATGAAGCTGAGAAATTGCAGGGGCATGTGCAACAGGATGGTTGAAGAGAGGGTTGTTTAGGGAGGAAGATGAAGAATTCAGTCTTGGACATGTTAAGTATTATTATAACTGTATAATAATCATCATCATCTCCAGAAGCCATAGTGCTGCAACAGTGGGCACTGTACATCATATATCAGAAACCTGCCTGCCTAAGGATGCTACTTTTAGCTCAGAAAGAGGGTGCGACACAGCCAAAGGGCAGAAGAGACAGGAAAGCACATGGTCACACTGATGCCATGGGATTAGTTCAACAGACAGCAGTCACAGCACACTAGCAGCCTAAGCATCGTCATTTGACAAAGAGGACGATGTATGGGATTTTAGGTTTTTAGAGGCAGTTCCTCAAAGGCTAGGGTTGCCATGCCTCCCCTTTAATCTGGGATGCTTATTAAAAATACATGGTGCAGGGCTGTATTGGTTTCAGTGCAGCCCTGCACCATGTATTTTTAATAAGCATCCTGGATTAAAGGGAGGCATGGCAACCCTATCAAAGGCACATTGTCTAGAATGGAAAAATACACGTAGATGCATATTGTAAAACTGGAGAAATGGGAGATCAAGACCAGTATCATTTGTTGGGTAGAGAATGGCTCTTTCAAATTCCCCCGCCTCCATGCTAGTGGGCCTGCCTTTGGAAGAGAGTCATTTCCTACTTTGCCACAGGCTCTTTGGCTCTGAAACCTTGTGCTGTGGCACAAGGCTAACAGAGAGAGAGAGAACAAGGAGTGGCTGGGACTCAGACAGAAAGAAGGTTGCAGGTAAAAAAGTTTTTTAAAAAAATTAATAAAAACATTCTCTCAGCTGGGTGTGGCATGAAAACAGGCTCTTGAACCAGAGTCACCTTGAGAAACAACTCAGCCACAAAGAACTCAAGACTCAAAAGAGCAACTTTAAAAAATTTATTTTTGTACAATATAGGGCTCAGGTTATAGGAAGTTTGTGCTTTTCAAGAAATACCCACAGAAAGGAGAAAGCTGTGCGCAGAGCCGGCACGGACTCTGAAGTTATTCAACTGTTTACTGAAACAGCATCATTCCCTCTCTCACCTGTTGTTATTATTCTCATGAAACAGGAGTTTAAAGTGTGGGAAATATTATGAAATAGGAGCTGGGGTATTCTGATAGAATGCATTGAAATCTTGTCTGGTCTCCCTGACACTTCTTATTAGCAAAATCTCACAGACAGTTGTATACTGAAAGCCTCAGGAGAGAAACACAGAGGTGAGGGAAGGGAAGGGACCTGGCCAGATTATCTATTCCCTTCCCTATTCTTCAGCAGGACCAGTTCTTCCTAAACCATCCCTGAGACTGATACACTTATCACAGGTCATGTTCAGACAAAGAGATACTTTGTAGTAATTAAGTCTTAAATTGCTTGTTACTCCTGACCATTCACACATCAGGAACTCTAAACTGAAGTTATTCAGGAGTAGGAAGAGAGGTATGTACTCCTGAAAAATGAGTACATACTCTTTTTCTCTTTTTACTTTGAAGTAACTTTGAGTGAACACTTTACTTGAAAGTAAAAAGAAACGGAAAACAATGTTTGTCATGGCCATTTGGGGGAAAGGGCAATGTAATAATCTGTTAGCACCTCCAGTGTGAATGGTACCAAAGTGAGGTAGTTACTTCGATATAATTATATCAGAGTGGTTACTTTTGTTTCTCACTAGTTTTTACAATTTCCAGAGATGGGGACTCCACAACCTCCTGCAGCAGAGACGGGCTTGCCTGGGCTGAGTCTTCTCAGGACCATGGCCCCAAAGAATCCCTCACTTCTGTGAAGCAACTCACAATCCTTTAATCTCTGTTTCATCCCACACAAAGACCCTTTTTAAACAGGCTGGGGGTGGCGGCCTATGGGTGCACTGCTCTGGGGGTGGAGTGGGTGCACACACCCTCCCCATGGAGCAATCTGGGTTTTTGCTAGTTGCTCCGTGCGGGGGCGATGGGTGGAGGTGTGTGTTACATCAGAGCGTACACACATGCACGCACCCACACACAGTCACTTTCAAACGAGACACACCCACCCATGTCCACCGGGTGGGCATGTCTCGTTTAAAAAGGGCCATAGTCTCTATACAAGACTTTTAGCTCTAGACAGGCACCCCCCTTTGGTTTCCCCTCACAGTTATCTGGGTTCTCTGGGCCAGGCAAACGTCCTGTACAACCCAGCTCAGAGCTTCAGTCCTGGAGGCAGTTTCCCATCCTTCACAGCCCTGAGCCCTCCCTTTTACTAAGCTTTCTTGGGCTTTTCACTCTCTCTGAGCTGGTTTAGCCACACCCTTCACAGCTGCCTCTCCTTAGGAACGGTCCTGCACTTCCCTCTGTGGCTGCAGCCCTGCTAGCCCAGTCCTCTGGCTGGCGCTAGCTCACTCTTACAGACCCAGTGGCCCGAAGGGACTCTGCCTTGTTACACCTCCCTTGGCAATTTTTCCATTGCCCAACTATTCTCATGGTTAGAAAATGCTTCCTGATATTGAAACTAAATCTCTCCTCCTTCATTCTAAATTTTCTTGTGTTCTCGTGACCATGGCAAAGGGACACCTTGAGCGCCATAAAGCAGCATTTTGTGTAGCGTTGGGTTTTAAATAAAAATGTCATGATTATTACCTCCTTAAGGCGTGCATCCTGGTGCATGTTAGCCCCTGGCAGGGTGCAGGACCTACTAGATCGGTCCGCCCCTGGAGACTTATGGAACCGGATCGGTTCCAGAATGCTCTGGGGGAGTTTCCCCTGGACCTTGACACCCGCTCGGTCGATGATCTCGTAGCCTTCTGGAACACCTTGTTGGCTGAGACCGTTGACAGAGTCCCAACGGCTCCCAGGCGTCCGCTGCCCTTGCGAGTCTCCCGCAGGTCTCCTTGGTTTACTGAGGGCCTGCGGTGTTTGAAGCGGGAGAGCAGGCGGTTAAGAGTGATGGTGGCACCGGACTCGCAACCAGTATGATCGATCGCAGCGTAAGAGCAGTTTAAAGGCCTATGCTGTGGCGGTGCAGGCAGCAAAGCAGCAGTTCTTTGCTGCTCTTATTGCATCTGCAAAGTCACGTCCAGCAGAGCTTTTCCGGGTGGTGAAAGGCTTGGTCAGTCCTGCCTGCCTCCACCTGGACCTGGAGCAATCCAGTGACCGCTGTGACCGGTTTATCGAGTACTTTGTAGATAAGATCGCTCACATCCGCCACAATTTCGGCACCACAGTTCTTGCAGAGGATCATCTTGGAGCTATGGATGCCCCGTCCTGTCCTGTTTTGTGGGATCAGTTTCAGATGGGGGTGCCTGCCGATGTGGAGTCCTTGCTGGGATCTGTTCATGCCACTACTTGTGAGCAAGATCCATGCCCGTCCTGGCGGGTGAAAGCTAGCCAGGAGACGTTACGGCCGTTGCTGGCTGGGGTGGTTAGTGCCTCCCTTCGGGAGGGCAGGGTGTCTGACTGCCTAAAGGAGGCTATGGTTAGACCCCTGCTCAAGAAACCATCTCTTGACGCTGATGCTCCTGCCAGTTATCGGCCGGTCTCTAACCTTCCCTTTTTAGGGAAGGTTATTGAACGGGCTGTGGCACGGCAGCTCCAGGAACATCTGGACCGCACCGGTTTCCTTGATCCCTCCCAGTCTGGGTTTCGGCCTGGGTATGGTACGGAGACGGCATTGGTGGCCTTGGTTGACGATCTCCGTCTGGCGTTGGACCAGGGTCGTCAGACCTTACTGGTCCTGCTAGACCTTTCGGCTGCATTCGACACAGTCGATCATGAGGTGTTGGTGACTCGCCTGCGGGACCGTGCTGGAATTGGCGGAACGGTCTTGGACTGGTTTCGTTCATTCCTGGCCGGGAGAACTCACCGGGTGGTCTTGGGGGAGTGTACGTCTTCCCCCCGGGACCTCACGTGTGGAGTCCCGCAGGGTGCCATTCTGTCCCCCCTCTTGTTTAACATCTATATGCAGCCGTTAGGGGAGATCGTGAGGGGGTTTCAGGGCATGCAGTGTCATCAGTATGCTGATGACACTCAGCTCTACCTCTCCTTTTCCATCGACCCAGGCCATGCAGTCTCCTTATTTTCCCAGTGCCTGTCAGCTGTGGGGGCTTGGATGAGGTTGAGCCATCTGCAATTGAATCCTGACAAGACGGAGGTGATGTTGGTGGGCGAGGGCTTGGGGGGCCTGGGGGTGGTTGAATCTCCTCTTGTTGGGGGGGTTCGCCCCCCCATGGTGTCTCAAGTGCGGAGTCTGGGTGTGCTCCTTGATTCGCGGCTCAGCTTGGAATCTCAGGTTGTGGCCGTGGCGGGGAGTGCGTTTCGGCAGTTACATCTTGTCCGGCGGCTTCGGCCGTATCTCTCAGACTCCGACCTCGCCACTGTCATCCATGCCTTCATCACCTCGAGGCTGGATTACTGCAACGCGCTCTACGTGGGGCTGCCCGAGAAGCTGGTCCGGAGGTTGCAGCTGGTGCAGAATGCCGCGGCCCGTCTCCTGACGGGGGCGGGTCGCAGGGAGCACATGACACCAGTGCTCCGGGCTCTGCACTGGCTGCCTATAAAGCACCGGGCCAGGTTCAAGGTGCTGGTTTTAACCTTTAAAGCCCTTCACGGCCTAGGCCCTGCCTATCTGCGGGATCGCCTCACTCCCCATGTACCCGTGCGACCCTTGAGATCGTCCGTGGGAGCCTTTTTGGAGGTTCCCCGGGCGAGGCGGGTGGCCACCGATGTTAGATCTTTTTCGGTGGCAGCCCGTGCTGTGGAATTCGCTCCCGGAGGAGGCTCGGCTGGCTCCCACTCTCCTGCTGTTTCGGCGTATATGTAAGACCTGACTGTTCTGTCAGGCTTTCGGTGGGGGTGGGGTTTTCCCCCACATATTGTATTTTTAAATTGTTTTAAAATTTTATATTGTTTTAATGAATGTTGTTCGGCGCCCCGGGGTGCCCTGTGGGTAGGAGGGGTGGGATATACATTTTAAATAAATAAATAAATAAATAAATAAAAACCAAGCTTAAAGAAGTCTGAATCTATTATATCAATGGGCTTCCCTTTATCAACCAAACTTCTAAGAGAACTGGCATGAACAGTCATACTGAAGTTTGAATTCACTTCATTTCCAATATTTAAAAATGGAATTTCTTTGCAAGTTTCCCATGAGATTTCATTGATATCTATCTATCTATGATATATACTATATATCCATACCATAAACCAAAGCAGATACAGATTCCAAATATAAATTTGAAAAAAAAAATAAATAAAAATATTTCTTCTCCCCCTCTCCAAGACAGGCAGAATTGAAAATACCAAACATAAACAAAGTCAAATGCGAACAGGATTCACAGGACCCAGGGGCTGCCAATTCTACCAGGAGTATTTGTTAAAGGAAAGAAGGGCTTGACTAGGATTCATTGATTCCAAAACCAATATTTACACCTGCAACACTTCTAAAGTCACAAGAAATTAAAGTCAGTTTGGGTACATATATTTCCCAAAATGTCATTCTGTCTCACATTAATTATATTTATCTTCTTTAAATCTTTATTGGTTGAGTTCCCTCTATCAGCTTCTCCATCACCTTGCTCAGAATTCCTGTCGAGCTAATCTGCCTGTCATTACTAGGGATATCTGTTTGCTCTTTTTGAATATGGGCAGAACATTACCTTTCTTCCAGTCTTCAGAAATTGCCCCTGTATTCCATGATTCACTAAAATGAATGTCATTATGACAGAGCTCTCCTCATCTAGCTCTTTTAGAACTCCTAACAGCAAGTTCTCTCTGGGCTGCTGACAGTTCCTATTCCTAGCAGATGTTGCTTAGCCCCCTCTTTGAGTTACAAATAGAACAGAAAGTAGTTCCTCATGATTCTGTGATATGAATACACCATCCCACTTCTTTCTAAACAGAGAAGGAAAATAATTAATGAACACCTCTGCTAGTGTTGCATTAACGACAAGCTGCTGGAAACTCCTTTTCTCTTTTATATGTTGATATGCAGGATGGTGGGATGAGGGGGGTGCACAGCTTGCTTCTGCAGAACTCATATGTATGCAAATCCAGCTTCATTTTAAAAGCGCCGGTGCACTCTGTATGGATCACAAACCCTCCAGCATGCAAATATTGCTCATATGCAAATACCTCTGTGACACGTGGGACTTGTGCACAAAGTGCCATTGTGCATGTGCAGTTCAATCAGCCAGTGCCGGCTGCTTAGGAGTGCAGTGCAATCATTTCCCAGTACTCTGAGCGCACCGTGAGCTCTTTACACAGGGCGCTAGGAAGTCTTATTGATAATAGTATCTCAGTGATCGCTGCGGAAGATGAGAGAGCCGCGTCCATTCTTTCCCAGCACTAGGGTAGTTTCAAAAGGCTTTACTTTATCTGCTCCCCAGCATAGCTCGGCTGCTCTCGGATTATTGCTATCTAGGATGGAGGGTCACCTTTGCTGAATGCACTTGTCAAACTTTCATTTTGTTTGGATACAAATCCTGAAAGCATAGGCCCGTAAAAGTCTCCCCCAGGGAGAGATAACAGCTGACAGCAAATGACCCAAATGTTGCTCAGAAGGATTTATGGGATCATCTTAAAAGGCTTTATTGTCGATTCTTTTTTTAATGAGCAAATAATTAGTCCATTTCTCTCTGCTTTTACTCACTTTCACAGTTTTACAATCTTAAGTAAAATATTTGTCCAGGATCCAGAAGACCAATAAAAGATTTATTCCTACCAGGCAATGAGACTGCAAAGAAAAATATTCTGTTTTAAAGCAGCACACTGGAAATTCACAGGAGCACCCTGGAGCAGATGGCACTAGTTAAAGAGACTGGCCAGCTACAGAAAGTGTGTGTGTGCCCTTAACTGCATAGCCTCGCTATTATGCATAGTATGATCCCTCAGAGGAACTGTCCATAAAATAGGCCATGCCTCAAGCAGGGACAAAAGGGTAGCAAAGCTGTGACAAGGGTGGGGTGGAGGTATTGGTTGTACATTGTGTCATACTCTCTGGGCACTAATTGCCCTAGGTACAAGGGTACCTTGATCTCCTCTGATCATATCTCCTCCCATTTGCCCTAATGTTGCCCATTCTGTTCTATCTTCCTGTCCTATTGCCCCATGTTTTGAGTATTTCCTTGTCCTTCTTGGCTTCAGCTCCCAGGCTCTCTTCCCTGCCCCATTGTCTCTGCAGACTGACTTCTCCATCAAAGCTGTCCTCCAAGGCCACACAAGTTCTGAAAAGTGATAAATGTTATGCAATTGACAGGTAGCAGATTTAAGACAAATAAAACAAAGCATTTCTTCACTCAACATAAAATTAATCTGTGGAACTCATTGCCAGAGGATGTTGTGAAGGCCAAGAGCATAACTGATTTAAAAAAAGGATTAGATAAATTGTTAGAGGCTAGGTCCATAAATGGCTAGTAGTTAGGGTTGCCATATATGCACATTTTTAGAGGGCAGCCTGCAACCTGTATTTCTTATAAGTGCCCTCTAAAAATGTGCATATATGGCAACCCTACTAGTAGTCAAGTTGGTGAAGGGTTGAGAGCTCTGATTATTGGATCAGCTCCTCTTGCCATCTTGCGCATGTGAGAGAAATGTTTTTGTTTATGGCACATGCGCAAGATGAGGCACTGATGGAGAGGTAAACTGAAAGAGCAGAGGTACAGGGATCCACCGCAATGTCGGAAATGTGGAGGATCTCCACGCGTTCTTCTGTATCTGCAGATAATGGCTGTGATCCCGTGTCCCGCGAATCCCGTATGCATGGTTTCCGTGGGGCACAGTGGGTCTGCAATGAGGATCCACGCGGTTTATGCGCGACTGCGCACGTGGCTCCGCACAGGATCTGCAGGGCTTGAGACTGAGTCCAGTATTCGTGGATATGGAAAGCACTATCAGTTTCAGCCCTAAGACAGACAAAGTCTGTCACTTTATTAACATAGTCACTGCTAGACTGGGCCAAGCCAATGGTTCACCTCGCCCTATATCTCGTCACTGACACTGGCCAGCACTGGATGCATCAGAAGTACACAAACACAGGGCATCTCTGGAGTGATCCCACTCCTACTGTTCACTCCCAGTCAGATTCCAGCACTTAGGAATTTAAGGACACCCCGGGTATGAGGCTCCATCTCTGGACTGTCTTGGTTCTTAGCCATTAACCGACCTGGACTATTTGTCTAATCCTTTTTGAACCCAGTTATGCTATTGGCCTTCCCAACATCCCATGGCAATGAGTTCCATCACCGGCCAATCATGCACTGTGTGAAAAAAATCCTTCCTTTCCCAACCTGGTGCCTGTTAATTTCATCAGGGGCATTCTATCTCTTGCATTATCCATGATCTTCTAGACTATTATTATATTCCCCTCCAGACATCTGTTTTCTCAGCTAAAGAGATCTAATCTAATCCAGTGTCTTTGATGCAGAGAAGGGCATAAAAAGCAATCAAGGGTGTAAAACAGCTTCCACACAAGGAGCCACTGGAAAGGAGTGTTTCCACTGGCTCGTTGTGTGGAAGCGGTTTTACACCCAATTGCTTTTTATGCCCTTCTCTGCATCAAAGACACTGGACAAAATGGAAATATTGGCCTCGTGACTCATGAAACCCACTCTTTACCCTTTACTGTCTTGCAACTGTTTAGTGTGCTAATCGACAACCATGCTGATCAAGCCAGGCCTCTTTGTGTTTAGCTCAGGTTGAGCTGGGATCTTCTCACAGATCTGCCTGAGAAAGAGCTAGAATGTTTGCATGTCCTTTCCTATAGTATTTTGTCCAATAAAAGGTATCACCCTAACTGTTCCGCCTCAGGCATTCTCCCCCTGCTGAAATGGTTGCTTCCATCAGAGTTTATTTCTGCTGGGTTTATTTCTGATAATCAAGCGTGTTTACTAGTTTGCCAGTGAGTGGCGGCTGAATGGAAAATAGCAGCCGAGTCCATGAGATCTGTGAGAATACTAGGGAGCCCGAAGCTGTGCATGCTGCGTCTCCACCAGCATTTTCTGCTAATTGGGCATGAGCTGCCAATCTGGACCCATTCCAGTGGGAAAAGGAATAGCCCCTTCTTTGCTCCTTTCAAGCAAGTCAAAGGTTAGATACCTTTAGAGTCTGTACAACTACTTAGAGCTTTCTGCATTGTTACACTTAAACACTCTAATATGGTGGGATTCTGCAGTTCATTAAAAGGGCAGGCAGAAAAACATGCTTTTAGTAATGCTCTCCCCTCCCTCTTTAAAACAGACAATTATAACATCATCCTCTCCCCTCCTCGCCATAAATCCTCACAAGCTTATATCTGATTGACATATCTACTTCAACCCTGAACTGGTGAGTATGGTTTGTGCGTTGCCTTTACACTTTCCAGTCTACAGAAATCTGCATGGAGAAGCTGAGTCACTGTTAGTAACAGACTGACCAAACTCAGAACTGTTTAGCGTTTCCCTGGTACCAAAGGGTCAGGGTGGTTTACAGTACAATATACATAATAATACTGTAGGCAATATAAAAGATAAACCTATAAACTGTATAAAATACCCCAATTAAATCCAATTTCCAAACCCTATCCCCAACTACTAAAGGCCTGGCCAAATAAATATGCCATACACTGGTATTTGCAAGTGCAAACTCAAAGCTGCTGAAGTTTTGCCAATCACAACAGGCCATATTACTCTTCTGTTGCTAGCTAACTTTCATTCAACTGGAAAGTGATCTGTGGTGACCATCACCCTTGGTAGCATGGACTCTACCCCTTTTTGTCATGTAAGTCACCTTGTAATTTGTCTGTGATCTGGAACAGGACATGGCTCCCAAGCTTTTGGGACCAATGGGCCATTGTCAATTCTCAATTTTTCCCCAGATCACAACGCACCCACAAAAACCAGTTGCAGCCTGACACATGCCCACTGGGTGCCATCCACGGCTTCATTCCCCACTGGTGCCACAGCCATAGCCAGTGGGAGGAGACTATTTATTTATATATTATTTCTATTTTTAATCTGTCCTTCCCCAAAGTGTCAAGGCAATTTACAATATATATATAATAATACTGTATGCAATATAAAAGACAAACCTATAAAAATATACACTGTATGAATTAAATACAATACTCAATCCCCAAACCCTATCCCCAGCTACTAAAGGCTAGGTCAAATAAATAGGCCTTACATTGCCAAAGCCTGAGATTTTCTGAAGGCAAACTTCTAGGATGAAAGAATTCCAAAACTGAGGAGCAGCCACCAAGAGCAGCTCTCTCTATATCCTTGCTGTATGAACTTTGGACCTTTTTACATAGGCCTCTCCCACTCATGAACACGCAGAAATCTGTGTGCTCATGAGTGGGTGCGATGTATCTGAAGGATGCGATGTATGCGGGTGGTGAATGGGGGTGCATGCCCGCTCCTGCCTAACACGCATCCCCACTCACCTCCATACACGGAGCAACCGGGGGAAATGGAGGTTGTTCCGTGCGTAGGGATGCGTTCACAGCTACGTGCATGCCCTGCCCACACACTCCCAACCTGGTAGCACCGTGTAAAAATGGCCTTTGTGTAGCGATGGAACTTGCCAGGTGGGTGCCTCACTAAATTGGTGGGAGGTTTGAGAACTCTAACTTCAACAAACTGGGGGGAGGAGACGGACTGGCGTTGAGTGGGGAGGAACCAGGGTCCAAGTAGGGTTGCCATATATGCAAATTTTAGAGGGCACTTATGGGATATACAGGTTGCAGGGCTGCACTGGTTCCACGCGTTATAAGTTTATTGTTTCAAGTAACTTGCTATCAGAAAAGGTTAACTCGATACAAACACGAGCAATACACAATATATATCAAGAAAATATAAAATATACCAGTATATACTTAAAAAAATATATATACTAAAACTATAAAAGGTATAAACTAAAATCAAACGGAGAGGAAGAGGGCCAAATTATAAAGATAACAATCTCATTCAGTCCACCAGCCGGCTCAGTAGTGCATAGTTAAAATTAATCACTAAAAGGTAGTGTTGGCTCAGCGGATGCTGTTACTCACTAATCCTTCGGCTTTTCCCACCTTTTTGCAACAAGTCTAAGGAAGCCAGCAACTGCCTTATTAGATTCCAGATCAGTCCCTTGGAGTAACCTCAACATCCGACACTCTTCAGAAAGGGAGAAGTCCTGAAATAGCGGCTCTATCCACACTTTCCTGAGAGCCCTATACCGCAAACACAGTGAAAAAGCACATGTTGCATGGTGGTTTCCACTTCCTGCAAATCACAGCTACAGGTTCTGCTAGCATAGGGAATTTGTTCTCTTCTGCCTCTCACTGTAGCAGTTTCTAGTAGATTAAACCGAAAGAGAGTAATCAATCTCCTTAAATTAGGATCCTGCATTTGTAGCAGATAATTTTCAAGAGCACAGTTGAATTTAATGTGTGGATACATAGGAGCTATCTTGGTTGCAGCAATAGCTTCTAAATCCACCTTCACTGCAAGGTCTTTAACCTTAGATTTAAGTTCCAAGTGATTGGTGAAAAATGCGCGTATTTTAATGCTCGTTTAAACACCTAAACCGTTTTAAATGCGCATTTGCCATGATCGTGTAAAAGCCCAAACGGTTTTGAATGTGTTTTTTAAATAATGTGCATTTTTTAAAACCGGTTTTGGCATTCCGTGATCATCAAAGGGGCTCAAAACTGGTTTTAAAAAATGTGCATTATTTAAAAAACACATTCAAAACGGTTTGGGCTTTTACACGATCATGGCAAATGCGCATTTAAAACGGTTTAGGTGTTTAAACGAGCATTAAAACACATGCATTTTTCACCAATCATGCGCAAATTTGTCTCGTCTAAAAGCGACCTGAAGGATGGGTACCATCTAAAGAAAGAGATAGGTTAGCTGCCAGCATCATAATGCCCTTCCACCATTTATACTGCATGGCCCCAGCATGTGCTTTTTGTTCCAGGTAGCATTGACAGGCTAACGGTGAAGCCTTCCCCTGCGCTAGTTTATGCCAAAACATAAGGGCTCTGAGTTTGAGCCTGGATTGATATAAAGCCAGTTTCCAAGCGAAGCATAGGAAGGGGGGTGGCTGTCGGTGCTCTTAGTATATTCCTCGGAAAAGCATTTTGGAGGAGCTCCCATCTGGAATCGTAACTATAAAATATCAATTCTGCTCCATAGAGGAGCTGGGGGAGCACTTTGGCCTCTAAGGCTTTATAAGTCACCAGCACCTTGAATCGTGCCTTGAAATGTGACTAGAAGCCAGTACAGATTCAGGGGCACTGGTGTAATGTGCTCCTGGCAACTCACCCCTGTCAAAAGGCAGACCGCCACCTTCTCCACCAGTTGCAGTCCCTGAACAGTCTTTGTGGACAACTCCACGAAAAAGAACATTACAGGACTGGGGATGGCTGCAATGTGCATGCACCAGCCATGATGGGTGGGGATTGGTACTGCTTTACTACGACCAGCCATGGATCTCTTACACTGTCCTTACATATCCCACTTGGGGAATCAATGGAATGGAACATCAGTTGTGAAAGTCTAGTTAATAACAAGAGTGCAGAGCTTTATTACAGGGACAAGACGCAACGATTATTTAAACATCAAAATCTCTGGCAGGGACCACAAGAAATGCGGAGGTATGACAGTGGTGACTTGGTTCAAGTCCTTTGGTACTTGGTTCAAACACTGCATTAGAAATTTTGGTGGAACGGTTGTATGTGTTGGTTATAGGTCAGTATTAAATACAGGAGTAGTGCTCCTTGTGGTACAGCAATAGATGTGTGCACCACGCCCTTTAGGTTTGATTACTTCATTTGATCCAAGGTGGTTGGAGCTATAGCTGTATATCTGAGTGTTGAATCGGGTGCCTTGTAATTGCTTCCTTTTAGCTAGAGATGAGCTAAAGCCATTTTAATTTTTTTTATTTTTCCCAAAAGCAAAGGGCAGCGGAGAACTCAACCAACCCAAGCCTGTGAGTAGTAGAGATGGATCAAACCTATTCAAACCTCACATTTATAACTTGGTAGATACATTTGGGGGAAGGGGTAGAAAAGAGTTTTTGGCTGGGACCACCTCAGACTTCATCTTTGATTGGTTGATCGCTTTGCTTGCTGTTTAACTGGATGTACACCTTCCCAACAGGAGCATATTGGAAAGAAAGAAAAAACTACCCAGCTTCAGCAAACCTGCTCCAAAAAAAAGAGCTTTCATAGTAGACTACACAAACTGAGCATACCTAACATGCAAAGAGGTGGTTAACTGGCTAATTCTAACCAGTCTATAAGAACAGTTATTATTATTATAAGCATTTATATAGTGCCAGCGATGTACTTGGCGCTTTGAAGAGTCTATATACAGTTCTCCTGTGTTTGCTAGATTCCTATTTGTCCCTTCCACACAAAAGCATTTAGAGCTTCATTGGGGTATACATGGATAACTCCAGGTAGCTATATACGCCCAGCACAGGGAGAAGAGAGCCCACAAGGTGTTGCAGGATCCTTAGTGCCAAGATGGTGCCATTTGGCTTATGCCCCTCAGGGAGGTACCATGTCATGGGGGTGACAGGACTGGCCATACTCCAGGTCTGAACATCAAAACCTCGAAAAGGAACAAAAGTTACCAAAGGGGAAGAAAATATGAAAAATGCCCTAACCTGTGGAAGAAAAGGAGAGGGGGATTACGGGGAAGGATTAGCCAGGGAGAAACTGGAGGTCATCTTCAGTGAGAAAGAAATGAAGTAACGCTAGCAGAGCAAGCTTGGAAAGAAAACCCTCGCTGCACTCCCCCTCCTGCCGCTCCCAAGCAAGTCCCAAGAGCACAGCAGCTTCTTTTGTGTCTCCTGTGACCCAGCAATTATGAGTGTGGGAACGAGGTCTATTGGGGTAGCCTCAGTATCTGACAAAAGAGAGAGAAAGTCTGGGAAAAGCAGCCAGTGTGAAAACAGTTCAGGCTCTGGTTTTTAAAAAGGAGGGTTGGGGAGAAGGAGAGGCTACTAGAATTTCACCCGCTTTGCCTCTCTTCTGCCTTTCACTGTAGGACTCAGAGCAGACGGACAGATTTTTTAAAAAGGTTTTTAAAAAAGGTTTGCCCTTCTTTTTGAAACACAGTATTAGAAGTTTGATACTGGATGCTTTCATGGAACATCCACTAGTACTGAAAATGTTCACTTCGCTGGGGCTGGACAGCAGGCTTGCTTATGGAGCAAAGAAAGATTACAGCACACCAGGAATCAGTTAGATGGACAACTATGCCATAAAACAAAGCACCATAAAAATCAAGCAACTAAAGGCTCCGAGATAACGGACCCCAACATTCTTCCCCATGGTACTAGTATTTAGTGGCCTTGCCGAGCTGGTGGGAAATAATCTGAGCAGCAAATTTTCCAATTCTGCTGAAGTAGTTTTACACCTTTTGGCACTAGAAAGGGGTCCTGAAGTGGGGCAAGCAGTGCCTGTTTGAGCAATGTCATGTGCACACAAGCATCACTCCCAAAGGTGTCTCTCTTCTGTCTGAGATCCCTCCCCAAAGCTGCCTAAATCAGCAGGTGACAAGCTGTGCTCTGTGAGGTCATGCTAAGCAGTTCGCAGCTATTCCACAGAACAGCCAAAGCAAGCCTCAGTCCCCACACATGCACGCACACGTTATAGCCTTCTCATGCTCCCTGCCCCTCCTGCGATGGCTGTGGTGCTGGTGAGAGTGAGGAACAAGGCAGGCTGCCCTGTCCAGCCACAACGAACATGTACCAGGCCATGGCTGTCTCTGGAAGGTGCCTGTGTTCTGAAGGGAGGTATGGGTGGGTTCTATGGATGTGGGAATCTCTGGTTAATGCATTCTTCACATAACATAGCCTTTATGTTGTAGACACTGCTAGGACAGTATCAGGGTTAAAGCTTTGTTCTTATTTTAGTCTCCTGCTGCTCCCTAAACTGGCTGGAGAATGGTTATAGAAATGAGTTTACAACAGCCACTTTCCAGGTCTCTGTAGGTTTGATTTCACCTCTCCAACAGCCCTGCATAATAATGGCACAATGCAAACACTGGGAATGCATAGCAAATGGCACTGGCTGTTCCTTAAATTATTGTCCTAGATTCACATTGCCCTCTGTGCATGAGAGCAGCAAAATCAACTCTTCCTCACCCCACCACACCTAAAATGCAGCTGCATCAGACAGGCAACAAGCTGCAGTGGCATGTTATGTTACTGCTGTTCTATTTTGATGCCTGCCATGCGATTCCTCTTAGAGCCCTAAGACAGGCAGACTGTCTCTCTACGTACCCTCTACCTCTGAAAATACAGAGTTGTGAATGTTAAGCCTTAGAGGAAGATGGAAAATCCACCCTTGGATGGAGCCCAGGCTGAAGCCTCCACCACACGGAATGGCACACACTTGTAGGAACTTCAGAGCTTTATAGTTCAAAATCAGCATCTTGAATTGTGCCCAGAAAGCTATTGGGAGCCAGCGCACACATTAAACTGTACTCCCTGGCATGGTCTCACTGACTCCAACCTTTTCTTGTCCTTTACACCCAAAACCCATCCCCGCACTAATCTGAGAGATTACCACTTCCTGGAGGAAATATCTTCTGAACAGCTTTGGCCGTTTCAAAATGGGTACAGCTCGGGGGGGGGGGGGAAGAGGAGAGGTGCGCTGTGTGGGACGGCCATCGGGTAAGTGGGGGGATTTAAACAGGCCAGGGATGGGTGTGCACCCCTACCCATGCACATTCTGGCCTGCCCCCACATGGAGAATCCTGGATTTCCCCCCTATTCCCTGTGAGTGGGCAGTGCGTGGGTCACAGGAGCGCTCCCCCCCGCACCGCTTTCAGACTGTCATGTGGATGTGTGTGGGATGGTTGGACCTGCGAGGGTTCATCTTGTCTAAAACCAGCCTGTCTCCATCTTCACTCCTTTGTGGTCCTCCTGCTCACTAGATGCCACTCCCCTGGGGTTGCTCACCAGACTCAAGCTCTGCACACAGGACTGGGGTCCTTTGTCATGGCAAAATACTAACCAAACGGTGATTGGAGCCCTGGGAGAGATCCTCCCCCACCCCCCTTAGTTTCTGAAGCAAGCAGACTCTCTGAATAATTGGCCTCACATGGTGGAAATCCCACAAGGGAAATATATGGCTGGGTCTCCATTTTCTTGATACCACATTAATTTGCTGTTAGCTCTTTGTAAGTTGGTTAATTTTCTATTTGATATTGGTTCATTTGCTTTTTGGGTTTGCTTTTTACAATTGTTTTCCTTTGTATTTATTAATTTATCATTTCCCTATTCAGTAGTCACTAACTGTAGACTCGAGGAGTGATCCTCTGGCTGTTTAGTGTTGGCACTAGCCCTTAGCACTGGTCTGGATTCTGTTGAGGTGACTCTGACTCACACAGGCACTAAGGCCCCTTTTCGAATGGGCTGTGGTGGGTGGGGGGATGGGTGTACGCCGGAGGTGGGTGTAACACCCATCTCCACACACGGAGCAACCGGCATTGGAGCCCGTTGCTCCGTGTGTGGGTGATGGGTGGAGCGCAACTGAGGTTGGGTGGGGAGGTACCAGGGTCCAATTGTCTGACCCTCCCCCATCTTAGCTGTGTCCTCCAGCCACCTAGGAGGACACACATTCCCTGTTCCTTTCCTCCCCTCCAGACTCTGTTTGCTTCCTGGAGGGGGTGTGTAGGGTTGCCACGGTGCCACCCATTTTGACCCTGAGACTCCCATTTTGGTGTATGCGAGTCTCAGGGTCAAACTGCAAGAGGTGGCATCATGTCACAGGGGAAAGGAGAGGGAGTGTGAGGTGCACACACTGCTGTCTCCTCTTCATGGCTTAGCCCCATGACACACATCACCCCTTCCAAGAGGTAAACAGCACCTCAAATTGGGAGGGATAGAGGGAGGGCAGGGAGCGTCTGCTGGAGTGGTGGGAAAGATCAAAGGGGAGGAGTTAATAAACACCCCCCCACCCCAACTCCTTAAGAGTCTCCTGATGGCAGCCCCGCTCTGACAGTGTTGTAGCCTGGCTTGCCCAGTTATGCCTTCCCTAAATAGAACCAATAAATGTGACATTTTGCTAATTGGTATTTGTTACTTCACTATTTTTGTAACTCCTGACTGGCTGAGTGTTGTCGCTCCATTTGGCAAAAGCAGCCATGGAAGCAAAGCACATTGTATGACTTCTTTAAGTTGCTTGGTTCATTTGCTTTCAACAAAGTCAAAATTCACTCAGTTAATCTGATTGGACATCACTGACAAGCAAGCAAACTGAACAGATTAAACAAAGGGAAATTGAATTAATCAAACAAATGTTGACCTCACAAAAACAGGCAAGTTAAACCACTGATGCAACCCTCATGCCATTTACTCTGAAGCAGTTACACTGACAGCAATGGGACTCCTCTAAAGAAGGAGATTGAGGATTGCAGCCTAAATCAAATTTCATGTGATGTGTTGCCACAGTGCAAATTTGCTTAATTAAATGAATCTAATGCAATTCATAGAATTTTCCATAGAGTTTTAGGGTTGCAAAGGACCTCAAGGATAATCTAGTCTAACCCAATCTACACCAGCCTATTCAACAATTGCAAAAGCCCCAGTCTCCCAACCTTTTTTCTTGAGATTTATAACCCCACAGTCCCAGACAGCAACAACAACATGCAAACCCTATCAGAATATTAATTTGATTGTGACCCCACTTGGGATCCTGACTCACATTTTAGGAACCTCTCCCCTATACAGTTCAGCTCTAATTACCTCATTTTATCTTGGGCAACGGCAAACGATCACCAAATGTGGAATATTTCATATTTACCAAAAAAAGGGCCTTTTTGTTCCCAGGAAGTGTTTTTTGTTTATGTGTTTGTTTTTAAAGTAACCTGAGGCTAATGACTCTTCACTAAATTTCATAACAAACAGGTTTGGCCAGAATCAAAGGTCCCCCATTTCTGCTTGTCACAGTTTTAGTAACTTCTTTTTTACCAAGAAAAGGAAGTGACCCTTTTCAGCGAAATCAAACATCCTTGGTGCTCTTTGGCCCGTCATTATATTATGGCAAGCTGTCCAAAGCCTGTAAATAAGCTTCCATTTTAAAGCCAAATCCCCCAACCATTTGGAGTGGACCTGCCAGGCCTTTTATCAATCAACCTGCTTTGGCCAGCTCAGTGGGAGAGGTGGCTTCTCTATCTGGGAAACAGTGCAGAGTAAATTACACCCACAAATATCAGCCAAATAATTTTCTTAGTTCCAACTGAGGTAAAACCAGACTTGGCTATATTAAGAACTTATGTTAATGCAGTGATGCATGGGGCCCACCTAACCTTGTATCTCACAAACATTTCAGCCAATGGCCATTAGTAGGTCTATCCTCCATGATTTATCTAATCCTTTTTTGAACGTATTTCATAGAATCATGAAATGTCAGAGCTGGAAGGTACCTCTGGAGTCATCTGATCCAAGCTGCTGCTTGGATACAGGATTACTACAGCTACAACACCCCCAAAAGAGGGCTGCCCAGCCCTTTTAAAATTTATTTCTCACACACACACACACACACACACACACACTCCAGTGACAGAGAATATACAACTTCCCTAGACAATTGTTCCATTACTGAACAGCTCTGACTGTTAAGAAATTTTTCCTGATATCTAACCAGAATTTATCTTCCCATAACTTGAACCCATTATTTCTTACTAGTCCTGTGCTTTGTAGCAATGAAGAACAATTCCTTGCCATCTTCTTGGTGGCAGCCCTTTAGATATTGGAAGACTGCTATCATGTCTCCCTTTTGCTAGACTAAACATATCCAGTTCCTTCAACCTTTCCTCATAAAGGACATGCTTTCCACAGTCTTTAGCATCTTTGTTTCCCTCCTTTGAACCTGCTCCAATTTGTCAATGTCTTTCTTAAAATGAGACATCCCAAACTGGCCACAATACTCCAGGTGAGGTCTGACCAGTGCTGAAGAGAGTGGAATTATTACCTCCGCTGACTTGTAGACAATGGTTCTGTTAATGCAGCCTAAAACTGCATTATCCTCTTTTGCAGCTGCATCATATAGCTGACTCATGTTCAGTTTGTGATCAACCAAATACCTAGATCCTTTTCACAACACAAGTGCTGTTGCCAAGCCAGGTAACCCATCTTATATTTATGCATTTGTTTTTTCTTCTCTAAATTCAGAATTTTGCTTTTATTCTCAGTTAAATTTCATTTTGTTAATCTCAGCCCAGATTTCCAACCTATCAAGATTTTTTGGGGGGAAATTTTAGTCCCAGGTGTTACTACCCCTCCCAGTTTTGATCAGCAAATTTGATAAGTATTCCCTCCACTCCTTCATCAAAGTCATTAATAAAGATGTTCCATCATTCTTGATGTAACCAAGCCAAGCATGTGCACCTGGGACCTCGCATCCTCGTGAATGTTACACTCCTTGTCTCTCCCTCTGTTTCCCTTCCTTCATATCCCCCCCTCCCCCATCTCTCAGATTGTAAGCCCTAGGGCAGGGACCGTGTCTATTCAATTACTTTGTAAAGCACCAGGTACATTGCTAGCGCTATATAAATGCTTGCTAATAATAAATAAATAAAATAATAATAATAATAAATAGCACTGGACCCAGGCCACAGCCCTGCAGGACTCTACTTGATTTCTTCCTCCAGTTTGATGAGCAACCATGATCACTCTTTAAACACGGTACTTCAACCACTATGAATTCACCTTGCTGTAGTGTCTCTCAGTGCACACTGTACAAGCTTGTCAAAGAGAATCTTGTGTGGAACTCTGTCAAATGCTTTGCTTAATTCAAGATATATTATGGCTAGAGCGTCCATCATCCACAAAACTAGTTACTCTCTCAAAGGGTGAGACAAGATTAGTATGACATGACTTGTTCCTGACAAATCCATGACAACTACAAGCAACTGCTGCATTGTCAACATGGCGCTTATAGACGGTCTTATAATCTTCTCTAGTATCTTCTCAGGTATTGAAATCAGCCTGACTAGTCTAATTTCCTGGATTCTCCTCCTCCTCCTCTTTTTTTTTTTTTTTTTTTAAAAGACGGAGTGGTGTGCCAGACATTTAAAAACAGTTGTAAAATTATATATTTGTCAGGGGCGGCTTGTGGGTTTTGATGTTGGAGGGGCACTGGGGCAGTAAGACCGGTGGGCCTAGGGGTGGATCCAGGGGGACAGTAGGCGGAGCCAGGGGGTAGGCCAGTGGCATGGCATAACCCAGCAGCAAGGGGTTCCCAGGGTTAACATTGGATGGAAGAAAACACAGTCTACATGCACATCAAGCTTAAAATAAATAATTTATAAACCCAAAACACAGGGACCCATCCTTGTAAAGCACCCCAGTCACAGCCTGAGTCCAATTTTACCACACACATCCCATTTCCAGCATTTTGAACA